>CM037094.1:109792218-110392218 GCA_020916435.1 Oxytropis ochrocephala | reverse complement strand
GATAAGTTGTTTATGGCGACTCAAGTCTCAAAGCATAAAGTGAGATTGGTATATTAGAGGGAAGAAAATTAAGAGAAATGTAATTTTCTGTTCAGAAGAGAATGCTTGGATACTGGATATAAATAAATAATGAACAGAATGAAGTAATTGGTTGATATTATTCTGACAAATAAAACCGGACATGAGAAGTAAACTGGCATGCATCCTTTATGTTTTAACAGCGGAGTCTAGGTATCCATGATGCGTTATCTTTGAATTAGGACATCCTCTGGTAAAAAGAGTAGTCTGTAATTCATGAGAGAAAGGAGGAATAAAAGTAGAGTTTCAATTTAAGCTTTCTGTTAGCAATCTTACAATGATATCTAATTTGCATTTACATTTAAGAATTTTATTATTTATTTGGAATTGATGAACAATGAGTTCTGCACAAGAATTATTGGAAACTATAGTTTATCTTGAGAAATTATATTTGCGTATGCCTTCTATTCGACTAAAAAGATATTTAACGAAGCTTCCTTTGCTGGAATCGGGCAAATGTATGTCCATGTGGTGATATTGTTGAAAATGCAGTGCTACAGTACAATGGTATATAATTGCAAAGGTAATATAAAATAATTATATACATCTCCGGATTAGATCATTGTAATCTTGCTGGTAGATTCATTTTTTTATGGGTAAACATGAGTTGAACCTGTTTGAAAATTAAATTGGCCATAGTATTATTAAACATAGGCTGTTGAAGTATGCTTTCCATTTCGAGATAATGTCTTGATTCCCGTTCAACTTGTTTTTTTTAAGTTCATGCTCGAAGACTGCAATCCTTGAAGGCACTTACATATGCTCCTACAGCTAACGCCGATGTTTTGTCTAGATTGTACGAAATTGTATTTGCCATACTAGAAAAGGTTGGTGCCGTTCTATTATCTTCTTTATGCATATAAGATATCTCGTAATGCACATTTATTTATAGTTATTCCTAGAGCCACCTCAGCTTTGAGTTGTTTAGAATTGTTGACTTGTTTCACGTATCTTGGCCTGGGTATGCCCTCAGTTTGGAGTTGTTGTCTTTGTTCAGGAAAGAGGGACCAAAATGCATGTATATTTTTAAATAAAAATCTATACTCTATACTTGATTTGGGGAAAGAAATTTCATAGCCTCTTTATGGGGTTTAACGCACGCCTTCTTCCAAAGAGTTTAGTCTGCTGATATGATTGTTGGGCTTCATCATTTGGATGCAATTTTCTATCTTTTTCCTTTACAATGTAGTTTTCTGTTTTGAGGATATGTTATTCTCCCCTTTCGCACTTTATTTTCTCTAAGGTTATTTCTTTGAAGAGGAGTTGTGAAATCATGGTCCTTGAGCTTTCTTCAGTTTTCCAGGTTGGTGATACTCCACAATTTTCAAAAGGTTGTTGTTTTCAATTTTCAGGTCGGTGATCCTTCACAAAAGCGAAAGAAAGGAATACTTGGAGCTAAAGGTGGTGATAAAGAAGTAAGATCATTTCTTTGAATTATTCTTTCTTATTCTGGTATAATGTGCTTGTTCGTCTATGTATTAATTTAACTTAAAGTGAACCTTTTTAATCTCTTATGAAACTATTGTGCCTTGCCATTCAAAGGTCTGCCGTATTCTCGAAGTGAACCTTTTTGTCCTTCCCCCCTCTCTCTCTTCGTGATAATATATTCTTTTTTAGGAGAAAACAGTAGATTTTGACATTGTATGAATCTTTATATCGTATGCAAGTATGAAACCAAAAATAGGAGACGATGCATTTAAAAAGCCAACCAAGGGGGAAATGATCCAAGAAAGGAAGCTTTCCAAAATCCAATCGGCAACTCCCCTTAGGATTAAATTTGTAAGCTATCTAGGTCCTGAAGTGTGAGAAGAGGATGAAATAGAGGTATAACACTGAGATGAATCTCTTCATGGACTCAATTGTGTAGCATAATTCTATGTCTTCAAAATTCAACGACATCTGTTTTAATTAGAGCTTGTTGGTCGAGCTTTCGACGAAAAACTCTTAAAAATTATGTATAATAGGGTTTTCTTGGCTTCTTTGTGGCTTCTCCATGATTGATTCCATTGGGGCTTGTCCTCATCAAACATTCAATTGGTTCATTGAGTCTAAAATCCATAAATGAAAATAGTCTTTCCAAAAGGAGTGATGAGAACATTCCTATTGCTGAGGACAATTTAAAGGAAGGGCAGAGTGGTAAAAAGACTTTAGTATATGAAAGGAAGAAGTGGAAACCAATTAGTTGGGGACCACTAGCTAGTGCACACACTCACACATAACCGAATTGCCTATGTGGCAAGGAGGGATTGGTGAGAGGATATTCTGATTGATTTGGAGAGAGAAAGAGTTGGATATAGCACCTGATGCGTGATACTTTTGTTTTTTAGGCTTGGTTTGGGAATTGTAATGGGAAGGGCCCGAGTAGTAGAGACTACTCTATTCTTTATTTTATTACTCTGTACTTTCTTCTCTATCTTCCATTCCAACCCAGAGAGATCCTCTGAGTTGTGATTAATAATACTATACATTCCCATTTCCTAGCATATCTGGTTGTTTCTATCAAAGTGGTATCAGAGCAATCGATTCTGTGGTGTATGGTTTTCACGCGAACGGCAATGGAGAAACGAATTGATGGAATCGAACAACGATTAGGTGAGTGAAGAACCTATTCATTGGCGTAGCGCAGATCACGCAGAGAAGAAGACCGAAAAACGGCGTCATCACGGCGCGACGCGACCGACCGAGAACGAAATCCACAAGTTGATGGCGAAATCGAGATCGAGACCGGCGGAAGCTCGCGTTCTCACTCGCGAAGCTCAAGTCGCGATTCTTCGCGTGACTTTGGTGGGAGGAAGCTGAAGATTCCGATATTTCGGGGAGACGATGCTTATGGCCGGATCGTGAGAGTGAACGATACTTCAAACTCAATCTAGTTGATGAAGAAGACAAGCTACGCACGCGATGGTGATAGCACTCTCGAAGATAAGGCACTTAACGGTATCAATGGTGGGAAGACCGAATGAGAACTTGACGTGGGATAATTTCAAGGTCACAAGCGTTAATTGGCGTTTCCAACGAGGTTAGTTCGAATCCTTTTGGACCACTACTCGATGATCAAACAAACAAGCTCTATTATGAAATACCGTGAGAAATTTGAAAGAGAATCACTCAGTTGAAGAAAGAGGAGAGAATCATGCTTAAAGGAATTTTCATTAATGGATTGAAAGAGGAAATCCAGGCAGAATTGAAGCTCCATGCTTTGTAGGACTCTTGATGAATTGATGGATGTGGGCTTTCTTTGCTTGAAGAGAAGAATAATGCCCCTGAAGAAAGGGGGTTGATGAGTGTTGAGAAGAAAGTGAGTGGTAGTCGATGTGAAGCATGGGGAGGATTTCTAAGGGTTTCACTCGTTGGGAGAAAGGAGGAACCAAGGAGGGTTCGAGTAGTAAAGGAGGAGAAGCTGTGTCTGCAGAATCTGCAAATAAGAAGAATGGGGGAAATAGGTTGTCTCAGACCGAATTGAGAGAGAGGAGTAGAAAGGGGTTGTGTTTTAAATGTGGAGAAACGTGGGGACGTGACCATGTGTGCAAGTTGAAACATTTTCAATTTGTATTAATGGAGACCAAGGAGGGGGAAGAGACAGAGGTTAGTGAGGAAGAAACAGAGGAAACCTTGACTGTGAAAGTGATGCAGCTATCTCTTAAGAGCAAGGAAGGACTCACCTCTAATAGATCCTTCAAAATTCTGGGGACTATTGGAGGAAGGCAAGTGTTAGCTCTAGTGCTCTAGTTGATTGTGGAGCATCCAGTAATTTTATCTCTAGAAGCCTAGTTGAGAGTCTTCAATTGAAGGTGACAGAAACTGGTGACTTTGTGGTGGAGGTGGGCAATGGAGAGAAAGTGAGAAATCATGGGGTGTGCAAGTTGGTAGAGGTGCAGATTCAAGGAGTGTCAATCAGGCAACACTTCTTTATTATGGAGTTGGGAGGGACTGATGTAGTTTTGGGAATGGATTGGCTAGCTAGCTTGGGAGAAGTAAGGGCCAATTTCAGAAACTTGGAACTCCATTGGAGTGAGAAAGGTGAGAAGAAAATGTTAAAAGGAGATCCTTCTCTGAGCAAGGCACAAGTCTCTTGGAAAGCTCTAAAGAAGGTCCTGCACAATGATGGTGAAGGCTACTTGCTGTCATATCAAGTTGATGAAGCTCCAACACTTACAGGTACTCTAACTCAACCTTTGGAGATTGTCTTGAAGGATTTTGAGCAACTTTTTAGAGAACCTACTGAACTTCCACCAAGGAGAGCTTGTGATCATGCCATTACTTTGAAAGAGGGATCTAATATTCCTAACATTAGACCCTATAGGTATCCTTATTATCAAAAAAATGAAATAGAGAAGTTTGTTAGAGAGATGCTATCTGCTGGAATTATTCGAGCTAGCAACAGTCCGTACAGTAGTCCTGTAATTTTGGTGAAAAAGAAGGATGGAGGATGGAGGTTTTGTGTAGACTATCGTGCCCTAAACAAGCTGACCATACCAGACAAATTTCCAATTCCGGTGATTGATGAATTGCTTGATGAATTGGGGGGTGCTCAGATTTTCTCTAAACTAGATTTGAAATCCGGATACCATCAGATACGCATGAAGGAGGAAGATGTACCCAAGACAGCTTTCAGAACTCATGAAGGCCATTATGAGTTCTTAGTGATGCCATTTGGACTCACCAATGCTCCCTCAACATTTCAAGCCCTTATGAATCAGGTACTTAACCCTTACTTGAGGAAATTCGCCCTAGTCTTCTTTGATGATATATTGGTATATAGTAAAGATATGGAAACACACCAAGATCATTTGAGAATTGTATTACAAGCCTCCATGATCATGAGCTAGTGGTGAACAAGAAGAAGTGCTCCTTTGGCCAAAGTAGTCTTGAATACCTTGGGCACATCATTTACGGACGAGAGTGGTCTTGATCCACCCAAGGTACATTCTATGGTTAATTGGCTTGGTTCTAAAAGATGTGAAGGGACTAAGAGGATTTTTAGGGCTTACGGTACTATAGAAAATTTGTTCTTTGGATATGGAAAAATTGCTTGGCCCTCGACCCAACAATTGAAGAAAGAAAAGTTCATGTGGAATGATTCTCGCACAGTCGACCTTTGATCAATTGAAATTAGCCATGACAATCGTGCGTGCGGTGTTAGCCATACCTAATTTTGAGAAGACTTTTGTGGTTGAGAGGCCGATGCATCGGGCAAAGGATTGGAGTCTTTGTGCTTATGCGGGAAGGACAACCATGAGCTTATATGAGTCAAACATTGTCGATAGAGCCTTGAGCAAGTCGGTTTATGAGAAGGAATTGATGGCGATGGTCCCGGCAAATCAAAAATGGAGACATTACCTTCTTGGGAGACACTTCATTATACATACGCACTGTAAAAGCTTGAAGTTTACGGTGATCAACGTCGATGGGTGAAGAACAACGAAAATGGATATCCAAATTACTTGGGTTTGACTTTGAGATCAAGTATAAACCGGGCATTGAAAACAAGGCGGTGATGCCTTGTCGAGCGATTGCAATATCTTTGCAATTTCTACTTGTATGCAGTTTGTAGGCCGGAGGAATTAGAAAATTTGAAGTGGTGGAGGATGAGAAGCTAAAGAAAATTATGCGCAGACTTGGCAATGAATGTGGATGCTCACGAGGGTTACAAGTCTGCGGAAGGTCGGTTATACTACGTAAACATGCTAGTTCTACCTCGAGTTCTCGCCAAGATTGATTTAATATTGAAAGAATTCCATGATTCGGTGGTTGGGGGACACTCCGGATATTTTAGAACATATAAGAGGATTTCAAGCTTATTTTTTTGGGAAGGGATGAGGAAAAGCATCCAAAATTATGTGGAGAAATGTGAAGTTTGTCAAAGAAATAAGTATCAAGCTTTGAGCCCACCGGTCTACTCTCAACCTTTACCTATTCCGGCAAATTTGGACGGACATCTCGATGGATTTTGTAGGGGTTGCCCAGCGGGAGAGTATGGACACCGTGATGGTAGTTGTGGATAGGTTTACAAAATATGCACATTTTATACCTCTAACACACCCATTCAATGCGAAGGATGTTCTTTGAATTGTTCATCAAGGAGGTAGTAAAGCTGCATGGCTATCCGGAATCAATTGTTTCAGATAGGGATAGAGTTTTCATTAGCTCATTTTGGAATGAATTGTTCAGAATGGCTGGCACTAAGTTGAAATACAGTTCTGCTTATCATCCTCAGACGGATGGACAAACGGAGGTCGTAAATGGCAGTGCACGAGAATTATCTTAGGTGTATGGTGGTCATAAACCTAAGCAATGGCATAAATGGCTAAGTTGGCGGGAATTTTGGTACAACACCAACTATCACTCTTCTACCAAGATGACACCATTCAAAGCTCTATATCGGCAGGAGCCTCCACCGCCTTAGGGGTGATATCCAAGCTACAACTATGGAGGAGGTATCTAGAATGATGCAAGATCGAAATGAGTTGCTGGACAGTTTGAGGAACCACTTGAATCAGGCTCAGAATAGGATGAAGCAACAGGCCGATCGTCACAGGAGGGAGGTGGAGTATAAGGTGGGTGATATAGTCTACTTGAAGATCCAACCTTATAAGTTAAGGAAGTTAGCTAAGAGGGTGAATCAGAAGTTAGGTCCACGCTTCTATGGCCCGTATGAGATCATAGAGAAAGTTGGCATGGTAGCTTACAAGCTGAAGTTACCGGAAGACAGTAGAGTGCACCCTGTATTCCATGTTTCGTTGTTGAAACCTGCTGTTTCTGCAGACACTGAAGTGCAACCCTTGCCTCCATATGTTGCAGAAGACTTGGAACTGCAGAGCCAGCCCGAAGACATCTTAGCAGTGAGGGGAACGGATGAGCTGAACTTGGAAGTGTTGGTGAAATGGAAAGGATTGCCTGATTGTGAGAATTCTTGGGAGCTGTTTACCAAGATGAAAGATACATATCCTGAGCTTCACCTTGAGGACAAGGTGGATTTTGAAGGGGGGGGTGTTGATGAGAACATTCCTATTGCTGAGGACAATTTAAAGGAAGGGCAGAGTGGTAAAAAGACTTTAGTATATGAAAGGAAGAAGTGGAAACCAATTAGTTGGGGACCACTAGCTAGTGCACACACTCACACATAACCGAATTGCCTATGTGGCAAGGAGGGATTGGTGAGAGGATATTCTGATTGATTTGGAGAGAGAAAGAGTTGGATATAGCACCTGATGCGTGATACTTTTGTTTTTTAGGCTTGGTTTGGGAATTGTAATGGGAAGGGCCTGAGTAGTAGGACTACTCTGTTACTGTTTTATTACTCTGTACCCTTTCTTCTCTATCTTCCATTCCAACCCAGAGAGATCCTCTGAGTTGTGATTAATAATACTATACATTCCCATTTCCTAGCATATCTGGTTGTTTCTATCAAGGAGGAAATCCAATTGCGCCAAGTTCATGGTATTTTAGTACTCAAAATGATGCATCTAAATCACCATCTTAAAGAATCTGATTTACTTTTACAGCCTGTGTTAACTTTTTGGTCCTGATTTTATTTCTAAAAAACGATATCCTATTGCTGATCTCTGTACTTTTAATTTCTCTTGATATAATTTGTACCGAGATTTTTCATAATCTGCAAACGTTTTTTTTGCTAAATTTTGGCTTGTCAAATATTATATTAATTTAGTGAGCAGTCCTATTTATCTTTTTTTATATGGTTGATCATATAGTCTATCATCCGAGGCAATCTACAATATGCCGCCTTGAGTTCTCTTAGAAGATTCCCTCTGGATCCTGGCAATCCAGCATTTCTGCATTATGCGGTACTGGGGTAAGTTACTCTTATGTAACATTTACTAATTATTGCCTGGAGCTTTTCTTTGCAACATGCAGATGGGTTTTCCTCTGCATATTACATACATTGGTACCTTGTTAGATCTTTTTAGTTTCTTATTTGAGTTTTAGCAGGGTTTTCCCTTCTCTTTTGAGGAAGTATTCATTTATCAAGAAATAAATTTAAACTATTCTTTGTTTTTTCAAAATTTAAAATAATGTTATTGGTTTTTGTAGATTTTTCCTTAAATGAGTTCTAATTTTAATTGTGAGGCATGGCTGATATGGGGCTTCACATATTCATGTTAGACATTGCTTTTACTATGCATTGCAGTTGTGCTTGTATAATAATAGTTTTTCGCTTATTTCTTTTCTTCAAATGCTGGCATTAACTTTCCATAGTTTATTAGCCTCTTCATTTTTCCCTTCCTTGTTGTTAGTTTATAGTTCTCCTAACAGAGTTGTTTTCAGGATTTCATCTACTGATCCGGTTGCTGTGAGGCATGCTCTGGAAATTGTTTCTGAGGTAGCTGCAAGGGACCCTTATGCTGTTGCAATGGCCTTAGGTAACAGGACACTTCCTCATAGTAATTTTCATTCAATGGTGATTTATTACATATTCTTTTGGAATTATTAATTAAATGTTAGAGACAAATTTCTCCGTAGTTTACTATCTTTTATCTAATGCTTCGAGGGTATTCTTCTGCAGATAAACATGTGCAGCCTGGAGGTATGCTTATTGGATCTTCATCATCTTTTGCTTCCTTCATTTACTTTTCTTTATTCAGTAAAAACTAGTAGTTAAGGACTAAGAACCAGTTTTCTGCTGATAAAATATATCAAAGCACCCACATTACTTATTTCGGGTATTTAATAAACCATAGAGTCCAAATACATATGGAAAATGGTTGCATACCCAATAGCCGAGTTTTACTGCTCCAGCCTCTTGCTTTCATAGTAAGAAATAGAGCTTTGTGGGTTTTGATTATTATATTTATGTTTCTGCATAAAATTAGATTCTTTGGTCATGGTTTTTTGGTGTATGTTGCAGGGGCTTTACAAGATGTTCTCCACTTGCACGATGTTCTTGCTAGAGTTTCTCTAGCGAGGTTATGCAGTACAATATCAAGAGCTAGAGCTTTAGATGGTTGGTGTGTTTAAAAACTTGTGTTTTAGTGAAAGTTGACACTTGGGAAGTTTGTGATGACTAAATTTCTATTTACGTACTTGTACAGAGAGACAAGATATTAAATCTCAGTTCAATTCAGTGCTCTATCAACTTCTGTTGGATCCCAGTGAAAGAGTCTGTTTTGAGGCAATTTTGTGTGTAATTGGAAAATTTGATAACACTGAGAGGTGTGATTTGTATTAAATAATGAGTCTCTATTCTCTTCTATATAACCATACAATATTTGATTGGCTAAATTATTAATTCTGTTGAAGTTTTAACGGTCTTCTCATTGAGTCGGTTATAATCCTTTCATGTTTACACTTTTTAGGAATGAGGAGCGTGCTGCTGGGTGGTATCGTTTGACCAGGGAGATTCTCAAGTTACCAGATGCATCATCAAAGGAAAGTTCAAAAGATAAATCAAAGAAGACAAAACGGCCACAGCCTCTTATAAAACTCGTAATGAGAAGGTCTGGAAGTCCATTTATTTTTTCTGCTCGCATGTCTATTTGGTCTCGTTGAATTCTTAAGCCATCTTACTTAGGTTATGTGGAAATTGTCTAATATTTATGCACATCGTCTATTATTTACTGCTCTTCAGGTTAGAGAGTTCTTTTCGTAGTTTTGCTAGACCCGTGCTTCATGCAGCAGCTCGAGTTGTACAGGAGATGGGGAAAAGTCGGGCTGCTGCTTTTGCTTTGGGGATACAAGAAGTTGATGAAGGAGCACATGTCAATACGTTTGCTGAGACTACAGATTTTAATGATTCAGATGAAAGTACACATCCTGAAAGTAATGTTATTTTTTTACTTATTTATTTATTTATTTATTTATTTATTTCATGGTGCATGCTTGCATGGCATTGCAAACGAGGATTTTGGTCTGATTACAATTATTATTATGTATTATATATTATAGATAATTAGATATAGATTCAGATGGTCAGGGAGGTTCTTGACTACTATTAGTTATCGTTGATAGTTGTTAGAGATATAAAACAAATGTTGTGCCTTCAAATAACTTGAGCTTTTAGGATAGTTGATCCTTGGCAATCATCGTATTGAAAGCATAGAAGAATTTAGGAAAAATACGATGATTGCCAAATGTTGGGCCTTCAAATAACTTGAGCTTTTAGGATAGAAAGCATTTATGTCATCAAACTGGTGTAGTTCCCATCCAGAGTAGCCAGCAAGTGAAACCAGAATACAAACTGCATTCATCTTTTTAGAGCAAATGTCTTTCCATAAACGATGCCTCAAGTATGAGTGTATCCCTTCGCCACTTATCTCTCCTTGCATCGATCAAGAGTGCCATTTGACTTGTGCTTGGCCGAATAGAAACACCTGCTACAATCCCTAAAGTTCTATTTCGTTCAAGTGCTTTCATCTCCTCATTCTTTGCTTGGACCCAATTCTCATCCTTGAGTGCCTCTTGAACAGATGCAGGGATTCTCAAAGAGTCAACAACTGCAAAAAAATTTGATGCTATAAAGGAGCGTCGACTCTAAGAGTGATAACATTTGTATCCCTTCTTGTTTGGTGCATAGCCCATAAAGATGCACTTGATGGATGAGGTTCCAATTAACATTACCCAGTACTCGAGATAGTAGTCGATTAACCAAACTACTTCACGTAAGGGAAGATTTTTCCCTTACAACCTTATTTTGTTGTGCCGTGTCAACACATGGAAATTCATGAATGATGCCTTCATTGCCTTGTTTATTTTTGAAGCTTGAAAGACTACGATTGCACTAGAATATTAAAAATAGAGGCAGGTCCTTAAAGATCAGAATGAAGAGGGAAAAGGGATCAATACTTTTGTTAGAACTAGGAGAAAAAGTAATACGGCAGTGTTTGGCAATTTGACAAATATCACTAGTAATAGACTCAACAGACACTTTTGTAAACCAGCAGGGAAACAAATACTTAACAAAAGTAAAAGGAGGATGTCCAAGACGCTTTTGCTAGAGCCAAATTTGGGAAACTGCCCAAGTCTCTAAACACGTCTAATGACAAGAAATCAACACCTTGCCAGTACCACCTTTCTTCCTCATGTGCTATGGATAATATAACTCGCCCTGTACCTTGGCAACTCCAATCGTTCTCGCCATTGTAAGATCTTGAAAAACACGATGAAATTTAGAAAAGGTTACTGCACACTTTAGTTCCGTGTAAGCGTGCGCCTAGAAATAAGATTATTAAAGTTTTGGAACATTTTGGGCATTCTTAGAGTCTAAGGAAGGTGGAAGTTGAATGTCTCCACATCCACTAACTAACAAGTCATGGGATCAACTATAGAGTCGGAGGAGAAATGGCTGGAACACTGAGTCATATGATCGCCGTAGCACCAACATCAAGTATCCAGCCATCTTCTGGCATAGTATTGCTAGCATTCAGAAAACTCAAGTCTGAAATAGCCACATTTTTACGGTTCATCATAGAGGAGTATTGCTGGCATCCAGAGAACTCTAGGCTGAAATAGCCACATTTTTACTTCATAGTGGAGGATGACCGTAACGACGTCTTGCTCAAGATGGAACTGTTCAAAACAAACCAAGAACTTCTGATGAACAACCAAGAGAGATCACCGCAATAGGGGCAAAGTCGAATGACCAAAAAACGAACCCACTAAATCTGTAACTTAACAACAGTGGCAGAAAACCGTAATTCTTTTTTTATACTAATTTTAGACTTTAATAATCATAATAGATAAGAAAATATAAAACAATTGTAAGTGACAATCTAAAATACTCTAACATATTTCATGATAGATTAATGATGTATGTATTTTTTAGATATTCAAACAGCAACACTGTTATTTATGCTGCTGATGTCAGCTATTTATGTCTCTTCCTGCACGTGTATAATTTGTAGTGTTCCATAATGATCTGGTTGATGCTCAGAATAGATAGATGTGTTGTTTCACCCTGTATGCTGAACTATTATCTAATTATATCATTGATTCTTTGACGCAGGTATCCGAAGAACTTCTTCAGTATCTAATGGAACTGCTGGCAGAGATACCATTGCGGGTATGTTGGCTTCATTGATGGAAGTGGTACGGACAACAGTTGCCTGTGAATGTGTTTATGTTCGAGCCATGGTGATCAAGGCATTAATCTGGATGCAAAGTCCAATTGACTCATTTGATGAACTGGAATCTATTATTGCGTCAGAGCTTTCTGATCCAGCTTGGCCTGCAGCTTTATTGAATGATGTACTACTCACTCTACATGCCCGTTTTAAGGTAACTGGACTATCTCTTGTCAATGACATTACTTAAAGGAGGAGTGGATATAATACTAGAATCTGAATATTTCTCACTAGTAACAAGGATTGTCACATATTTATATACACAATCTAATTAGGAATCTAAATAGGTCTGTGATCCTATCATGGTTCTATAATTATGTTATCAAATTAATTATTCCTAATAATGAGGTGAGGTATTAGAGAACCCGTTTCGGTGCATCTCTCGTGCCCACCCATAGCTAGTCACCACTCTGCAACTAACTGACTGAGAATATAATCAGTCAATTAGATCTCCCTTCAGAGTTGGTGTATTTTAGTGAGATTCTGTTTAAGAATCAGTTAAGCGGACTAACTAACTCCAACTTATAAATCCGTGTTGTCATATTCATTTAACAGATTAGAAATCAATGAACTCAGAATTGAGAAGAGGATAATAATAACTATATTCATTCATCGATAGGTGCACTGGAACAGGTTCTCTAATATGAGGAAGGGATAATCACTATATCTCATAACTCACCCTCTCAAGGTGTAGTTATAGGGATTGTTAGGCAGTTAGTTTTAGTTAGTAAGAGAAGAGGATACTAATAAGATGAATAAATAGGTGATGGAAGGATGACAGGGATCATTCTATACTTTTGTTAGCTTGTGAATGAAAGGAGAGATCCTTTTTGAACGGGAAAACCTTGGGAGGAATTTTATTTTCTATATCCTATTCAGGTTTTAATAATACACTTCTAGTCTTTTGATTCTTTTTATCATTCTTTCATTTCAATTTCTTTGGGTTCCGAATGTCAACTCCCCTAAAAGCTTATGCTATTAGGTGAAGGCCTAACATAACACAACCCCCTCACACAAGAGCCCTTTAAAGTTAAAGCATGGATAATGCACAGGCCTTCATTTTCCTGTCATATAACTTTATTTAGAAGAATGGGCAGCAAGGATCAAACTCTTGACCACTTAACCCCAAGGTTGGGAACAAGTGGTTAAGGCAATCCATCTAAAGAGACAGACTCGGCGTGACGATGGAACAAATTGGGACCAGACTTACCTCTCGGCCGAACTCCGGATTAGTATGGGTCCATTTCCCTTGGACACCGGAGGGGGGGGGGTCGACGACCTCTAGACAAAAAGAAATCTTGACCACTTTGTCATGGAGGCTCCAGTAACATTTCAAAAACCATCTCTCTTAAAAGCTTAACTGTCAAGTAAAGGCTTATTAATGATTTTATAGTACTTGACAATTGTCTGTTCTTTTAAAACACTAGTATATTTTGTTTGGTTAAGTTGTCATTTGTAGAATTTTGTTCACACATTGTTGTGAGCGTACATGTTTTTTTCAATAAGATGTTCGGACATTGTTTGTCCATGCACTTAATAAGGATGAATTTTGTTCACACAGTTGTAGAATTCAAGTGACATAACATTGTCATATTGTCAGTCCTCCTTGTGAACTTTGCACAACTTCATGCAAGCAATCTGCGTAGCTTTTGTATTCATGCATAATGGAAAGCATAAAATTTCCTAGCATTAATTTCAATTTGGCTTTGAAGGCTTCTCCAGATATGGCTGTTACTCTTCTTCAAATTGCAAGAATATTTGCTACTAAAGTTCCGGGAAAGGTTGATGCCGATGTGCTACAACTACTATGGAAAGTAAGTTGACATACTTCTCACTTTGTCAGCTTTTTGAATTTGTTATCTGTTCATAATGGAGTGATAAAATGATGATAAGTAGAGATAACTTTGAACCACAAAACTTCTGAAGCCACACATTTGTACACATACATACATACATACATACCATGTTCATATGATCAATTTGAAGTTTCCTTGATGAATTTGACTTAAATGGATGATTTACTAAATGAACAATCTGTTTCCAGACTTGCCTTGTTGGAGCTGGTCCTGATGGGAAACATAAAGCTTTGGAAGCAGTCACTATTGTTCTTGATCTACCACCTCCACAACCAGGATCAATGCTTGGTCTGACTTCAGTGGACAGAGTGTCTGCATCTGATCCAAAATCTGCTCTTGCATTACAAAGACTAGTCCAAGCCGCTGTAAGCATTGTTATTCATATAGAAGACCTTACTTATTCTTCAGCTTACAATTCAATATGTCAGATTAAATCTCGGCTTAAATATGTTTTTAGCCCAAGGTTATCAAAACCGGACCGGACCGGACGGACGGGGCGGTTCAACCAGATAAACCGGGAACCGAACCCCAATCCGGTCCTGTTAAGCCGTAAAACCGCCCTTTATAAAAACCGGATTTGGAACCGGAAAACCGCTTAAAAACCAGCAAAACCGGACAAAACCGGCGGTTACACGGTTTCACTCGGTTCATAAACCTAAGAAAATTTTCAACTGATTTGTCAAGTCACCACCAGAAGTCCGTGTTTTATAGCAACTTCCTATGTGCCTAATGTTTTGTTTCAGCGATGTGGGACTTAATAGCTTACCAATCCCTTGCTGCAAACATAAACGCTTCCTCTTCACCATGAAACCCAAAGCTTCCCTTTTCACCCCACCTCTATCTCTGCTCTCAAACCTTGTGATTGTGTCTCTACCATCAAAATAATTAATCCACCTTGTCCTTCACCAGACCCAAGCCCCCAAATTTACAATTTTATCAAAGCACTTTCTGCTTATGAGAGAGAACAGAGGCACCGATAAAGGAAGTAGCACCAGTAGGCTTCATCCCACCTGAATTGGACTTAAACAATTTGTCGCTAATACGTGGCAAATTCTGTATATGATGTCTTTATGATCATATTCATGTAAACAAATGCTAAACTTCATCCCTTTGATTTTTCGATCTTTGTTGTTTTCTGATTATTGTGTCAATAGGTTATTGAATGATAATCTTTCTCTTGGATTCTTCACCCTTTTTCTTGACAAGAGGATTCTTCACCCATATAACAGAGAAGATCTTAATAGTGTATAATCTAAAAATTATATTTTTGAAAAGGCATATTTTATAAATGATGAGTATTAAAGGTATTCATAAGTCCTTATACATAAAAATGATATGTATTATATTATTTTTTGTTTTTTCTCTTTTATATATTGTAATAAAAATATTAAATAATCTTATTTACTTAATTCCGGTTCGACCCCCGATTCAACCGGTCCGACCCCAAAAACCTTGAACCGCTGCCTCTTCCGGTTCCATGTCCGGTCCGGTTTTAATTACCTTGTTTTAGCCCTACAAATATTGTATTTTACTTTTTAGCCCTACAAATATTGTGGTTTCTGCTTTTAATCTCTGCAATTTTTTCACTTTATCTTCTTCCCTCTCCCCATCCTTGAAGAAATTGAGCAATCGGAAAAAGAACCAGGCCCTTTCTCCAACAATGTTGACTCTTGCTCATGTTTTTGTTTTTTTTTTTCGCAACGGTGGTGAGCTGTACGAACAGTGGCCGACCCAGGACCATGGGCCAGGGAGTGCAAAAATAATTCCATTAACAAGATTGTTGGTTCACAAGATTTTAGGAAATTTCATTTTCAAATATCCTCACTTGATTTGATTCACGAAATTAAGAAAATGAATTACTGAACCTCAATTTAGGAGGAAATTCTCAATTTAGCCTCTAAGCTTACACCTTTTCTCCTATCTAGTCCCTAAAGTATATGAAAATAATTAGTAGTCTCTTTTTATAAGTAGTCCCTTACGGAGACTAACTAGAAATTTTTCTTAAATTTTATAGACTAATTTGACATATTTCACAAACTTTAGAGACTGCATATTATTTTTATATACTTTAGGGATCAAGTTGGAGAAAGTTGTAAGCTCAGAAACTAAATTAAAGGTTTACTCTTTATTTAACTGTCAGAACTGGGGTCTTGGTGCAAAATTTTAAATCTAGGATGGTAAAATAAAAATCGTATAGGAGGATAAGTGAAGATTTTTATTTTTGTAAAGGGTGCAAGTGCACCCTCTCTGTCTCAAACAAGTCCGCCTAATTGTACAAATGGTTGTCAACGAGATACCTGGGTTCTGCAGGCCAGTAATCCCGAAACCACTGGAGACCAACACTGCCTATTGCGACTTTGGCATTTAGTTACACGAGGAATTGACATTGCGACATTGGCAGTTAGTTACACGAGGAAATGACAACGTTGTGATACGAGTCACGACTTTTAAGACCACAAAGTAACAATGTTTTGTGACTGTATGACAAAGGGTTTAATAACTAATGGTTTATTGCCATTTAGGTATTTTGGTTTTATATTTCTTCATAAGTGGCGCGTCTAGAAATTACAGAGAATATAAAATCCGGTTTAATTTTCTATTTTGAGTATAATATAATTATGGTTTTGGTTGTAATAGTAACACGCTCATGTTACTTGCGTATCTTGTTTTTCAACTTACTTCAGAGGGTATGGGGTGGGGAGATGGGAGAGATGGAAAGCTGATGGAGTGAGTTGGACCCTAATCCATGTCATGGCACACGTGGCATTATTAATCTCACTTGGACTGATGATGTGTATTCCCATTAGCCTTGTCAATACCAACTAAACAGATATTAACAGTAGGGACTAAAAGAGGGCACTTTGGAAATGTTAGGGGACCGAAAGGAATTCTTTTTGCAGTGACTAAAAACAACCACCCCTTTATATACAGAGACTGGAAATATTTAAGCCTTAAATGTCTCATTTTACTGAAAACTTTTGCTTTTAGGTATGGTTTCTCGGAGAGAATGCAAATTATGCTGCGTCTGAATATGCTTGGGAATCTGCTACCCCACCTGGTACTGCATTGATGATGTTAGATGCTGATAAAATGGTAGCCGCTGCTAGTTCTCGTAATCCTACTCTAGCCGGAGCCTTGACTAGGCTTCAGAGGTGTTCATTCAGCGGAAGCTGGGAGGTATATATGACTCATTTGAGTCATTTCCCCTTTTTTAACTGTTAATTACCCTTATTTCAAAATTTGAAGTGATTTGCTATTACACTATTTATATGAACAATAGTATGTTTTATAATAGTGTAATATTAGTCGGCTTCCCCAAAGTTTGTCTGATTACTAGGAAAGAGTCTTGTATATACAGTTAGATACTATCTACAATATCTCAACAGTTCTTGCTGTGTAACTTGAGTATTTGCTGTTGAATGGACATGCAGATTCGAATCATTGCTGCTCAGGCTCTTACAACAATGGCAATTAGATCTGGTGAACCTTTCAGGTTACAGATTTATGAGTTTCTGCACACTTTGGCACAAGGCGGTCTGCAGTCACAGTTCTCAGATATTCATCTTAGCAATGGAGAAGATCAAGGAACTAGTGGTACAGGCCTTGGAGTTTTACTGAGTCCTATGATAAAGGTTCTGGATGAGATGTATAGAGCTCAAGATGATTTGATCAAGTGAGAGCCATATCCTAATTTCGTGCTTGCTTCAAATTTGCTGATCCTGATCATTAATGCTCTTGAGATTTTGCTTATGATTTAGGGAAATACGTAATCATGACAATGCTAAGAAAGAGTGGACTGATGATGAACTGAAGAAACTCTATGAAACCCATGAAAGGCTACTAGACCTTGTTTCATTGTTTTGTTATGTGCCAAGAGCAAAGTATCTACCTTTGGGCCCAACGAGGTACTAAATTATTTAAGTGCACTCTGTAGTTTCTGTATTTGGATTAGTCATGCAAATTACTCATGCTGTATCTAGAGAAACTAGTAGGCCATTTGCTTCAACATGCAATAATGGAGTGCATCAGAAGTGAGGATAAGTTTTCAAAAACCCATTTAGGTTTTTGAGTGTTTACCTTTTTTGTAGTTCTGACTTTAGATCTTTATTTAGAACTTTGTAACCTTAATTTTTTGTGCATTTTACAAATTAAAACTTTGTATCCTTAAGTTTATCATACACTAGTCTTGGCCTGTTTTAAAAGTAAAGCTGATCTTTGTGGGTTTCTGATTTCTCTAAACCTGTTTGTTTAACTTGATCACTATCTGCTGTCCGTATATTTTTCTATATCTCAATTTCCTTTTACATACTGACATATTTCACTCTGTAACAGTCATGTGCCTTAACTGTTGAGCATTAGATTAGGATTGAAATGACATATGGCTTAACTGCATCCCAAAGTAGAATTTTATGATTTTTTCTAATATGATCGAAGTTACTCGATGAACCTGCTCTTGGTGAAACCATTCCTTGTCTTTTTATAGGCTGGAACTATTGTTCATCTTGTCTTGTGGTTTGTCTGATGTATTAGTAATTGGGTAATCTAGTTTGTCTTCCAAAGGGGACACTCTTATTATGTTCTTTTACTTGTCTATCCTTTGTGATTAGAGGTTTGTAGTGTTTGGTAGGCCATTTTGTCTGTCAATGATCCTACTGCTCTCAGGAATTTGCGATTTAAGAAATTGTATGAGGTTTTGATACTTGCTCTGCAGCCAGAAATGGCACTAAGTCCACCTTTTCATTATAATAACACTTGCAGGAGGATAAGGGCCTTCTTATTATTTTGGGAACTAAATTTGAATGAGGAACTATAATGGAAATACTCCTAACATATTAAGATTCACCACAAAAACTCCTAACCTATTGAGGGAGGCACCAGTGAGCAGTTCGAACAAAGTCACATTCTAAAGATCCAATTTGGTTCTTACATTTCCCAGAAGCTGTTTACATGCAGAATAGAGACTTTGTTTGTTTGGTTATATTGAGTGTGACCTCAGTTCAGAGCAACTTCTTTTGATTAGTTTGGGAGGGGTTTTCAGTGGGGCAATGTGAACATATTTTATGGCGATGGGAAATTTATTGTTAGGAACATGAACTTTCAATTATTTTGATATGGGTTGTGAATCTTATGTTTCACCATTGGATTCAACTCTTGACATAGTTCACAGTTTCAATTCTAAATTGACATCCGGTTTGCAGAAGTAGAAAGGAGCAAACAACCTCAGTTAAAAAATATTGAGTAGTGTAGAATGAATTACTGCATTGCATAATGGGAAGGTACACATGTATATATTCAAGAGAGAATATCTCAAAATAGGAAACTATATCAATGATAAGTTGGACTCCGTTAAATTCAGTTATAAAGTAAACAGCATAACATTATCAAACATTTATTTTAATGCTTGTCACTGTTATATTTTAAGGAAACAATGTTTTGTTAGGGGAGGGGGGAGAATCGCACTATTTTGGGTTTTTAGGAGTGGGCATCAAACCAAAAGCCCCCCCTGTACTGTAGTTGTGGTGTAACATCTATACAGCTCACTTTCATAATCTAATCATGATGGTGGTGTTGTGTTATTGGTATCATTCTTTAAATATGGTTTTCCTCTGAAAATTTTGACAGTGCCAAACTCATTGACATCTATCGCACACGCCATAATATTAGTGCATCAACTGGTTTGAGTGATCCAGCTGTTGCCACTGGTATTTCTGATCTCATGTATGAATCCAAACAACCACCACCTGATGCGGAGCCTGATGCCCTTGATGATGATCTTGTAAACGCTTGGGCAGCAAACCTTGGTGATGATGATGGCTTGTGGGGAAATAATGCACCGGCAATGAGTAGGGTATGATTTAGTTTTTTTTTTTGGGGTATCTTTTACTTTCCTTCTCTTCAATGTGATATGATAAATCATTTTATTAGTTATTACTGAGTAGCTTAGCATATTCCTTTTCATATTTCTACACTTAATTGGTCTCTCTATCCAGATGGGCACGCACATTTGCTAATAATGTTCCTTGCTATTTGAAACTTAGTTGGCTTTAAATTGAAAATGCTCTTTTTTGGCATCAGGTAAATGAATTTCTAGCAGGTGCAGGAACTGATGCCCCAGAAGTTGATGAAGAGAATATTTTCGCTAGGCCTTCTGTTAGCTATGACGATATGTGGGCAAAAACACTTTTAGAATCTTCAGAACTAGAGGTAAAGAGTTAGCCGGATCCTTTTTAACGCAAGATGCATTGGGTCTTGATCTTTATTTATTGTTTATATCACTGAAATCCATTCCTTGCAATATCAGGAAGATGATGCAAAGTCATTGGGATCATCATCTCCAGATTCAGCAGGATCTGTTGAAACTTCAATTTCATCCCATTTTGGTGGAATGAGCTACCCTTCACTTTTCAGTTCAAAGCCATCACAAACTTCGGTACCAAATATTATCCTAATCTATCATGCATCATTCTCCCCTACTTATTTTCGTTAAATTATAACAATTATTTTGGATTTGAATATTGAAATATCTCAGATGCATTAACATTTTATTGGGTCATAGGCTCTCATTGGAAATTTATTTTATTTTTGTATTTCAAAATTACTTATGGAAATCTGAATCATCCATGGCAGGACAAGGCTGGCCGAAGTAGTGGTCCCTCTAAATATGAGGGGCTTGGTTCTCCGGTAAGATCCCTTTGCCCTTTTTATTTACATTTTATTCTTATAAACTCAGTTTTGATATTAAATCTCAAGATCATTTCAGATAAGAGAGGAGCCTCCATCATACTCATCCTCTGTGACGGAAAGATATGAATCATTTGAGAACCCACTAGCAGGGAGTGGATCAAGAAGTTTTGGGTCCCAAGACGACGAACGAGTTTCATCTGGAAATTCACAATTTGGAACTGCACTTTATGACTTCACGGCAGGAGGAGATGATGAAGTAAGTCGTTCTAAAATTTTGACGTTGGTTTTACTTCTTTAAGCGCTCACACGGTGATGATATATTTCTTGGATTTCGATTTAGTGACTTTGATAGTTCATGTCTTTGGTGACTTTAGGTTTATTTAGATAGAGTAAAATGAAATAAGATAAGAGAGATATACACAAAGACATGTCTTTCCCGCCCTAAAGTCAATTGAATCCTTCCCCATATTTCTTATACTGGCTTTTTGGCCTGCTGTATCCACTTTATTTAGATGTACGATTGGTTTTCTACGTGCAAACATGGAAATAAGTAAATAACCAATTTCTATGTTTTTTTCTGGCAGTTGAGTTTAACCGCTGGAGAAGAAGTGGAAATTGAGGAAGAAGTAGATGGCTGGTTTTATGTAAGTCTCTGAGTTGTCTGAAGTAGACATTTTGTTAACTAGATCTAGAATTTGTCAGGATTCCTTGAGTTTACAACCGTGCATGGGAAAATCAGTTGCTAATTGCCTATTTCTTGCAACAGGTTAGGAAGAAACGCCCTGGAAGGGATGGCAAGATGGCTGGACTTGTCCCTGTTTTGTATGTTAATCAATCTTGAATCTTGTAAGTAAAATGTCTTATAACTTCCAGGACCGGGGTGCAAATGGCCTTTTGTTCTTATCTTGAGCATTGCTTCCATTTCAAAGGTTCGCCATGCTCCTCTCATGTGCCGTCCTGGGTGTTCTCTAAATATTTTAGAAAATATAACATGTATCTTGGTCCCGAGTTTGTCAAGTTGTATGCTATCAAAGTATGATTTTCCATGCTAATTGCTTGCGAGTGTTTAGTCATTCATCCTAGGGACTTCATCAATATACCAAATATTGAAAGCACCATCTATTTCAATTCACCTGAATGAGTGTATCTTCTCTTGTATAGTGCAGTTCAATATATAAAATGGAAGTTTTCAAGTTTTCCAAGCCATCAGTTATTTATTTAAGCTGTCCAAATTGAACATTGATAAAGCTATGGTTACTTTTGAGTGATGCCCTAAATTTACAGGTTGCTTTTTGTTTGAATTGTAAAACAATCATTCAATATGAGAAAGATACATGCAAGTCGTAATTCAATTGTTTTGCCAGTCTCATTCTTAGATCTGGTCTTGAAAGATACCTTGGGAGCTGTGTGATGTTTTTTTATTCTTAGGTCTTTAAACACGAGAAATTAAAGATTACAAGGTAGTAATAAAAGAACAGATAAAGATTTTGGATATACATATACTTGATTATAATTATGTGTATAGATAACAGTAGCACCTATGACTCGTAAAATAGTTTATATTGGTCCTAATTGAAATTAATTGTGAGGATAAAGGCGAATTGGTAGGTCCTTTGCAGGAACAGGCAAGGGATCAAAAACAATCTTTTCATCTGGAATTAACTTCTCCCACTTGAACCTTTTCACTAAATTGTGCATGAAAACTAATATTTCAAATCGAGCATACTCTTTTCCAGGGCACATCCTTGGTCCTCCACCAAATGGTACAAAAGTATAAGGAGCTGGTCCATTTCCTTCAAATCTACTTGGGTCGAATTTCTCTGGTACTGGGAAGTATTCTGGGTTCTTATGTGTTGAATTTGCACTCCAATATAGCTACAATATTTTTATACATAGCAACAAAATTTAAATTAGATTACCTCAAACTATAACTACATTGAAGACAATGAAAATGTGTGAAGACAATGAAAATGTGTGTATGTATGTATATTTGAAGTATATACCTTCCATCCTTTTGGAATTGAGAAGCCATTGAATATAAAGTCATTGATGGCTTCCCTGAAACCACCTTGGAGTGGAGGGGCAACTCTCATTACTTCACAAGCTACGTTCCAAGAGTATCTCATCTTGTTTATGTCATCCCAATTCAATAACTCTCCTGGGGACTTTGATTTTGCAATTTCCATTTGCTCTATAAACACATTGCACAAAAAAGGAACACAAATTAAATACTCTTTTATTTAAGGATTAGCACAATTCATTATTTAATTAAACTACTCAAACTTACTATGATATGTTTTATGTAACAAGTCCTTAACTTTTGTTTTAAAGTTTCGTTTTAAATTCAATTTGAGAAAAAAAAAACTGAAATTTCAATGTAATTCATATAGAGTGACAAAGCCAGAAAAAGACTTGAGGGGGACAAGTCTTCTGTAATTGAGATAAAAGATCATTATAAATGTTGACTTAGATAAAATAATAGAAAATTGTAGTATATTGCAAAGGAAAATGTTTATTTTAAGATAAAAGTTTCCTAAAAGAATTGTTTTTTGAGAAGTATACAAATGAAAGTTTGACTCCTACTATATTTGAAGTGGCTCAAGTTCAACTCAAGTGGGATTTCTTTCTTGCAAACTTTGCTAAAAATAGCACGAAATTAGACTCGCGGACACGAACGCCCGCATAATAAATAAAAAGTTTGGGATCTAGCTCCAAATTCAAAAGTCGACCGAATCATATGTTAAATTCGGTGACTTTGACGTTTGTCATGAGACATGAAATTTATTTAAGATTTTGACTTTTTAGAATTTGCTTTAAATACTCGGTCAACAACTTTCTTTTGAAAGGATATTACATTCTTTTTTTGTTTACAAGAAAGGATATTACATTAATAATCAATATAATTTTTTTAGCAAATGTTAAATATAAATATTTGCTTTAAAGTAAATATTTTTGAATACTATTTCCGTAACAAAATATAAGTATAATTGGGTCTATGAATATTGATCTATTTTTGCTAATATTATGTTACGAGGGAATATGTTAAATTGTAGATAGCTTGAAAATCTTCATAACTAGGGATTCTAGGGATGATAATGAGGCGGGGACAGGGCGGATAGTACTCCTCCGCTCCCCATTCTCGCCTCTCAAATTGTCTCCTATATATCCTCATCCATGATCCCCGGTTCGGGGAGTTTTCTTCTCTCGTCTTCGTCTCCAGTTAAAAACACATATAAAAAGACTAAAAATTCAATTATTTATAATAAGAATATTTATGTAATATTTTTGAGGCGGGGAGCATGGTCTCGTCCCATCTCCGAGGTGACCGCGGGGGATTTTCTCCCCCATCTCCGTCCTTCTCCAAATGAGACTGTTCCCATTAAGATCTCCACTTACGAATATAAATCGTCACCCTAAGGTACTCTAATGTAGCTAGAAGGAGAATTTTTGTGTCTCTTAATTTCTCAACAACTCTTTATTTAGGATTAGCATTGCTTTCACCGCACATCTAAATCATTTCAATGCGGTTACAAACACCATCTGAGCGTGAGTGTGATATTGATATTGACATACTATAGTATATCAACTTTTAAATAATCATTTCGAATCATCAGAAGCAATTAAATGCAGTAAATCCAAAAGAGACAGTATATATAGAAATTAAGAAAAAGCTGCTATATATACTTACCCTGATAGACTCTATCATAAATGTGAGGAAGCTCAGCAAGGTACTTAACAATGAAAGTACATGTGACACTAGCAGTATCATGGCCACCGATCAAAAGTCCAAGAATCTTGTCGGCAATATCAAGTTCTGTCATAAACTCACCATTCTCATTGCAAGTCAACAACATATGTGATAATATGTCTTGTGTTGGTGATGCCACCCCTTCAGCTAAATCAACCTTTCTCTGTCTAATGATCTTCAACAACTCTTTTCTTATGAAATTTGAAGCTTTTATTGCTTTGTTGAAAGGTGTTCCAGGAAAATCAATGGGTAGTGATATTATACCCGAAGCTAATAAATTGAATGGATCCATGAATTTTGTTACTTGATCCTCGTCCTCAATACTCATGAACAAACGACAAGCCAATAAAAATGTATACCTGTTCAAGAAAATGTTGCCAAAATTAAGTAATTAAGCATATCAAGTACAAATAATAAATTTGTTAAGAGTGTAAAATCGGGTGTGATATGATGTGAAAAGTGTTTATAAGCACGAAAGAACTCTCACCTTACAAGTTGTTTCTATAAGAATGAGTTAGACTCAAAATTTCAAAGTATATCAATATCAGACAGTTCAAATCACAATTTAGTAGTATAGTCCTAGACGTAACTAGTTGTCTTAACTATCTCACGTCGATATGACCTAAAAAAGTGTTTATAAGAGTAAAACATTACTCAGCTTATAAAGTGATAGACACAAAAGTTTTAAGATTTCTAATTTACAAATGTATAGTATCACTTACCACTTATTATAGATCAAATTGAATTTTTGGTCTTTTTTTTTAACCAAAATTTTAATTTGGTCATTTATCTTTTTTTTTTTCCTAACTTTGGTCTTTTTTGTTTCAAATTTATGTCAAAGTTGTCATTTTTTAACATAAAAAACCAAAGTGAAACAAAAAAAAAAAGCCACATTGACATAGGTTTGAAACACAAATTAAGTATCAAAGTGAGAAAAAAAAAAAAAACCAAACTGAAATTATGTATAAATGACTAAAAATGCAGGAGAATTAAGGTGGTTGGTGCATGTGATGGACAATAATTAATGAAGATGATGATTGACCTTTTAGCCAAAGGGTAAACGATGACTTGAGTGTTATTTTCCCAAAGAGAAGCAAAATGTCTCTGAGCTATAGTATCCATAATACCAACATAACGTTGAAGAGCTTCAGGTTTAAGAAACTGAGGAAGCAACTTTCTCATCCTTTTAGATTCTTCCTTAGAGTTAGTTAAAAGTGTAGTTGGAAACACTTTATTCACACTATCTGGCCACCAAGCAGTTACAAGTTTATTTTCATTAGAAAACAAAAACTTGTTACATGAAGCTCCACAAAACACAACCGTAGGTTGTCCTAGTATTGATGTTTTAAAGAGTTCAGAAGAGTACTTGATCATACGGTCGAAGATGAACTTTTCCGGGTGACCTTTTCGACCGGTGGAGAGGAACTGAAGGCTCTCGCCGATGACCGGGAAACCCATGTCACCCGGTGGTAAGTTCAATATGGGAGATTTGTGTTGTTTGTAGAAGAGGAAGAAGAGGGAGAGAGAGATGAAGGAAACAAAGAGAAGGAGAAGAGAGAGATAGAAAATATTATGGTCCATGCTTTTGTTGTGAATTTGGTTATTTTTTATGAGTGTAATAGAATTTAACTATAGCTTTGCAATGGTGCAATGGCACTTGGCGTGTGTTTTGGGTGTTACAATTTATAGGCACAATGTTAGGGGGTGCGCAATTTCGTGTGGGGGTGAGTGAGTGAGAGAAGGATATATATATATATATATATATATATATATATATATATATATATATATATATATATATATATATATATATATATATATATATATATATATATATGGTAGGCGTTAGACACATTCTTTGTAAAGTTTTTAATTGACTATCAACCAATCACTGATACATGGTAGGCATGACACGTATTGGTAGATAGTGTAAAGCTTGATTTTAATGATTGTGTATATAATTTTATTACATAATATAAATATATATATATATATATATATATATATATATATATATATATATATATATATATATATATATATATATATATGATGAGTGTGGCAATATCAAATACTAGTACTGTACGGCAAATTGACTTGTGACCTAGCTATATATATAAATGATGAGTGTGGCAATATCAAATACTACTAGTACTGAACGGCAAATTGACTTGTGACCTAGCTAGCTCATGTTCATCTCTTGTTTAACTGATTACGCCATGCATTTTGTAATTATTGTATGTAAAAATGAGAGACAAGAAATATAATATAATATGAGATGAAGTGGTGGCTATGATCAATTCATGTTTCAAAATCTTTTGCCGTCTGCTGAAGGCATGCAAAACAACAGTTTGAGTTGAGTACAAATAAGAATTTTTTGAGAGAGATTTTGGGGAAGGACACGTGTGAGTCTGACTTATGATACTAAATGAACATAAAAAAAAAATTCGGTGACCACTCCAAAATTATATTGTGACAAATATGTACTAATCAGTGTTATCATTTACCCGCTCACTTACCACACAAAAACTAAATTGTGGTTAATATATACTAACCATTGGATTGTTGTATAATGGTCACCGGAAAATTTAGTAACTATTATTACTAAGGAATTCCTTCGTTGCCGACATGTGTCCTCACTAATAGTGACGACTTTAATTATGGAAAATATATAAGATTTAAATTAAACTTAAATTGGTTTATGCTAATGATGGGACTTTTTTTTGTGAAACATGCAACATTTCATTCATGACGGGCAAGACCACCGAAACATTATACAAAATGTAAGCATATAACTTACAAATAAAGCACCAATAGGTCCACTAAGGACAACAACAAGGCAGATATAGTTGAAAACTCCTAAAAATATCATTAAGCATATGAGTAGCACCTGAAACAACTAGATATATCCTAACGAATTAACTTAATTAAAACATAATCAAACCCTAATGCAAAATAATATAGCCAACAAGCACAAACTGAAACAGAACCCCATAGCCTTCACCGTAGGACAGAAAGCAGAAAAGCCAGCAACACCGCCTCCAAAAATAGGTTCTACCACCAAGCAAGACACGAGGCACCATAAAAAATAAAGGACCCACGAAGTTGGTGTAGGAGGAAAGACAGAAAGTCCAGACTTTCCCCGTATTTGAAGGCAAGTGGTTATGGGGTCTCTTGATCTGAAACTGAAGGTTAGAGTAGATGAGGTAAGAACCAGTAGGAGGATAGATGATACCAATTACTTCTGGTGACTGTAAAAGGCGGAGAAGAGGGGTCAGAGCATGGTGGGAGCAACAAGGAAGCAAGGGGAGGGGTGACAAGCATTTGAGAGAATGGATTTGGATATGGGGGTAAGGGGTTTGGAGGTTCTGGTGGGGGACGAAACGAAGCCAGAGCAGCGGTGGGGGAATAGGACAGATCTGGTGGATCGGGGGGTTCTATGGGTGAGGATCGGAGTATTGGCAGTGCGGCGGAGAGGCATGCGGTGGAAGGTTGTCTCGCACATAGGGAAAAGAAAGGGCAGCCGAAGGAGCTTGCTCAAAGGGACTTGAAATAAGTAGAGTGCAAGCTGGGTGATCGCCAGAGCAAACCAGGATAAAAAGCCACTTAGGTGCAGCGCCGAAAGCCAAAGAAAGCTAACAAGTAGGGTGCTGCTGCTAGGTCACTGCTAGGGGCTTTTCATTTCGCGTCTACGAGTTTCATAAGTTAATGCGTAGCAACCTTTGCTAATGACGAGTTTAGTTACACAAAATATCTCTCTCAAACATTTTCATCATAGAGTAATTGACATCTTTTTGAAAACTTACTTTAAAAGAAAATGGGTTCCCTTGATTAAGAGGTTGTCACTAAATCCATCACAAAGTTTATAAGATGATGAGTTTAGTGAGGGGTTTTTTTTGCTCATAATTTTTTCTAAAATATCAAATTGCTAAACATTTTTAATAATTCCAATACTGAAAACCGAACAATAATTAGGTCAAAACAATTCCTTCCATGCAATTGGTTCCCTCCCAGTTTTTTCTTCTCCTTTTTTCTAGTTTCATTAAATGTTTTTTAATCATCATTTTCTATCAAATTAGCTTGAATTGTTCTTTGATCATGAATCATGAGCAAGCATACAATTCAGCTTCTGCTCTTGTATACTAATTTCATTAATCATAAAAGTTTGACTAAAGATCCAAATTGGTCCCTGACAATTTCCTCATCGGACAAATTGGTCCCTGGCAATTTTTTCAGGACACATTATTGCTGACAATTTCAAAACAAGACATGTTAGTTCCTTCGTCCCTTTAGTTGTTGCCAGCACAATAACCCCTCCTACGCAGTGCGTTAAATGCTATATTGTCACGTCAAACGTCACGTAAATGAGTATTTTGGGCCGAATAGGCCCCTAGCAATACAAATTTAATTTTTTTTAGAAAAAGCGACAAATTAGTCCCTAAGTGTTTTGGAACAAATTGGTCCTTCGGTCACTAGTTAACTGACATCTGGTTTTCAAAGCCAGAAAACCATTTCAGAGATTTTTCACGAGAGAGAGAGAGAGAGAGAGAGAGAGAGAGTAGAAAGATGAAGAGAGAGAGCAGGAAGAAAAGGGACGAAGCGATTGTGCTGGAATGACGGTATCAACGACCAAGGGACGACGAAGCGACGCCGTAGGATGTCGTTGGGATGTTGTTGGCCGTAGGAACGTCGCAACTCTCTACCATTTTCACAAAGGTTAGGTTTTCTTTTGTTCTTCCATTTTCTTCTACCATGAATCAAAACGAAAACTGGTGAAAATTAAGCATCTTCCTTCTGCTCCTTCTCTCTCTATGGGTGAAAAATGGTTTCTAGTTTAAGAAACCAGTGACTTAAGTTGAAGATGACCCAGGGACCAATTTGTTCCAAAACACTCGGGGAATGATTTGTCCTTCTTTAAAAAAATTCAAATTTGTAACACGGGGGACCTATTTTGCCCAAGTACTCACTTACGTGGCGTTTGACGTGACAATGTGACACTTAACATGCCATGTAGGAGGCGTTAACTGTGCTAGCAACACAAAATGAATGCAAGGACTAACATGTCTCGTTTTTGAATTGTCAGAGACCAATATGTCCTGAAAAATTTGTCGGGAACCAATTTGTCCCACGAGGAAATTGTCAGGGACCAAATTGGGTCTTTACTCTAATAGTTTGCAACTTAAGAATATGTTTGAATATTTTAAAATGAGTGGAACGGAGAAGAATGAAACAAAACTTATATTCTATTGTTTTGGTACACCTTATTATGGAGCGGTATAAGTTATCGTTCTATTGTTTGGAAAGTGGACGAAATAGAGTCAGTCATTGATTTTGTGTTTCATTTTTATCCTTATTTAAAAAATATGATTACAAAGAAGAATAAAAATATATTATCTTTTATAAAAATTGTTAAATTTTATTTTTTGAATCAACCAAGAACTTCCAAAGATCCTCAATGCTGTCAAAAACATACCCACCTTAGGCTTCCAATGCACCTTGTAACAAAAGTCCTACATTTCTGTAATTAAAAAAAAATCATATATTTATACATTATTTATGCATGAATAATAAACTAAAAAAATTATTTCTTTTTCTATAGAAAATAGTTTTAAAATAAATTCTAAAAAGACAAGGCATTTAAGTAAATTTATAATAATTGTAAAAAAAATTATAGAAGGCCAACAAACGCATAACTTCCATAAAAAAATACTTAACCGCAACTTTGGTCCCTTTATTTTATCAAATCTGTAATTTTAGTCCTCTCATTTTTTTATCGCAAATTTTGGTCTCCTAATTTTATCAAATCTGTAATTTTAGTCCGTCCCTTTAAATTTCCATCCAATTTTTTATAGAAATACTTATGTAGTAGACGTGTGTCATGTTGACGTAATCATTAATAGTTGACGTGGCTACATAATTCTTATGAATATGGATAATGTGTGTGGATAGGAAAAAAATCAAGAATGGTGAATTATTTGATTTGGATGGCAAAGTATATGTTTCATTTAGTTACATTAGAAAAATGTATTGTTTACAGATAGGTCTTTCTCTTGTAAAAAAAAAAAAAAAGATAGGTCTTTGATTTGTTGTGGATCACATAAAGTGTGTCTCGTCTCGTGGGGTCTTGGGGCTTGGGGGTGGTATTATACAGAGCGGTTAGATTTTCATGACATTTTATTTCGGACCAGTAAGCAGGTAGATTTTCATGACATTCTATTTTCGGAACCTTGAAATAATCCACTTTATTGTCTGCATAATTTGTAGTTGTATGTTAGATCCCTAGTACTCCGCATTACTACATGTTTTGTTTATTCGATCAAGATGTAGTATATAAAAAAATATCCATATAAAAGAGATTTAATTGGATTTTAATTTTGAACTTGAGCCCAGAGTACAAGGTTTGATTCCCAGGGAAGGCAAAAACTCTACTTGGAGGATAGAGAAGGTCATGATGTGCATGTTTGGGTGCCTACTAAGTAAGAAAATGACCCAAGGTGTTACAAGACGCAAGTGGGGAATTTATAATTAAGACGAAAATAAAATTCTAATACATACCTTTTTAAGTTGGACACTTTCTTACACGACTTAAAATGTTTAATCTCTATTACAAAAACACATCTATCATTTGCTAGCGCTGAAGCCCCTCTTATACCCTCCTTTCGTGTAAACCTTGATGCCTTTTTTATCTCGCTCTCACCTCTCTCCAAACTTCCCTTGTTCCCTCTCGCCCTCTCCTCTCTGACCTCACTGTCTCCCTGCGAAGTCCCCCTCGTGCTTTGCTAGTAACGTTGCAGCAGTGCTTTCATTATTGAGGTGTTCGAGTGGGATGTCGGAAGTTCCGTGTCTCATGGAGATTGCAAAATTTCTTATAGTTTGGTTTAGATTTGGCGAGGATTTAGCTTGTTGAACGATTTGGTCTTCGAGATTTAATATTACTTTTTTGTTTAGGTTTTTTTTACTCTTTGTGTTTTTTTACTCTATATGTGTTTCTCTGTACTTGATTAGGGGTTTTCATCGGTTTATAATTTAATTTAAAATTAGGATACTTTGTGTTATTAATTTGGCGATGTCATGAAAGGATATGTTGAAGTAAACAGGGTTTAGTTCTGGACTCAAGTCATTTTTACACCTATTTTAGGGTTAGTATATCACAATTACTTTAGTTGATAATGGAACAAACAAGTCTTAGTACTTCACTATGAATATCAAGATTGAAAATAAGTTGTTTTGTTACCGTTGAACTATTCTTTATGCAAACTAGGAGTACATTATCTACTGCAGGGATTATTTGCTTTACTTCAGAATGTTTGGCTATGTGGATTCTTATTCTGGTATTTACCTATTTATAAATCAAGCATACCCTAACGCCATGTTTTGGATATTTTAAAACGAGCAAAATGGAATGGAGTGGGGGAGGAATAGAACGAAATGAAACATATTTTTCATTCCATTATTTGGAGATTTTATGACGGAGCGCAACAAAATTTTCATTTCATCATTTGACAAAATTCTCATTTTTACCCTTATTTAAAAAATGTAGAATTAATATAATAGAAGACATATATTAGAATAAGATATAATAATCAGTAACATATTATATTAGTTCTATTGTCAAAAAATCTATTATATTAGTTATTAGTTATAGATGCTATACAAAAATAAAATATTCACTTAGTTGGCTTGAATGTAGTACTTTTTCTTGTGTCTTGAATTTTCTTGTATTGAATGTAGGTAAAATTACACTAGGAGTCCTTTAAGTTATTTTATTATAATAAGTTGGTCCTTTAAGTTTTTTTCGTAACACTTAAGTCCTTTAAGTTACATAATGTGTACACCGTTAGTCTTTTTTTCATTTTTTATTACAAAAAACTCAATTCGGACTAACAGAGTTGATGTGGCCGTGACAGAGACTACCTATCATCTATCTTGTAAGAGTTTAGTCATTTAAGACTACTCATGTAACAATTTAAAACTTTCAACTTAATGTTTTTTTGAAAAAAAAATGGTTCATCATTTTTTTCATTTAAGTTGAAAGGACCAAATTGTTACGTGACGGTAGTCTTAAATGACAAAATTGTTACAAGACAGATGACATGTAGGCTCTGTCACAGCTACGTCAGCTCTGTTAGTGGGAATTTGGTTTTTTTGTAACTTAAAATGAAAAAATGACTAATAGTGTACAAATTATGTAACTTAAAAGACCAACTTGTTACAATTAAATAACTTAAAGGACCTAAGTGTTACGAAAAAAACTCAAAGAACCAACTTATTACAATTAAATAACTTAAAGGACCACGGGTGTAATTTTTCCTTGAATGTATTCATTTTCTTCACACAAGTGTATTGTTATTTTCAATCTCCAATTATTTTCATTGCAACTTGATAGTTAGAGGAAATTTAAGAATTTGATAAGGATTTTTTTTCACACCCCCTCCTTCCTCTCTCACACCCCCCTAATTACCAAAACAGACCAAAATACCCCTCAAAAATAACAAAAAGCACATTTCACATTTCACAATTCATATTTCCGGAAAAAATGAGAAAAAAAGAGAGAGAAATCCTGATTTATTGGTATTTCCGAAAAGAAATCCGGATTTACCTCACATGTTAGGTAAAGCCGGTTCGCAAATGTGAACCGGATTTACCTAATGTGTGAGGTAAATCCGGATTTCTTACCGAAAATACCAATAAATCCGGATTTCTCTAAAAAAAAACTGTTTTTTTACTAATTTTTTTTTAGATTGAGGAGAGTCTTACAGTGCGGCACCTCGACGGCGGCGGATATCACGAGAGTGGTTCTTGCATTTGGGGGTAGTGCGTGGAATGTTTCAGTTGATGTTCCTCCAACATTCCATGCACCACCCCCAATGGATGAACCACCACTCCCAGCATTTCATCCCCCATCCTCAGTGGACGTGCCACAACCACCGGCGTCGGCATTCCATCCACCACCATCAGTAGTTTCAGCTGTCGTTCCTCCAACATTTCCATCCGCCCCCGCCCCAGTGGACCGTTCACCTAATACTACACGTCATTTTTTTTAACAGTAAAGCGTTTGTATCGTATTTAAAAAAGTAAAACGCGTGTATCATTTTAAAATATCAATTTAGGAAAAAAAAACAACTTTTTTAAAAAAACAAAAAGGGGGTATCCGGATTTACCTCCGTATGAGGTAAATCCGTAAATCCCCACGGAGCAACCCAGAACCCTTTTTTAATGAACCGGATTTACCCCAAATTGAGGTAAATCCGAGAAGTTTTTTTTAATAAAAACTTGTAGGATACCCGTGCATACGCACGGGTGCTACTTTATTCTTTTCATGAATGAACTTAAACATAATTTAAATAGTCTGGACAGTACCTCGTGAAAAAAAAAACAAATTTAAAGTAGTTAAAAAAGGAGTCTCAAATAAAAAAATTAGATAAATATTAAAATCTAAAAATTTAAAAGTATCATTTAAAAACAATTTGTGCATTTATCCTGTGTTCTTTTATATATTAGTGTCAGTGTTGTTATCCTGTATTTTTTTATATATCAGTGCAGCTATCCCGTGTTTTTACATACATCATTGCAATTATCCCGTGTTTTTTTTATATTTCAATAAAGTTATCATGTGTTTTTTAATATATCAGTGAAGTTATCTCATAGTTTCAGTGAAGTGTAACGGATAGACGGTATATTATCAAATATTTCAGTGAAGTGTTTTTTATATATTAGTGCAGTTATCCTATGTTTTTATACATATCATTGCAGTTATCTCAAGTTTTTTTTACATATTAGTATAGTTATCCCATGTTTTTTTATATATCAGTGCAGTCATCTCACAGTTTCAATTGATTATTTTAGTTGATTAATACATTATAGTAGAGAGTAAAAGATAGATAGTAGATAATTAAATACATCAGTGCAGTTATTCCGTGTTTTAAATATTAATTAGTAGTTGAAATAGTCATTAAGTTTTTCTTTTTCTTTTGATATATTAATATAGTGTTTTTTTATATATAAGTGAAGTTATCCCGTGTTTTTATATATTAGTGCAATTATCTCGTAGTTTAGATTGATTATTTTAGTTTATTAGTAGATTTGATTAGATATGAATTTTGAAATTTGAAAAAAAAAAAAAGAGGGGAAAGTTAAAAAAAAAATCAATTGAGAAGAAAGTGAATTGGGAGAAGAAATTTGAAAAAAAAAATGTGATAGTAAATTACAATATTGTCCTTAGTTAGATGAGTTGTCAAATAAATAGGAAAACTTGTTTGAGTAATTTAAATATGGTTTATTTTTATAAATAGATATTAGATTAGATTAGATTAGTAGATAGTGGGTAAAGAAAGTTGGTGAGTATGATTCAAATTAAGAAAAAGTAGGGAAAAAATGGGAGTGAGAAGAAAATGCATTGAGAGAAAAAATTTGATAAAAGTATGATAGATTGATTATTTTAGTTGATTAAAGTATGATATATATCAGTGCAGTTATCTCATATTTTCAATTGATTATTTTAGTTGATTAGTAGATTATAGTAGATAGTAAAAGATAGATTGAAGATTATCAAATATATCGGTCTGATTATCCGTGTTTTTATATATCAAGATAGTCATCCAAAGTGTTTTTATATATCGATCTGATTTATCCTGTGTTTTAAATATTAATCAGTAGTTGAAATAGTCATTAAGTTTTCCTCTTTCTTTTGATATATTAATATCATGTTTTTTATATATCAGAGAAGTTATCCCGTATTTTTATATATCAGTGCAGTTATCTCGTAGTTTAGATTGATTATTTTAGTTTATTAGTATATTTGATTTAATTTGAATTTTGAAAGAAATAAAAAGGGAAACTTAAAAAAACTGGGAGTGAGAAGAAAGTGCATTGGGAGAAGAAATTTGAAAAAGAATGTGATAGTAAATTACAATGTTGCCCTTAGTTAGATGAGTTGTCAAATAAATAGGGAAACTTGTTTGAGTAATTTAAGTATGGTTTGTTTGTATAAATAGATATTAGATTAGATTAGTAGATAGTGGGTAAAGAAAGTTGGTGAGTTTGATTTGAATTTTGAATTTTGAAAAAAAAAGTAAAAAAAAGTAGGAAAAAAGTGGAAGTGAGAAAAAATGCATTGAGAAAATAAATATGATAAAAGTATGATAGTAAATTACAATGTTGTACTTAAATAGATCAAGTGTGATTTGTTTGTATAAATAGATATTAGGTTAGATAGTAAATAAGAGTAAATTGTAGATTATTTAATATTAATTTAAATATATTAGATTTTACAGTGGATTAAAAAAATTGGGAAAATAAATATTTTTAAATAAAAGGTGTGGAGGGCACTAATAATAGATGTGTAAGAAGTAAGAAATATTGGGAAATGTGAGATTGAAAGAGAGTGAGTGAGAAATGAAGAAAAAGTAGAATTAAAAAATTAAAAATAAAACAAAAGTGGTGATGTGTCAAAAAAATAAGATGTCTAAAATTGTAATTTTGTAAGTTGTTTGTTTGAATAAATAGATTAGAATAGAATTAGAATATTAGATAGTAGAAAGAAAAAAGAATATTTTTGATTTTGTTCGTTAAGGTCATTGGTTGGTGAACTATCACAAGTATGTACTTGCAAACTTTTTTTTCCATTGCACATATTAATTATTAACGCACTAATTTCCATTGCACATTAATTACATAATTTTGTAAAACAATAAACACATTGAAAATAAAAAGGAACATACATCAAGAGGGCGTGTAGGATTTTCATAGAATAATTCATTCATTAAGAATACGGTGTGTGTGTATTAACTTGCTGAAGAATAATTCATTCATTAAGAATTATTCTTCAGCGGTCGGCCACCTCCTACGGTTTCAAACCGCAAAAGGAGGGAAGAAGCCGGTGAACCCTCCCGAGTTAGGGGGCGTGCTAGGGGTAGGGGTAGGGTTGATGTTCCTCCTCCCCCACTTCCAGAGGATATTGGGCAGGATATTGAGCGTGATGCTCAATTTCCGGCCTATGAGTTGGCCGGCCCTTCATCTGCTAGGTCTTCGTCTGCTAGGCCTTCATCTTCTAGGCCTTCATCTTCTAGTTATCACGAGGAGGAGGCTGCTGAGCCTCGTGAGGAGGAGGTTGCTGAGCCTCAGGAGGCTCTTGCTTGTTAGAGGCGACATTCCCATTTCCTGGTGGACCAGAAGATGGTTCTGTCTTGCCCACATACGGGGCACATATCCTCACTGATTTTTATTCTGGTCAGGTAAGTTATTATTTTATAGTTGAGTGTTGTAAATTTGTTTATTAAGTTGTTTAATGTTTTGGCTTATTGTGTCATTTCGAATGCAAAGTGCGGATTTATTCTGACCAATCCCACATGGACTGTTACGACGGTGTTTCATGTGCGAGATTAGGACACTGACGACTTCTTGAGGTTGGTTCCTTGGTTGGGCTTGGCTTCCCATTCTCCACAAGAAATTTCTTGACGCATTCATAGGCGTTGGCGGCCGGATACATCATCATTCCACCTTCCCGTGGGTGATGAGCATCACCTCTTGATGATGTATCCCACCATCGCACATCCCCATTCTTGGCGGTTCTATGACATGCGGATCGGAACTCATGGCGGGAGAGAAGCATTCTTTGGTTGACTATTTGGGTGCCACACCGAGGATGCAAACGCCAGCACTTTCGGGGCGTGGGGCGCCTCTATCGGGCTTGTATGGGTCGGAGGATAGGGTCTACCACCCACCCATAGGCGGGGCGGTGGGACCATCTTTGCTAGGGCCTACATCTTTGTATCTTTTAGGTTGCACCTTGTTTGCCGACAAGTCGAGGCAACAAGGTTAAGCTTGGCTACCTTGGTATCTTGATGGATTTGGAGGCGATTGGAGACTATTCTTTGGGGCCATGGCCCCGCCCATCTCTATGATCACCAAGGATGCTACAAGGAAGAAGACCAAGAAGATTGCTTTGGTCATCTTCCTTTACTTCAGTATGAAACATATTCTTTACTTTTAAGTTTGCTTTAGGGTTACTTTCGATTAATAATCAACCAATGATATGTTCATTCACAGCTTGGATCTTTGAGCACTTCCAGAGTGCGAACTTTTCATCTCTTAGGTGGAGCACCCGAGTATGATGAGAGTAGCCCACGGCGAAGAAATGGTTGTGCGATGATGTCCCAGGGGCATCAAGTCACAAACCATCAAATTATGCCTTGATAGGCTACACCGTGAGAGAGGTGACACAGGACCCTACACACCACCCCATGTAGGCGGTCGGACCACTGAGGAGCGGCGAGTTCGAGAGGGTTCATTCGGAGTGGTGGTCGCATGATGCGCCACTTGCGGATCGAGTGCTCGAGCGGTTTGGGCATGTCCAAAGACATTCCGAGGATCCCGCACTTGCTACTAGGGCCGTCTGCACCTCTCACCGAGTGTGATGAGAGGTGGACACGGTTTGAGGACCACTTGGTGGCGCGCGCGGGCCTCCTCTCAGTGTGCCGTACTCCTCAAACACGGTGTCGGGCTACTTTCCATGGTACTCTAGGGTCTCACATCCCTTTCTCTTCCCGAGCATTATCGCACTTACGGATGAGCCCGATGTCGATGTGGTGCGTGTCTTTTATGTTAATTGCATTGATAATGTTTCTTAATATTCTATTTATTTAAATAATAATGTTATGTTATTTGGTTGTGAGATGCTACGGTGAGTGATTGATTTGGTTGATGACATTGATGGGGCCATCGATGATCATGTCCCTGAGCCGATCGGGAGCATGTTTCAAATAAGATCAAGAGGCTCGCTCACCCCTTCGTGGGTTTAGGAGGAGGTTTGGGAATGTGTATGAGAGGAGGAGGCGCGCAACACCCAAAGAGGATATGTCATAGGGGGATATTTGTTTAGTTTTTTTGTATAATTTAACTACTTTGTTTCATTTGGTTTTTTAATTTCAAATTCCTTTTACGTTGGCGCAAATTTATTGTCATTACGGTAACAATTACAGTAAAATTAAAAAGTTGAACATGATTTAATATTGGATAAGAACATAAATTAAAAACACAAATTGCAAAAATACAAGGATAGGAAATTTAAAACGAAACGACAGGAAAACAAAATACAATCTAGTTCTACTTAGAACTACTACTACCTCTAATTCTACGGCGGAGTTCTTCGACAGATTCTCGTGTTTCGACGAACAATTCGAGATAAGGTTCAATGAAACCTTGGAATTCTTCATGTTTCTCAAACATTTGACGAACGTCTTCGTCATTCTTGATAGGCTTAAGGCACTTCTGAATACGATTACGTGGGTTCCAGCTGCTGATGTAGGGGGATTCACATTCGATTTTTTTAATTGCTTGCTGAACACCATCTAGTTTCACATTTTTTATTAGTTTTTCTTTCAATTCTGCGAATGTGATGTTGTTCTTAAGCCTGAAATTTTTAGTTTCACGACCATGAACCAACCCACCAGGTATGGAGTGGCACGGCATAGTCATCTCATAGTCAACTTTACAGGTGTGCGTAAGTATGGGTTGTTGTGGTGCGGGTGGTGGTGGTTGAAGAAGATGCATGATCTCTTATGGAGTTCTTCTTGTGTTCACATACAGCTCTAAGATTTGTCGCCCCATCGGAACGTTAGCTAGATGTTCCATCATTGCGCGGACGTCGTTGTCGCTTCGGATCTCCATGATGAATCTTTGGGCGATCCCCATCATCTCTACAATTGAACTTTCTGAAACGTATACGCTCCACGTCTTTACGCCACGCTCCCTCTGGGCGAATCTTCCTCTCAGCCTTCTCCTTGAGTTGGGCGAATGTGATGTCCTTATTCATCCTGCATAACACATGGTTAGGACAACGAAACACAACGCCATGTTCGTCGGTGGTCACAATTCCACTGTGATAAAGGGCTGTTAGGAATTTGTCGTTTGAGTACTGGGTTGAGCACAATTGCCATTCCATTTCAGCTGGGTTGGGAAGAAGGAGAGAAGGTTTTGGTTAAGAAGCAGCTGGGTTGGGAAGAAGGAGAGAAGGTTTTGGTGAAGAAGCAGATTAGGGTTTGGTGAAGAATGTCTGAGGATGTGAACCACCTTTTATAATAGGCGTGGTGAAATGTCAACCGTTGATTTCATTTTTAGATCACAAATCTGAGCCGTTTAAATTCTATCCGTTCAGGCACATTTTCCAAAGGGATTTACATCCACTCCTTTATCTGACACATTTGACTGATTGTAAACCGTTGATTAAAACTGTCGGTGGAATCTGAGGCGTCCAATGCCTGTCATCCTGCAGCAATTCTGCAACACTTGTTCGAACGACATCATTCGACCATGTTCGTATGACCCTATTCGAACAGGTGAAAATACGCCCAAGGGGTGTCTGTCCATATTTAACACACTCGAACGGCCTCGTTCGAACCTGTTCGAAGGCCCGTGTTCGAACAGGTGAAAATTTCTGAAAAAAATAGGTCTTTTGGTCTTTTCACACCCTTATGGGGTGTGTTTTTCCCACACCCCCTTCTGAAAAAAATAGGTCTTTTGCTTACATTTTTTATTTACTTAAAATGTTGATCTATATCAATTTTTGACACATTTAAAGGTATTATTATAAGAGTAAATTACGTTTTTCTCTCCTGAGAAAAGTTTGAATTACACCTCCCTCCCCTCCCTTGAGAAATAAAAACTTAGAGTAAATTATAATCCCCTTCCTTAAGAGATGTTTGATACAATAATATCCCTTAATAATTAAATATGCACTACACTTTAATCCCTTTTAACATAAATAAATACTTATATGATATCTACTAACTTTAAGCCACCATTTAAGAAAAAATAATCTGTTTCTTTATAATTTCAATGTCAATGATAAGTAAATTTTAATTTTTTATGTTTAATTTAATGATTTAGAATATAAAACTCAATTTTTAAATAGCCATATTTTTTTGGCTTTAGTAAATTTTCAAGATTTAAATGTTATTTTGCGGTGTTTAATATCTTAGGCTTAAATATATGTTTGACACCTGCAAATATATGGTCATAATCTAATTAGACCCCTGTAAAAAAAACTTTAAAATGACTCTTGCAAATATTAAACGTTTACAGTTAAGTCCCTCAGTTAACTTTTCATCCAAAAAAGCTGACGTGGCTAACGGGGATGACGTCAGCATGACATCATCAATGACATCACTGCCACGTGACATCATCCTATTGGGCCTCTGTGCCACGTAGCACTAAGACACCACAGCATCACCTCACGTCACCACTGACACGTGGCATTGAGACGTGCCACGTCATCTAAAAATGTAAAAATATCATTTAAAAACAATTGTGCATTTATCTTGTGTGTATATATATATATATATATATATATATATATATATATATATATATATATATATATATATATTGGTTGTTGACGTGGCATGTGTCAATGTCGTGGGGTAGTGGTGACATGGGGTGATGACGTGGCATGTTAGTGCCACATGGCACAGAAGCCCAATAGGATGATGACATGTGGCAGTGACGTCATTGATGATGTCATGCTGACGTCATCTCTGTTAGCCACCTCATATTTTTTGGATGGAAAGTTAACCGAGGACTTAACTGTAAACATTTAATATTTGAAAGGGTCATTTTAAAGTTTTTTATTTTACAGGGGCCTAAAGGGATTATGACCATATTTGTAGGAGTTGAACATATATTTGAACTAATTTTTTATAATAGGAATTAAAATTTTATCATAATAATATTGTGAATCAAATGTAGAGAAAAATATGCGTAGGAATTTTAAATATTTTAAAATGGACCGGCGACACTCTTTTTTCGCACTTAGCGTGTTAAATTTTTATTGTTAGATTTTAATTATTAGATTATTAAAAATTTAAAAAATAATTAAGGGAAGAAAGTGTAGATTTTAAAAAATATTTATTAATGAGCTTTTCTCCTCCATTTCTTCACATTACATGAGAGATTGTAAAAAGTGAAAAAATAATCACTCCTTCTTATTTAAGTAAAATACAAAAATGGCATAAAGAGAGTATTATTTAAATACAAAAATGTCTTGGTGGAGGTGAACTATATTTAGCTCGATCAACTTCTTTTAAACCCAAAAAATATTATTTTAATTGATATGTATTGTTGGTATAAAGTTTTTTTTTTTATAACGCCAATCAACAAAAATTCATTATATACTGGAATAAAATTCAATTGTATTGATATTCAGTACGAAAGTTTTTTTTAAGAAATGTCAAAGCAGTAGTCTTAATAACACTTCGTCTCTCATATTTTCTAACATTTCTCAATAGTCAATCATTTGATAACATGTCAAGTTCAAATTGGTTGTAATAATTGCAAAAAGAAAAATATTTACACAACCTATAGATAAATCTTTACACTATTGTAATAAATTGTAGGGTTTAATTAAGTATACGTCGTAAAACTTTTTACACTATCAACTAATAAAAATTATTATATAATTAACTTATAAAATAGTTGAAATAGAGTCAAATATTACTTTATAGAGTGTCATTTTGTAATTAAATGACATTGTAAAAAAATTGGACACTGAAAGTATATAAATTAAATCATAAATTGTAATAAAGAAAACATAAAAGAAACTAATAAATAGATAGAGTAAAAGAAAGTTTAATTATTACGCAAAGTCTAGGGTAAACTTTTTTACAATAACAATTAATAACTCAGTGGTAAGAGCTAGTTTTATATCCTCAAGGTGTTGAGTTCGAATTCTGTCGGGAACAGTTGTAATTTGAATAATAAAAATTTCCCCTTCCCCAATTTATAAAAAAAAATATTCATGTTATGATTGACATATATAAGATGATTACTATGAGTTTAATTTATATACACAATATGTGTATAGACTTTTACGACCACCATTAATAACAATCTATGAAGTGGTTGCTTATCAATTAACCAATTAGTGGTTATCAATTGACAATTTTTTTTTTACGATATGTCAACCTACAATTGGTAGATAATATAAAACACTTTTACATATATTGTGTATATAAATTAAATTCGATTTTTTTTGTTGAGAAAAATGGGGTTAAAAAGCCCATAAATTAAACTCGATTACTAATTGATTAACATTTTTTAAGAATGTGTATAAATTAAATTGAATGGCAAAAGGGTAAATAATGTGGAAGTGGAAGGTAATTAGTTAGTGTTAACAGAAAAGGGACGAAAAAGGAGAGAAGATTGGGGGACGTTTCGTTTGGCGGTTTCGGCGCCCAAGGAAGGAAATAATGCCATTGAAGTTTGAATCATTCTTCTTCACATCACACTCCTCCTTTCGCGTTTCTTTCTCTCTGTCGCTCTTTCTCTTTAACCTAACTCTTCTTACTTCAAATTCCACTTCCTCTTCTTCACTTCTTTTCTTATCATCATCTAATCGCCATGAAATTTGAATGTCTCTGAACGCACCAGTTTCGATTCACATCGAGATTCATGGGGATTTGCTTTAGCATTGAAGAACCAAAGCACCTCTCCGTCTCTGATTCTAAATCAAAACTCAAATCCACAGGTAATTTCTTTCAATCAATCTTCCGATTCGTTTCCTTTATTGATTAATAATCGATTTGAATCGGTGAATGACTTAGACGTTGGATTAGTAGGAAATGAATCTGGTGCATCAACTACTCCATTAGGTTCTAATAATTCGATGAATCTCAAAGATCTTCGCGAAGGTTCTGGATACAGCAATGTTGATATTTTTAGTTACGAAGAATTGAGGCTAGCGACGAAGCACTTTAAACCTGAATTCATTTTAGGAGAAGGTGGCTTTGGAGTTGTATATAAAGGAATCGTTGATAATAGTGTCAGGACTGGTTACAAATCCATTGAAGTCGCCATTAAGGAGCTTAATCGTGAAGGATTTCAAGGCGATAGGGAATGGCTTGTAAGTTCCTCACTTTTTACACTTTAATTGCAATTCATCTTTTCCTTAGTGCACAATAAATGCGTGGTATATATAGGTTTAGAAATGAGGGTATATATAGGGTTAGGGTTAGAGTTAGTGATAAGAGTTTATATTGCCGAGAACTCCTCATAATTGAATTTAAATTTTGTCGGGGAAGGAACAATGGCAATTAATAGTTATAGTGGTGAGAAAGATTTGATGCCAGTATGCAGTGGATAGGACTAAACTTAAATGGCATGATTTTTTTTTGTTTACTATGCAGGCCGAAGTTAACTATTTAGGTCAATTCAGTCACCCAAATCTTGTGAAGCTTATTGGATACTGCTGTGAGGATGAACACCGATTGTTGGTCTATGAATACATGGCAAGTGGGAGCTTGGAGAAACATCTTTTTCGCAGTAAGCTTCACATGCCTTATTTTTTAATGGGAATTGAGTTGTGTACTGAGATTGGATTATTCACATAATTAACATGTTATTTGTAATGAGATTTGTAGTAGGTACGTTGTGCTTTATCTTGCTATTGACCAAGTCTTTTGCATATTTATTTCCACACAAATGCTTTTTGGTAAGAAACAGAACTCCACGAATTAGCAGGAAATCCATCAGTTCTGTTTAAAATTTAAAATCTTCATCTTATTTTTGATATGTTGTTCATTCTTTGATTGCTTTACGTCAGAATTTTTTCATACTCAATAGCATTCTTCTTATTTCTGTATCTAAAATAGTTACTCAATTATGTTAGACCTTCCTTAAGCTTCTAAATTTCACCTTTCAGCCCCCCTGCCCCTCCCCTCCCTTTTACATAGGTGACGGTTTCATCTTTTTAAAGGAAACAAAATCAGTTTTAATCAGGGTGTTAATTAGACTGTTGAAAAAAATTATAATATGAAAAAACTCAGATTTTATTATTTTGATAAGTTTCTTTTAATAGTTTCTTAACCAAAACTTATTTTTTTAAGAAGTTGTTTTTATAACTGTACTTAGCACCCCCTTTTTCCACAGTGGCTTTTGGTGTGAAGGCCTTGAATAAATCTCGTGTTTTTTTAGCATTAAATTCTTTTAAGTACATTGCACAAATCAATTACCAAGGGAAAAATTGATAAGGAAACTGCCTGTTATAGTGCTAACTATCCCATTGTTTATTGATGGTAGGAGCGGGCTCAACATTAACTTGGTCAAAAAGAATGAAGATTGCTTTGCATGCTGCAAAAGGGCTTGCTTTTCTTCATGGTGCAGAACGGCCCATCATATATCGCGACTTCAAGACATCAAATATATTGCTGGATGCGGTTTGTTGTCTTCTATTTTATATATATATATATATATATATATATATATATATATATATATATATATATCTTTACAATAAGTTTTGTTGTCAACTTTTTTTCTAGAAGCAAGATTTTTAGCATTCTCAAAAGTCACTCCTTTTTAACATTCTAAGATATATTTGGCGTTTGCAAAATTTGAAAGGAAAACTAAAACTGATTTACCAAATATCATCCATAAATATCATTCCTAATTATTCGACTTGATTTATTAGACACTTGAACTTGAAAAGACCAGGGATAAAGTTCTTTTTTTAGCATCTTTATCGTTTGCTGTTAATGGTATTTTGAGAGAGATTTTAGACTGATTGCGGATAGATTGGTGAGCTTTTCTTAATTAATGTCTTTCTATTATCACGTAGTTGGTGTTCTCTTGACATTTTCTTCTGGAGTATTCTTATCCTTTGCAAGTGTATCTCTACTTTACTTCTCCACTAAAACTTTAATTTACCAAACAGGAAAAAAAAATACTGTTGTACTCAATCGCATCATAAGTCATCATCCTTTAAAAACGTTAACTTGTATGCTGCTATAAAACAAGCAAATTTTGTGTAGGTTTCAGCTATCTAATATTGAGGTATAAACTTCAGGATTTCAATGCAAAGCTTTCAGACTTTGGCCTTGCCAAGGATGGTCCAATGGGGGACCAAACACATGTTTCCACACGAGTCATGGGTACTTATGGATATGCTGCTCCTGAGTATGTCATGACTGGTGAGTTATTTGAATCTATTTATGCTGAATTATTGTGTCACTTATCTTCATTTTTCTAAAAATTCTGAAACATCTGGAATTCTTGTGAGTTTAGAAGACATTATTATGCAATCCACACATTATATTTATATTTTGCAATCCACACATTAGTATATTTTGCAATCCAAAAAAAAGGTGCATTTGCTCTATTTATATTTTGCAATCCACACATTATTATGTTGACATAAACAAGTTTAGAAGACATTCATGTCCTTTTTGTACACTTTGTTGTTGGAAATGGAAGCGTTCACACATTTCATCCCATTAAATTGGACCCTCTAACTCTAAATTTCTTCAACCGTGTATTGTAAGGACTAAGGAAGAAGAAACAACTAATATGTAAATATGTAAATTTCAATATTCTAAATTTCTGTCTGTAGGTGGAGTTCTGTGACATTAGAATTGGCGTGACTTTTTTATTTGTGAAATTGAATATTCTCTTTCACAGTGTCATGTATATCTTAACTTCTGTTTTATTTATTTATTTATTTATTTTCATTCTCTTCTCTTTCATGAATTTTTTTAATGAAAAAAAAAAGGTGGGAGTAAAGCACTCCCAAGAGACATGAATGGATATTTTTTACTTGAGACAAATTTTAAGGACTTTGTTTCTAACATCCAGTATATATTAAGGTATGGCCCTATGGAAACCAATGTTTTCTTCTCGTGTTGACAGTCTTATATAAGTGATGATAAGTCCCTATTTTAGTATATGCTTCCAGTATCATAGATCGGTGTGGTACTATTTTAATGCTTCTTTTATTACATTCAGTATATGTTATTAAGGTCTGGGAAACTAACATTTTTCTCTCTTGCTTACATTTCTTTAAATTAAATCTTGAAGTGGTTGTTTTATGTTTTAACATGTAATTCCATGATTATAGATCAGTTAAATACATCTGTTATTATCTAACCTGTTTGCCAATATGAACAGGTCATCTGACAGCTCGAAGCGATGTATATGGTTTTGGGGTGGTGCTACTTGAATTGCTTATTGGTAGGAGAGCATTAGACAAGAGCAGGCCCAGCCGAGAGCACAACCTGGTTGAGTGGGCACGCCCGCTGTTGAATCATAATAAGAAAGTACTGAAAATTTTAGACCCAAAAATAGAAGGGCAATATTCAAGTAAAGCCGCAATAAAGGTGGCCCATTTAGCATACCAATGTCTTAGCCAAAACCCGAAAGGAAGACCTCTCATGAGCCAGGTTGTTGAAATCCTTGAAAACTTTCAGTCGAAGGAGGAAGATCGAATCCTTCAAAGTGGTGGTAGTAGTATAACCATTTATGAGGTTCCAAAGAGCTCCAACGACACTCCAACTTAGGGCCAACCAAACTAGAAATGAGGAGTTTCTTTAGAAGCGAGGCTTAGAAGTCAGCCTACAAATGACTATAATTATTTTTCTTCAGCAGATTTTGTGCTCCTAAATAAGCCAGACGTTGAAGTTTCATTGGTATGAATGGGAATTAAAAATTTGTACAAAATGTTTACATTTGGATCCGGGTGGTGTTTCCTGATGTCTGACTGCTTTGAGCAGAATTCGAAGGCAATTATGTAGCTTAAGCAATTTTCTTTAGTTATCCTTCCTTCCAATTTTGAGTCATCAGAAGTTGTTAATTTGAATATTTCATGTAGTTCTTGTCGAACATTTCTTTCTTTTAAGTATTTCTTTTGCACATGAAATGCACCAACTGAAGCCTGTTGTGACTTAGGATTCTAAAACGGATTAGAATTCCATATTTGAGCAAAAGAAATGAAGAGCAGAATTCAATATCGAATTTCACGAGTATATTGCTGTGGACCTGTGGTATATATACGAGAGGTAATTTCTGTGGTATAGTACGAAGTGGTCTCACCAATTTTGAAGAAAAACACTCAACTCTTCAAATACCAACCACTCATGTGTATTACAAATCATACCGCAATTGTTAAAAGCGGCTCTACGTTTCATTTCGCACCAAATAATAGTGCTCATCTAAAAATGTTATCAATGATACAAGTAGTCCTTTCTGATAATATCGTTCAGTTGTTTTTCTGGCAACTAGTCCTCAATAACTACAGGATCAGAAATCTTGTTAATGAACTAAACACGGACAGAGTTTATTCTGGAAATCAAAACCTTCGAAGGCTTACTGTTTTACTAATGCTTCGCTCACCCTTATACGGACAGTAGCAAAACAGATTGATCGTGTATGACATACTGGAGAAACGAAGAGTGCAATATACGCATTTATGCTACTTTTGTTAGGTATAAAATTTAGATTTTGAGGAAGACAAAGAGACCAAGCGCTCGAGCAATGAACTGAAAATCCAAACACTTCATATATTGTCGCAATGATGCATTTCAGAGCACACTAAATTCCGAAAACAATAGGTTTGGATTTTAGCAATCATTTATTTCATTCTGTAGCCTTAAAATATCTCAATTAAATAAGCACCTTTAAACTTTCTTTTCGAGCAGAAATATGTTTGCCTAAAAAAACAATGTTTCGTGTATCTATAGAAAGATACTGAAAGAGCCTCGCTACTTAGATTCATCCATTGGGTCATTACAAGTTTGAGATACTAAATCCTGATCTTGCCTGGATCCCTCAGACTCCAACGACTTGGAAACAGAATCCTCAAGAGCCTCAAGAAAAGACAAAACTGTGAAATTGTCTGCCAAAGGGATAAAAGCAAACCAGCAATATCAATTAGCAAATAAATTAAATAATCAAGTCAATAACCAAATAATAGTTCCTCCTACATTTTTTTTTCTTCAATTTTTTACTTTTCAAAAATGGCGCAGGAGTGGTTTAAGACTTAAGTGGTTTATGGTGGATTGGTGGTCAATCGTTTGAAAATATCACCGGACTCCACTCCACAGACTCCACCGATGATCACTGTTGATGCCCGTAAATAGAAATTTATATTCCTCCATGTCCACACGACCCTCAACATCGATGACCACTGTTGATGCCCGTAAGATAGAAATTTATTTTCCTCCATGTCCACACGACCCTCAACATTAATTTTATCGTGCAAGAACACAAACTTCTACTTATGTGTGGCAGCAGTCGGTCGTCGGTGGAGTTTGGGGTTTTTTTCATGCATTTGACCACCATAAACAACTTGAAATGTTGAACTGCCTTAGCCATTGCCTTCAAAAATACTTGAAACATCAACTTCCTACACATGTATGGAACCCACCCTACACATCTCTGTGCGACGAAGCCATTTGGTATGCATGATAAAAGTATGATGACAGGAGACAAATAGTGAGTTTCAATTTTACGAAGCTTGATTGTTTAAAACCTCTGATAAAAATTCTAACATAATTCAATGAGAAAGATTTTGCATCAGATTGCATGTCAAAACCTAATTAAGCTTAATCCCACAATCTATGATTAAGCGATCTCACAACTAATAAAGTTGCATTGCTACATTTTACAAGCTTATTCTATCTTATCTAATAAAACATGCTAAACAAGCCCTCTAGATGTCCCACCACACGCTAGATTGGAGAAGGAACAACTACAGATGACCCTAACAACGCATGCATAGAAATCAATAATACTCAAAGCAAGGCTTTAAAGTACGAAAGTACTGCACACTTACATTTACTTGGATCAATTCCAAACTGAGACAAATCTATCTGCCCTGTTCGAAGCACCTGTAGCAATAAATATATAAGCACACTCAGTATCTTTTGGAAAGAAAGAAAGAATGAATGAATGAATGAATGAATGAATGAATGAAAGAAAAGAAAAGAAAAGAGAGATATCAGTCTTACATAAGTAAATGAATCTACTTGCTGACGGAAAGGTGGGCTCTGCAACAACTCCAATATATCTTCTGGAGACCATGTACCCTACATCAAAGAATATTAAATTAATCGCTAAATAAAAGAATACTAAAGCTCAAGTGCTACTTTGGTGTATACCTCACGAAAATATTAAATTAATCGGTAAATAAAGGAATACTAAAACTCAAGCGCTAAATCGGTATATACCTCAGGTAAATAGGGAGCTAATCGCTGCTCCAGAGGTAGCGTCTCCATCAATGGCATTATCAGATCAGGCTTCAATATATCACCAAGTTCGAAGCCTAATTTAAATGCAATAAAACTGTCAACCACTTAACACCAAGAAAATAAACTATCAACCACTCAACGTAAGTTATACTTTATAAAGTGAGTAGCATTTTGCCAAATAAAAGTGATGTAAAAAGCCTAAACATCCATAGTACATACGACCAATCCACTTCATCTTGAGATACAGTTTTGAATAGTATGTTGACATCTGAAGTTTTTAGAAAAGTACATAAAAAGTAAAGCATTTTGAAGTTTGAATGTAATAGCATGAAATTGCAATATTTTCTATTGACACGCATGGGTGAGGGATATAATGTGAAATGATTACCTCCATCGGGATCAGCAATGCTCTCTGCAAATATATCATCAGAAAATAAAAGGTCAGGTCTTAAAGCAGTTTAAAAGTGCACAAAAGAACATCTCTCTCAATGAAATTTTTACCTGCGGGCCCAAGGTTGCTTAATATTCTTTGGAGATCTTCCAATTTTACTGGACCGGAAGATGTCACGTCGCTAGAAGCTTCCACACCCAAGTTTGGGATAACTAAGTTGGCAGCTCTATTTAACAGCAATAAAATCCAAAACATTTAGCGTCGAATTTGCTAAATGATTAAAGTAGGCAATAATAAGGGAATGATTTGATAACTAAATCACCACACTAAATGCATGATCAGATCACAGCTTCAGTTGCATTTCTGATCAATTTTATTTACACTGAAGATTAACATGTGAACATCCTTTTTCAAAAAGAAAAATGTCAAGATTCTGCTGTAACTAACTCATATAACATCATTTGACAATGTTTAGGGGATGTTAGGAATCAATAGAACAGTAAAAACAGGAAGATAATCGAGTAGGAATTGGAAGCTTCTATTACTTGGAATTCAGTGTAAATTACAAGTAATAGTACAAAATATACCGATGAACTCAGCAAAAATAGGAAGAACAAGTGCAGTACTCTCTGTAGAGAGAGAAACTGACTCCCAATGCCCAATTCCCAGCCCAATTCTTGCCTAACCGTAAAATGCATCATTCTTCTACTTTTATTCCCTCACAACCAACGTGAGCAAATCTTCTTTCTCTCTCCAATCCTGCCAACTCAGCATGTTGATGCAGGATTCAATTCCACTACCTCCTAGTTGAGTGGAATACCACTCTTACCCTTCCTAGTAAACTTCTTTCCAAACATTTTGTTAATACCAGAAACACCCTCATTCCTATCATCACTCCCCTCCTCGAAATGAACCTTGTCCTCAAGGTTGTAAGTAGGAAATTGCTCTTTCATGGCCTCCAATGCTTCCCAAGAATTCTCAAAGTCTGGCATGTCCTTCCATTTGACTAGCACTTCAATTCCACCAGCTTCATTTTTTCTCACAGCAAGAATATCTTCAGGCCTCACCTGCAGAACCCAACTATCATCCAAGCAAGTAGGCAAAGGTTGAGGTGTGGCAGCAGCAGCTATTGCTTTCTTCAATAGTGAAACATGAAAAACAGGGTGTACACGGCTCTCTGGAGGTAACTTCAACCTGTATGCAACCTTCCCAATCTTCTCCAGCACTTCATAGGGCCCGTAGTACCTTGGACTCAGTTTCTGATTAGTTCTCTTAGCTAGTTGCTGCAGTTTATATGGCTGAATCTTCAAATAGACCAGATCTCCAACCTCAAATGACAGCTCCTTCCTCTTCTGATCCGCAAATTGTTTCATCCTATTCTGTGCTTTGTCCAATTGTTCCCTTAACTCAGTCAAAAAATCATTCCTCTCTTGAGTCATATGCTGCACTTCATCTACACTGATTTTAGACTCATCTCCTCTAATCAAAACAGGTGGCCTCCTTCCATAAAGAGCCTCAAATGGTGACATCTGCAGAGAGGCATGGAAATTGGTGTTATACCAATACTCTGCCCAGGCAAGCCACTTAGGCCATTGCTTCGGTCTGTGACCAGTAATGCATCTCAGATAGGTCTCTACACACCTATTCACCACTTCGGTTTGCCCATCGGTCTGGGGATGATAGGCTGAACTCAACTTCATCTTAGTGCCAGCATAATTGAACAATTCTGTCCAAAAAGTACTTATGAATATTCTGTCTCTATCAGAAACAATAGAGGTAGGAAACCCATGCAACTTCACTACTTCTTTCATGAATACTTGTGCCACTTCCTTAGCTGTGTAGGGATGAGCTAAAGCGATGAAGTGTGCATACTTAGTTAACCTATCCACCACTACAAAAATGGTGTCAACTCCCATAGCTTTAGGTAAACCTCCTACAAAGTCCATGGAAATGTCACTCCACACTTGTGTAGGTATCGGAAGGGGCTGCAACAAACCTCCGGGAGTGAGAGCTTGATATTTGTTCTTTTGACAAGTCTCACAAGCTTGCACAAAGAGTTGGATGCTCTTCCTCATCCCTTGCCAATATACCACCCCGGCTACTCTTTTGTAAGTCCTTAGAACACCAGAATGCCCTCCCTCTGCAGTGTTGTGGAATTCTTCTAAAATCCTTCTAACTCTAGGAGAATTTCTAGGGATAACTATCCTCCCTTGATAGTACAGCCTACCATTCTTCAATGCATACCCTTCATGAGCAGTAGGATCAATTATTAAGTCCTGCACAATCACTTTCAAAAGATCATCAGATTGCACTTCTTCATCTAGCCCTTCCCATTCCTGACACTGAACTGTAGACAAAGCACTAAACTGCAGTTTCCTTGAGAGTGCATCAGCAGCCTTGTTCTCTATCCCCGGCTTGTACTTGATGTCAAAATCATACCCTAACAACTTAGTGATCCACTTCTGCTGCTCCTCTCCCATCACTCTTTGTTCTGTGAGGAATCTCAAGCTTCTTTGGTCAGTGTGCACAGTAAAATGTCTTCCCAACAAATAATGCCTCCACTTTTGAATTGCTATAACAATAGCCATTAATTCTCTTTCGTACACAGACTTATTCTGAGCCCTGTTAGACAAGGTGTGACTCATGTAAGCTATTGGTCTTTTATCTTGCATCAACACTGCTCCTAGCCCTTTTCCCGAAGCATCAGTTTCAATCACAAATTCTTTGCTAAAATCAGGTGCTGCCAGCACTGGCAGAGTTGTCATGGCAGTTTTCAACTCTTCAAAGGCATCTTGAGCCTCCTTGGACCATTGGAACCGATCCTTCTTCAGTTGTTGTGTAAGTGGCCAAGCTATCTTGCCGTAATTCTTCACAAATCTTCTATAATAGCCAGTCAAGCCTAAGAAACCTCTCAAGCCTTTCACATCCTTCGGAGCAGGCCAGCTAATCATGGCACTGATCTTGGCAGGGTCTGCTGATACTCCCTTCTCTGATATAATGTGCCCGAGGTAATCAATCTGAGCTTGAGCAAAGGTGCACTTCTTCTTGTTGGCATAAAGTTTGTGAGCTCTCAATACTTCCAAGACTTGCTGCAAGTGACTCAAGTGGCTGACCATATCCTTACTATACACCAATATATCATCAAAAAATACCAAAACAAATTTTCTCATCATTGGCTTGAGGATCTTGTTCATGAGAGCTTGGAAGGTAGAAGGGGCATTGGTAAGGCCAAAGGGCATCACGAGATACTCATAATGGCCTTCATGAGTCCTGAAGGCAGTCTTGTGTATATCTTCCTCTCTCATACGAATTTGGTGATAACCAGATTTCAAGTCTAATTTAGAAAACACAGCAGAGGTACCAATCTCATCTAACAATTCATCAATGACAGGAATAGGGAACTTGTCAGCCACCGTGTGTTTGTTGAGAGCCCTATAGTCAATACAAAACCTCCACCCACCATCTTTCTTCTTAACAAGCAAAACAGGGCTAGAAAAAGGACTTATACTAGGTCGTATGATACCAGCAGATAACATTTCATCAACTATTTTTTCAATCTCATCCTTTTGATAGTGAGGATACCTGTAAGGCCGTATGTTGGGGATGGTAGCATCATGCTTGAGGTTGATAGCATGATCTTGTTCTCTGTGGGGAGGTAAGCCCGTAGGTTCCTGGAACACATCCTGAAAATCCTCCAGCAACCGATACACTTCTTCCTTCTCATCAACATCAGCCAGCACCCCTTGTAATTGATACAAGTGCACAATGTAGCATTCATCATCCGGCTTCATTGTCTTCACCATAGCTTTGAGAGAAGATTGGTGCTTACTCAAGGAAGGTTCTCCTTTAATCTTAAATTTCTGTCCCCCCCTTTCCACTTGATTACCAGATTCTTGAAATTTGCCTTGATGTTCCCCAAACTTACAAGCCAATCCATTCCTAGAACCAAATCAGTCCCTGCCAATGACATCAAGAAGAAATTCTGGGCAAAAGCAATGCCCTGTACCTGTACTCTCAAGTCTAGGCACACCCCTTATGCACCAATTTCTCACCATTTCCTATCTCAATGGTATACTCAGCAGTGTCTTCAAGCTTCAACTGCAATTCTTTCACCAACTTGTGTGAAATGAAGTTGGAGGTGGCACCTGAATCTATCAATATCAACACCTTGCATCCATTGATTACTCCCCAAACCTTAAAGGACTGGTTTGAGGTTAATCCTTGTGTACTTCTAAGGGAGAGTAGAAGAGTTTTCAGCTCCATCACTGTTGCATTCTCCTTGGCCTCTGTTTCTGCCTCTGCTTCACCTTCTTCCCCTGTCTCCTCTGTTTCAGTATCATCATCAATCAACTCCACCCTATAGTGCTTCATCTTGCAAACATGATCACGTCCCCATCTCTCCCCGCATTTGAAGCAAAGCCCCTTTCTACTCAGATCTCTCAATTCCTCCTGAGATAACTTCTTCCCCACCTCCTGCTTCTTCACTTCACCACTGCTCTGCCCTCTGTTCTCCATTGCAGTCCCAGAACCCACTCCACCTTTGGGTTTAGGTACAAAAACTCTGTTTCTCCCTGTTTCTGAGCTCGAGCTGAACAAACTAGGCCTCCATTTCTTCTCCTTCACAACTTCACTGTCATTCAACAATGCTCTGTTTCGCTCTTCAATTAACAGAGCACGGTCCATCAAAGCATTCAACCCCCTAGTGTTATGGAGTTTAAGCTCAGCTTGGATATCCTCACGGAGTCCATTCAGAAAAATGCTTTCCAACATCACTCTCTCATTCTTCTTCAATGGTGCTATCAACAACTCAAACTGCTCTCGGTACTCCATGACCGTACCGGTCTGTTTCACGTTTAAGATAGGGCCTAAAGGATTTCTCACCAAGGATGGTTGGAATCTACGAATCACAGCTTGTTTGAACTCATCCCACGTCGGTTCTGGGTGTTGTTCCTCCCACCATTGGAACCAATTCAAGGCTCTCCCATCCAACGCGATAGCTACCGCTTCGAGCATTTCTTCTTCTTCAATTCCGTTCAGCTTGAAATAGCGCTCCACCTTGACCAACCACCCATACGCCTCCTCGCCTTCAAAAACTGGTATCTCCAGCTTCCTTCCACGGTACCGATGACGCGGTTGAGGGCTCATAGTGCCGGAGTCCTCTGTTTCGGTGGACGAGTCATCTTCGTCGTCACCATCTCCGTTGTTCTCTATCGTACTACTTCCTTCACGTTTGCGATGTTTTTTTTCTTTTCGTGAATCGAGCTCCATCTTCTCCATCCATTCTCGCAGCTCACTTCCCTGCGTTCGAACCTCCAGTGCCAGTCCCTCAAAATTCTGCTCGAGGCGTTCCTGACGTTCCTCCATCGCTGTCTTCTTCACCATGATGTCAACTCTGCTCCGGTAATTCTAGAGCTTTGATACCAATGTTAGGAATCAATAGAACAGTAAAAACAGGAAGATAATCGAGTAGGAATTGGAAGCTTCTATTACTTGGAATTCAGTGTAAATTACAAGTAATAGTACAAAATATACCGATGAACTCAGCAAAAATAGGAAGAACAAGTGCAGTACTCTCTGTAGAGAGAGAAACTGACTCCCAATGCCCAATTCCCAGCCCAATTCTTGCCTAACCGTAAAATGCATCATTCTTCTACTTTTATTCCCTCACAACCAACGTGAGCAAATCTTCTTTCTCTCTCCAATCCTGCCAACTCAGCATGTTGATGCAGGATTCAATTCCACTACCTCCTAGTTGAGTGGAATACCACTCTTACCCTTCCTAGTAAACTTCTTTCCAAACATTTTGTTAATACCAGAAACACCCTCATTCCTATCAGGGGATAATAAAGTATATCTAAAGGTGAGATGAAGACATGTGCCATTTGGTGTTTAATGCATTGCATGTGCTCACTCACACAGGGCAAAGCTGCAAGACTCAGAGGCCATAGACAGGCCTCAATGATTCTGTTTTCAATCAATCTGTCTGACTCAAAAAAGGATTTAAACCCATCTAAATGAAGGATATCTTATTATTTCTGCTCTCAAAGAGGAACCATAATGTTAGATTTGGCCGGTGCAATATCTCTAACAGAATGGAGGTATAGAAAATAGACGGTACAGACAAGAAGATCACAAAAGACGTGATGCATTATTCTCTACATTGGTTGTAAATTTACCAGAATTTCAGCAGATATAAAATAGTATTTGTAGCAATGAATGCAAATTACTTTCATCAATTACAAGAAAAAGCCAAACCAAGAAACAAACTCAATATCATTTTGCAAGTTCTGGCATCTGCAAATATTTGAAATATCCAAAATCAATACCTAGATGAGATGTCGTCCTCAGCCATATCTTCAGAAACTTGAAGTTGAAGGGACCCATCAGGTTCTTCTTCACCAAGGAGCTCTGTTATTGAGTAAATAGTTGCCATTTATTTCTAGAGATGGAAGTGTCACTCACATTATACATTTGTCTATTTGCCTATATCACTTTTAATCAACCATAGAACTTATGTAGCAGTCAAAACCAAATAAAAGGATGCAAACTTGGAGAAAAAAATTATTGTTCCAAGCACCGCTATGTAATTAATTATGGTCCCTAATGCAGCGTTTAATGAAATTTAAGTTTCATCAAACTACGGATGTGTAAGATGAAACAACCAAAATCGACATATGATGAATACTTATGTTCCCCTAAAACTAATCACACAAACACTGACCAAAAATATTAGTCAAAGATCAGAAAAAAGTATGGAAGCTGTAAATTACTGTCCGTGAGGGTTCAATGAAGATATATGATGCATGGGTATCCTAAATGGTTGTTTGAAACCATACCGAGTACTTATCCAGTGCCGATACCGTAATACATATTGACTATGGACGTGGATTTACCCAATACTCACTTATCACTCAAGTACAGATCATTACATGTAAAACCGTGTTTTGTGCCAAGTTGTTTGGTCAACTACTGTTAAATTTCTAAGAAACAGAAACTAGAAAAGATAGAAAGAGAGAAAACTGAAGAATCATTTCTGTTTTTCATTGAACTGAATTGTTGGATTCGATACACTCATCACAGCTTACTTATACTTGCTGTTTACAAGTTTGTTTCAGTTGCAAAATTGCAACAGTTTTAGAATTTACTAACTCACTCCAACTAACTGACTTACTATTGCACAGTTTAGTTAGTTAGACAGGGCAGTTACTCCCTGCACTCGAGCTTATGAGGCCTAGGAAGCAGAGGCATGTTATTCCTCTAAATAACTACCTAAATGAAACAAAATGCTGCTTCAATCCCTTCAAATCCTTTGCTTCAAAAACAATATTCAAAAATTGACATGGAAAAAATCTTGCACTGGCTTATTTTCTTTCACATATTAAGAAGAAAACTACTTCAAAATGACATTTAAGTATGTTAAAAATAACAGTAGAAATCTATAATCAGAGTCATTTATCAGTAGGTTCATATACATACGAAATCGCGTTCTTATTAAGCATCTTCTAAATATAACTTGTATTTCATATCAAACTTGCTGAAAAATTCACTTAAGCAATTTAGAAAATTTCTTCACTGAATTACAGCAATTTCCAAAGACCGAATGCCTAAATTACATAAAGGAAGCTCAGTATATTACAATTCAAAGCAAAGGGATAGATAGTTACCTAATGGTCTGTTAATGTAATCATTCACAGAGCTACATAGTTGTGAGTCATTGTCAGTATTTGATTCCTAGACATGGTAAAGAATCATGTAGAAATATAAGAACTAATCATACAGACAAAGCACTTTGGGAGACAAGTGAATATTCAGTAATAAGACCAACCTGCATCCAAAAGAAGAACTTTCTATCATCGCTATTAAACTTCAATATGTAAACCCTTCCAGATGTTTGATTAACCTAAAAAACCACGAACTGGAGCAGTCAGAAAACTACTAAGCATAAAATGAATCATAAAACATTGACAGCAAAGCAGTAGAACCTTCTCAAAAACAGCCTCGTTTGGAAATATTATCTGATCCTGTGTTGTCTTATGTCAAGAAGCATCAAATTAAATCCAGAAGGAAGCAACTAATGTTTCAATTGTCATAAAGTACAGCAAAAAGAATGATAATCAACGGAATAATAATAATAGTCAGGAAAGAGCAGGAAGGACAGAATAACGTTTGAGTTTATTTGGACATATCCTAAAGCGGTATCTAAATTTATTTCCCTTTTGTTTTGGTACACTGCTACTCTTTTACAGGCATTAGGCATCATATTGTTCATCATCGTTTGTTTTGGTCAGTTCCTAAACAGACAATGATGAGTATCTATGAAATGAGGAAAGAAAATAGAAAAATCTCCTTTGATTATAACAACAATTCTGAGGATCTCTCAGAATTGAGGTAGAAATGATTACAAAGAAGGTGGAATGATAATGAGAAAAGTGTAAAATGGCAATAGAGAATTGCCAAGTCCCAAGCCCTGATTCCAATCCCAAAACCAGCCTGTCTTCTCTACTACTCTCCATTTGATTGGTTTCCACCTCCCTCTCCCATACACTATGGTCATTTTCCTTTCCTGCCCTCCAGAAGCATTATTCACATCAGACAATAAACCTCAAACAACATTATTCAAACACTTATGCACTTCTAACAGCAATGTTTGCTAGTTATTGAGCACCCTTTTAGTTAACTAGATGAGATATCTTTCACAACAGTTTAACAGACCGTGGCAATAATATACCGAGAGGAATGCATTATAAGCTCATACAGCATTTCCTTTCCTTTTCACATACAAAAACAGGAGTGTACAGGAAGGAAGGAAAAGAAAAAAAGAAAATTTGCCAATACTAGAACACATTATCTTCATAAATAAGGAAACTTGAAAATATCCATTACAGAAAGAGAGAGAGAGAGAGAGAGAGAGAGAGAGGCAGTTAATAAGGACACTTTTGCTCTCCCAAGATAAATAAACATTTAAGGTTCTAATCTACTCCTATAATTTTATTATTAAGTAATAAAAATAATAATTCTATTTAAATTTAATTTACCAACCAATACATTTTATTTATTAATTATAAATTCTATCCTAACCCTATAAGTTGTTTTTCAGAGAAAGTTGGGGTCGCTCCTGTTACACAAAAGATCGTAGAATCCCGTCTTAGGTGATTTGGGTTCGGAGTGTGCAGAGAAGACCCATTAGAACACACAAGGAGGAGGAAATGTGGATTAGTCCAATAGAGTGGGACCAAAAAAAACTACTGTTGATTGTTAGTAGTTGGCTGTTGGTATTAATTAGGTGGTTGGCTGTTGGTATTAATTAACTAGGTGGTTGGCTGTTGTATTAATTTAGTTAGTTGTATTTCTCTTGTATATATAGAGATGTAAATCCCCTTCATAAATCAATCAAATATTCAGATTCAAGTTGGTACCAGAGCACACCGTTCGGTCCTTTCTTTTATTTTAAGGGTTTCAGCTGCTCACAGCGCTGACCCACTGCCTTCCAGGGGTCCTTTTTCAACGCCGTCGGTTCGGTTGTGTTCGCCGGAGGCTCCTCTATCTGTTTTGACCCTGTAAACTCTCTGGGTCTCGGTTTTTGAGGGTGTTTTTATATTTTCCTTGTTGCTGTCCTACTGTTCGGTGTTGTTGTTACACTGCAGCTGCTGTTTTCCTGTTAAAACTGCATTTTTTTAGTTGCTGTTTCTGTTCTGGTTGCTGTTCCAACTCATTATGGCTGACAATTCTAAGGAAACCAAGTCTGAGAAGAAGGGTTTGATCTCCTTCGCCTTTTCCGGAACTCCTACCATCACTTCAGAGAAGTTGAATGGAAGGAATTATTTGGATTGGCGTAATGCGGTGGAAATATGGTTTTTGGGTCAAGGGATGTCCGACCATCTTGAGAAGAAGGCGGACGACATCGCTGCCTCCGAAAGAGAAGAATGGAAGAAGGCTGATTATCAACTTTTGGCTTTATTGTTACAAATTTGCTGAGCCTAAATTAATGGTACATTTTCGCCCTTATAGGGCGTGTCATGAGATTTGGAAGAAGCGCGCAAACGGTTTATGCAAATGATATACAACGGTTATATGAAACAATTCATAATCCGCAACACTTTGCAAATGTCCGATCTTGATCGCCTTCCCTATCGAACAAGGCACAATCTATCTGTGAGGAAGCTAAATTGATGTTGTTAAATGAGGATGTGAAGAAGATGACAGAGAGACTAGACAATATGCTTATGGTGTTTGTTCTCCATGGATTGCACAAAGAGTTTGAATCGGTTCGGAACCAGACATTGACTAATTCTGACATCCCCACATTGGGCGTTATTTGATCGTTTGCTCAGAGTCCTGCTCGTAAGCATCGGGTAGTAGCTAGTTCTCCATCGCCAATGTAGTCTTCAATATTGATTTCTGATGTTGCTAACCGTGGAGGTCGAGGTCGTGGTCGTAGAGGTGCTGGTCGTGGCAGAGGTGGTAGAGGAAATCTCCATTGCTCTTATTGTAAGAGGGATGGACACACTCAAGATCGGTGTTATTCTCTTCATGGATTTCGGACAAAACTGCTAATGTGGCCCAATCTTCAGGATCTAAGGGAGACAGTCTTTTCTCTGCCAGTGAATATAAGGAGTTCCTTCAATTTAAGGCAGCACAACAAGCATTGTCCTCTTCTTCTTTCGCCGCCGCTTCGCAACTATACCTATACCTCATCACGGGTAATTCTACTGATGCTGTCTTTTCCCATTCTCGGTCCCTCGGACCATGGATTGTGGATTCTCGTGCATCCGATCACATGTCCGTAATATTTCACTTCTTTCAAAATTATCTCCTCCTAAAACACCTCACACCATTACTTATCTTTGATGGATCTAAGTCACGTGCAAACCGGTGTTGTCGAGCTTCACCCTTCCAACGTTACAATTAAACTCAGTATTATTTGTACCTGGTTGTCCATTTGATTTAGTCTCGGTTGGCAAACTCATTGATGATAATCTGAATTGTGAAGTAACATTTAATTCTGATGGTGTTTTTATACAGGACCGAGTCTGAAGCGCATTTATGGAAGTGGATCTAGGTCACGAGGTCTCTTCTATCTTCATTCAAATTTCATCCATTGTATGTCTTTGCTTGATTGTCTTCGTAAACTCTTCATCGTCGCCTTGGTCATCCAAGTTTGGATAAGTTCAAACGTATGGTTCCTCATCTTTCACACCTACAGTCTCTGGATTGCGAGTCATGTCAACTTTGTAAACATACTAGAGTTTCTTTTCCTAGTAGTGTCAACAGTCGGGCTACTTCTCCTTTTGATATTGTTCATTCTGATGTTTGGGGTCCTAGTCGTGTTCCTACTATTTTAGGTTATAAGTACTATGTTACTTTCATTGATGATTTTTCAAGATGCACTTGGTTGTTTTTATTAAAACATCGTTCTGAGTTGTTTAATGCCTTTCAAACATTTCATTCAGAAATTCAAAATCAATTTGGAAAGACAATTCGAGTTTTACGCAGCGATAATGCAAAAGAATATTTTTCTGCACCCTTTAACTCCTTTTTGACTTCCCACGGTATTATACACCAATCTAGTTGTCCTCACACACCACAACAAAATGGTGTGGTCGAACGTAAGCATCGTCATATTGTTGAAACTGCTCGAACACTGTTGATCAATGCAAATGCACCATTGAAATTCTGGGGTGACGCTGTACTTACAGCATGTTATTTGATTAACCGTATGCCGTCTTCTGTTTTAGGTAATCAAATTCCTCAGTCACTTTTGTTTCCACAAGATCCACTTTATATTGTTCCCCCACGTGTGTTTGGTTCCACTTGCTTTGTCCATGACCTCACTCCAGTCGTGATAAATTATCCGCTCGAGTATCAATGTGTCTTTGTTGGGTACTCTCGTGTTCAAAAGGGATATAGATGTTATTGTCCTAGTACACATCGTTTTTATGTGTCTGCCGATGTTACTTTTTTTGAGGACACAATGTTCTTTGCCTCACCCGTCACTTCCAATTCGGTACACCTCCTGTGTTACCCGTACTCTTCTCGATGTTCCTCGAGTTATAGAACAAGTCTCTCCCACACAAACCGATAAATGTTTTGGTATCACTTATGAACGTCGTCGTCGAGAGAACCTGAGAGCGCTTCTTCCACCGATTCTCGTGACTCGAGATCCTACTTCAATCCCTTCTTCTGCTGCGGTTCCTCCCGACACTTCCACGACCACCCATCATGCAGTCGTAAAGGTAAACGGTCCACTACTAATCCCCATCCTATTTATAATTTCTTGAGTTACCACAGCTATCTCCTTGCCACTATGCCTTTGTTCTTTGCCTTGTCTCTCTATTACTATTCCTAAGAATGTTCAGAAGCTCTGTCTCATCCAGATGGAGACAAGCAATGATTGATGAGATAGCGACTTTGGAATCTAATAGTACATGGACTCTTGTCTCTCATCCTACTTTGGAAAGTCTACGCTTGGTTGCTGGATGGGTTTCACGGTGAAAGTTGGACTGATGGACAGGTGGATCTACCAAGGCCCGCTGGTAGCCAAAGGATATACTCAGTTTATGGTTTGGATTATAGTGATACTTTCTCTCGAGTTGCAAAAATGGCATCTGCTTCGTTTGTTTTTGTCTATGGCCGCCATTCGTCATTGGCCTTTATACCACTTTGATATTAAAAATGCATTCCTCCATGGTGATTTAGAGAGGAGATTTATATGGAGCAACCACGGCTTTGTTGCTCGTGGGAGTCGACCTTGTTTGCAAGCTTAGAAAGTCATTGTATGGTTTAAAACAATCACCTCGAGCCCGGTTTGGAAAGTTTAGCAAAGTCATCCAACAATTTGGCATGATACGTTGTGAAGTTCGATCACTCGGTTTTTTCTTAAGTGCTCACCCTTAAATAAAATGATCTATCTTGTGGTGTATGTAGATGATATTGTCCTTACAGTGATGATGAAGAAGGCATTGAACAACTTAAGCAACACTTGTTTAAGCACTTCCAAACCAAGGACCTTGTCGTTTTGCGATATTTTCTTGGAATAGAAGTTGCCCAATCCAAGCTTGGTATTGCTATTTCTCGGAGGAAATACGCTCTTGATATTCTGAGAGAGACGGGATGCTTGACCAGTAAGCTTTGCTGATACTCCTATGGACCCAAATGTAAAGCTTATACCTAATCGGGGGAGCCCTATTCGGACCAGTCGATATAGAAGATTGGTTGGAAAGTTAAATTATCTCACTATGACCAGGCCAGACATTGCCTTTCCGGTTAGTGTCATTAGTCGATTTCTTAACTCACCATGTGAGAGTCACCGGAATGCGCTTGTTCGGATTCTAAGGTATATCAAAGGATCACCAGGAAAGGGGCTTATCTATACAGACAAAGGCCACACTAATGTTCTTGGATATTCAGATGCAGATTGGGCAGGAGATGCAGGTGATAGAAGATCCACTTCAGGTTTATTGTGTTCTCTTTGGTGGTAATTTGATCTCATGGAAAAGCAAGAAACAGTTGTTGTTGTTGCAAGGTCAAGCTAAGGTCGAGTATCGTGCTATGGCTAATGCAACTTGTGAACTTGTGTGGTTAAGGAATTTGCTTCAAGAGTTGAGGTTTTGCGAGATTGGTCCTATGGAACTTGCCTGTGACAACCAATCCGCTCTACATCTCTCATCAAATCCAATATTTCATGAGAGAACTAAACATATAGAGGTTGATTGTCATTTCATTCGAGAGAAGATTCTCTCGGGCATCATCAAAACTTCCTTCGTCAGCTCTAATGATCAACTTGCAGACATGCTAACTAAGTCCTTACGGGGTCCTAGAATAGCATACATATGTAACAAGCTGGATGCTTCTGACATATATGCTCCAGCTTGAGGGGGAGTGTTGATTGTTAGTAGTTGGCTGTTGGTATTAATTAGGTGGTTGGCTGTTGGTATTAATTAACTAGGTGGTTGGCTGTTGTATTAATTTAGTTAGTTGTATTTCTCTTGTATATATAGAGATGTAAATCCCCTTCATAAATCAATCAAATATTCAGATTCAAGTACTACTATAAGCCAAACGATCAAAAGAGATTTAGAGATAAACGGTCTATCTTTAAACTTAATCCACAATAGAATATTATGGCATCATATAATCAATGTAGCCAAAGGATACATCCTCAACAGCATTGTGTGTGCGATCAAGCCACTGAAAATGAACTAGTCCCTCCTCACCCTGAGACAAAAGCAATCACTTTAAAAAACTGGTGGCAACCATGGTTGAAAACTTGAAACAATGAAGAATAACGTTCAAACTTCAAACCAGCAGTTTCAAAAAAACAAATCAAACAGTATTCAAGAAAACCATACCCTAGCAATGCGAACAAGTCCTTTCCGTGTATCGGGAACGACCTTTTTCCCCTCAAGAAACATTTTACCAGCACGAAACTCCAGCATAATTTCCTGCCAAATCCCAGTAGACATTTTCTCCAATGAAAAAACAAGTTGATAATCATACCATCGAAAGCAAAAAGAGAGAGAAAAATACAACACAGGTACATGGACACTTCCATCCCAAATATCTCTGACTTCATCAGGACAAACTTAACCATTAACTCTAGATTACAATGGTAAACTACACATTGCAACCAACATAATCATCTAGAGGCAATTTAGATCCTTCATGCAATAAACTAGTTTCTAGCAACGCACCAACCATAAACTTCCTCGCACAAATCCAGATAGTAATATATTCGTTTTTGCTCCACATAAAAAAAACGAATAAACCCTCAATTTAGTCCCTTAAATATCATCGTCTCCCCAATTTGATCTCTAGACTATAAAAACCTATTAAATAGCTCTAAAGTTTATTTCAATCAATAAGTGGCAAATTTATAGGCGAATATCAACTTTAGAGACTATTTAATAGTTTTTTATAGTTTATGACAAAATAATTGGAGTGAGAGTGATAGTTTATGGACTAATGAGAGTGTTTACTCTAAAAGAGAACTGTTTATGTTATTGTTTGAAATTATTTTTCAATAAGCACAAAAAGCGAAAAGGAACGTAAAATACAAAGACGTTATTACCTGAACTGAAGGAAAAGCGTCGATGGAAGACGAACTCATCTCGGTCCAGTAAATTGCAAATTGCAAAAAGAGCTGCATAGCATCGAAAACAATATATATATATATATATATATATATATATATATATATATATATATATATATATATATATATATATATATAATTAAAAAATGCAGATATACATTCTATACGATGCAACAAATTCACATTACATTAAGTAGCGACAATTCGTTCAAGAAAAATTAAAAACGAAAAAAGGGGATAGCACTCGATAAAACCCTAGAAGAAGAAATATGAACTTACGATTGCGTAGTCGATGCTGGCCTTCAGCTTCAAGGTTGGTTGGCGCTACTCAACTCAACGGAAGGAAAGTGCAGTGTAAGATGATAGAGCGAACCGAACCTACGAGAAATTGAGGGTTCCTTTTCTTTATTTTTTATTTATTTCCACTGCTCTCTACCGCAACGACGCCTTCCCTATTTATTAATTTATTAATTAATTTATTTATTAACTACGAAACTAACATCCGCTTTATTTGTTTTTTTATACAAAATTTGTTTTTTACTTTCTAGGGTTAAATGAAGAGTGGTGTTATATATATGTCCCATTATTCACATTCACATCCCCTTCTCCCAGATAAATATTTGTTTTGCTTACAAAAGTTTTAAGATGAGGAGATACAATTTCAGTTAATTTGTACGATTTTTAGATTTAAGGGTCGTTATTATGTTATGTGTTTGTTGTATGAGAAATAATATAATATATTATTCTTGTTTAGGTACAAAGATAATATATATTATTCTATTATATATTTTAAATTAATTAATAAATAATAAAATATATCTTTTTTTTACAAATAAAATAATATATATATATATATATATATATATATATATATAAAGTTAATGACAAAACTGCCAAGAGTTTTCGAATATGCTTAACAATTGTGGGAGTGTCTTTTGCATCTCTATCTTCCTTGAGTAGCATGTCGACGAGAGTCTTAGAGTCGCTTTCAATCACCAACTTTGCAATGCTAATTTCATGTGTCATTTGTATTCCAATCCACATCCCCCGCATTTTCGCATGAAGGGAAAAGCAAGTGTCAAACCTTCTAGCATATCCTCTGATCCACCTCCCGTAGGCGTCTCTCAAAAGATCACCACACTCTGCTTGGTTGTCTCCACTCTTGCAAGCCCATCGAAATTCAGTTTGAACCAACCCTCAGTAGAGCTTTGCCATCTAACAAGTGATATGTCGCTGCTATAAGTAGTAAAATTTATGTGAGTGAAAATGATGATGCCTTCTACGTACTTGCAGATCAAATTCACATCATTGAACGACCTCTGGGATTCCCCCTCAAAGATACTATTGTTTTGCCATTACCATTGATACTAAGTCGTAACCATAAAGGTTCTATGCCAAGGATGACCTAGAATTAAGTATGATTTAGATTAAAGATTGGCGAGTACCCAAGTGCTCCCCGTGGTTGCAAAGAACGTTACAACCTCCTTAGACGGTAAAACACACAACCATGTGCGAGTGGCATAGACATAGTCCCGAATGACATGCATTTGGGTTTCCCCCAATTGATTGCATTGCATGCTTGACATATTGATGAGATAGAATCATTCCACTTATGTCTTCTAGCATTGGTGAGAAGTCTACCATGGGCGACAAGTCAAATGAAGTTTTGAATACGATGTGTCCCTCGCCATTTCCAAATAAGGTTCCAATCACCATCTATAAGGGCATGCTCATGGCACGGGAAGGTGTAGGCACTATTAGCAGTGAATTGGAGCTTTGAGGTACCTCTCCACCCAATTTGGTCTAGTCCGTTGTCATCCATAAGGGCGAGAATAACTCTTACATTGTTGACAGTTGAAGTAGGAAAGAAGTCCGTAAAAGTGTTGACGTCCCAATGTCCATTACCATCGGTCAAGTCAGCCAAAGTAAGTGCAGTGTCCAAAACTTTATCAGAATCAGTGTGATTCATAAGACTTAGGCTCTCACCCGACAACCGCTTATCTAGCCAGAATTTGGTATTTCTCCAATTTCCCATCTTCGAGGTCACATTTTGCATCAACTTGTCCCAAGTAGAGTGTATAACCATTCCATGGAGGAGAGTTAGTAGGCTTATGGTCCATATGCTCGAACAAGTCATAATTCCTGCCATATTTTCTTATTAAAACTTGGCACCATAAGTTTTGCGGGTTATTGAGAAGTCCTCACAAAAGCTTCATCAGGAACACTTCATTCATCTGTCTTGGTTGCTTAATCCCTGAACCGCCTTCGTTTTTGGGCAGACAACAAGTTTCCCAATTAACCAAATGTGGTTTCCTCTTTTATTCATTGTCTCCCCACACAAATCCCCTTTGTATATTTTCAATATCATCACAAATGTTATTCGGTAAACTAGAATATTGCATATGAAAGTAAGGAATAACACTAAAACACAGATTGAGTAAGAGTTATCTGTCCAACTAGATTGAGGCAGTGCTGCTTCCATTCACTAAGGCGAGATTGGATCTTATCAATGATGTTTTGATGATGGCCTTCTTTGATAATATTAGCGCCTAAATAGTGTGTAATCCCTGTTGTTTCTGCAAAACCCGTGTGATGCATAATCTCATCTCTAAGTCCCTGGTTAGTGTTATTAGAAAAGAAGATTTAAGTCTTTTGGAGCAAGAGCAGGTCTCAAGGCTCTTTGAACTCTTACAGAGGTACTTAACGATCACCCGACCCGAAAGAGGTCCTCACATTCTTGTTCTTATTCTTGAGAAAGGGAAAAGTGCTCAACGGAAGGAAGGAAGGAAGGAAAAGCGTTAAAGTGAGTTGGATTTAATGCGATAGATAGAGAATAGAGATCTGAAATATATATAACATGCTCTGCTGTTGTTGACAAGTCTCAACGAATTCTTCATTCTACTTAGTGCTTAACTGCTGCTTACTCACTCTGTATGCCTATTGCCAAACACCTATTCTTTGGTTCCCCTTCTGCCATTTCCAACAACCTCAACCTCCACCAATTTTACTTACGCCGCTCACTCATTTCTTCAATGGATATCAATAACGATAACCAACGCCAAACTGAAACTAAAATTCACGTTCATTACAACCACACTCATCCTTCCGAATACCCTAGATGGAATGCTAGAGAGAGTTTCGAATTTATGAACGCAAGACCTTGGCAACGAGTCAATGATTTCTATTTGAATTCTGTTCGCGGGAATTTGTCTTTGCCACTTCTCTTTGGAGCTCAGGTGCACTACCGTCATTATCTCCTGTTTATCAATTTTCCCCCAATTTTTTAGTGCATTAGCCCTAATTTACTATTTCAACTGAGTTCCATGCAATGCAACTCTCATGAATTGTTCCTCTAGATTTTGATTCGGTATTTCTCTTGCTTTCAAAACTCTGCTTCCTCGTGATTATTACTCATGAAATTCATTTCAAATTAGGTTTTAAATTACCATCACAGTATAGTTAGCGGATGCATCGTAAATTATAGAGAATCACGGTTAAACGCAGTTGATGTGGCCAATTGCAGCGACATTGCAGTCACTGGGCTTTTTTCTTTTTTTTTAAAAAAAAACCTTCAATTGCTTTATAATGTTGTTTTTTAGGAACCATTGCTTAATAGCTGCTTAGTAGAATATATTATTTTCTGATAGACAAATGTTAGTGGCTAATTAGTTAGGGGTCGGGTGAGAGAAATGTTAATTTTCAGGATTCGAACTCTAGACCTCCTATTTACACTCCTTAGCGGAATAGTATTGTATCTTTTGAAGATTAAGATACTCCATCCATGACCCAGGCTATCACAGTGTACTTGAAATTTGTGCATGACTAGGTGCACACACTTTCAAGTATTTGTATGTTTATCGTCCTTAATCATTGACTTTCTAACAGACCCTTCTTGATCATGATGGTTCTGGAATCCCAGCGCCTTCTGATAAGGTTGAGTTGGAAAGTGGTGTATCCAAAAAAGATCGCAGTGGGAGGTGGGCAAGATTCACGTTCAAAATTGTTCTTTCATATCACGGGGGTTCTTTTGATGGGTGGCAAAGGCAGCCAGGTTTGAACACTGTCCAAAGGCAAGTTCTTCTTCTTGCAATTCTGCAGTATTGAGCAAATTTCATAACTTAAAGAAGCAAGGGTTATTTGTCCAGAACTAATATCAATAGCTGTATGAGGTGGTTTTTGCTGTTACTGAATTAAAAAAACGAACAGATTGTGGTTTTCATCACATTACTTTCCTTTACAAATTAGCTTTCTCTTTTCGCACTCTATTGTGATGATGTATATAGAAAAGCGTACTATTTGTTATGCTTTTGGATATAAATGTATTTGACAAAGCCATGATGCAATATACATTGGTACAACCGTGTCTCTTGTCTCTCCCTTTTCTACTTCATGTCCCCCTCCTGGATCCAACATGGCTATCTTTTATTTTGTTACAATATTAATATGGTAAACAAAACAAAGAAGTATGTTAAAGTGATTTATCTTTTTATTGGATGATTATTCTGCTTCTTGCTCATGTACTAATTTCTTGATGCAGCATAGTAGAAGGGTCACTTGGTAAGTTTGTTGATGAAATGAAAACTCAACTGCTCAAGGACAAAGGTTTACCTGTTGAAGGTTGTGCTTATGTTGCTGGTCGTACGGACAAAGGAGTGACAGCTCTTCAACAAGTTTGTTCTTTCTGTAAGCCATTTCCATATTCTAAGGGTGTGTTTGGGGGTTTGGAGGGGAGAGCATGAGACTAATAGTGTAAATTTTTGAGTGACGAGGAGATAAATTATCCCCCTAAACCCCTCTCCTAGTTTATTTTTGGAGTCCCTCTAAAACCCTCCAAATTTGGGTGATTTTGGAGGGACTCCAAAAATAAACTACAAGAGGGGTTTGGGGTGTTTAGGGGATAATTTATCTCCCCATCACTCAAGAATTTACACTATTAGTCTCATGCCCTCCCCTCCCCTCCAAACTCCCAAACACACCCTTAATGATTTTGCTATATCCAAACCTTTCGAAAAATGAATTGCCACACACTCAACAGAAAAGAAGGCAAAACTAGGACCCCAAAGTCTCTCCAACATTTAACTTTGAAAATTATCCTTTACTACATCACAAATAATTGCATTAACAAATCAAATGTATGAAATTTACTTAACATTTTATGGTTATTTGATGATAAAAACTTCTCTGTTTGATTATTATGTATAACTACTATCTTTTAGTAATTATAAACTTAATGTGATGGCAAGATTGTTATGGATAAATGCGTTTTTATAAAAAAGGAAAGGAAAATAGTTTTTTTTTTGGGGGGAGAGGGGGAGTTGTTGCATAACTAACTGTTCCCTTTTCTTTAAATAGTGCATACATTCCATTATCTTACATTGGATCCTTATGAATTAGAACTTGGACAATTTTGTTACTTTGTCTTTTATGACACAGAAGAAATCAGGAATGAGACTAGAAATACTCATTTTATTGTCCTTTTGGAAAAATTCAATTTTTTGTTGCCAAGTGGGAGAAAGCTTCTTGGCTTGATTTCATGCCTTTAAATCTGTTGTCTGCCATATGAATAGTTCCTAATAGATTATTTGAGATTTATTAATTAAGTTCTTTTGATGAACACAAAACACCAAACTTATAGAGGCATGTCAGCATATACATAACTAAAACCTAAAAAAGAAGAAAAAAATTATCAGCTGCATCAAGTCATAAGTTAAAGAAGGATTATAAGAACTTTTAATACAAGTCAATCACAACGTATGAAATACTAATTAAAGTCAGTTATCAGGTTATGATAGAAATGCTTTCTTCAGTTCTCCAGTATTATTTATTGTTCTCATATATGGAATCAAGTGCCCCAAAACATTTGTACATGAACACAAGCTCTACTACAGTCTTGTAGAAAATAGCTCCAACTAGGCAGGGTTATATTTTTGATTGTTTGTAGGAAATGATTAGAGGTTTCATGTTTCTCAAGGGTGTGTTCTTTTTCACAATCTGTTGGATTGGTCATACCTTTCCCCCCTAATCCAGGGTTCATTATGCAGACACTTGGAAGAAGGATGTTAAACCAAAAGATATTGAGGATGCAATAAATGCCGCAGCACCGGGAAAACTAAGGATCATATCAGTATCTGAGGTAATATCTTTTTTTAAATAATTTGCAATGTGAAGCTAATGTTTGATAGAATTATCAACTGCCATGAATTCAAAGGAAAAGAAAAAGAAAATGTTTTGCTGGTCTCACAAATAATAATTGTGATAACAATAATAAACGGGCTTATTGTAGGTGTCACGTGCCTTTCATCCAAACTTTTCTGCCAAATGGAGGCATTACCTTTACATTTTCCCGCTAACTGATGGGTATACGGATCAAAGCTGTGGCAATGGGGAGTTCTTTGACAGTTTTAGAGATAATGAAATTCATGATTCTTCAAGCAGGGATGAGTTAGAAAATGAAAAGAAATCATATGTGTTTAGTGTAAGCAAGGTAAACCAGCTTTTGCAAAATTTAGAAGGAAAACTGCTATCCTACAAGATGTTTGCTCGTGATACAAAAGCTTCAAGAAATGAGTAAGAACTTAATACTTAATTTCTATGTCAGTAATGACTTATAGATTATAGAATATAGATACTTCCACATGATAGTTTCGGGGAGGGTAGCCAATTTTAATGGTTGTGTGAATATTATTTGGAATCAAATCTTCAATTGTGTACATTGTTTTAGACGAATCATTTAAGAGGTAATTTTTTTGTTCGACAGCATTCAAGGAATAGCTGTCCCCCTACAGATTTCCTTGGTCCTGACAGTACTTTAAGAGGGGAAATGCCCCTTCACTGAGTTCACTTATGACTGTCATTCTTTCTTTTTTAGGGGTCCACCAACAGAGTGTTTTGTTTACCATGCTCGAGCTATGGAGGCCAGATTGCCTATAACCGTAAGTGACTTTTTATTTATTAATATTTGTTTAACCTGCAACTTTTACTTCTTCTTTCCTTTATCCCCTTTTTTTGTTGCAAGTTGTTTGTTCTAAATTTGAACTGTTTGGGTCTGTGTGGCTCTTGGTATCTTTTGGCGTGCTTGTGGATGTGGCTAACCCCAAATTGGCAATTTTGTTTGCCTACGCTGCCCAAATTCCATTAGATTAGCTCACTGAATAGATCCACTTTTTGTATACTCTTCCCAAGTTCCATTTGATTTGATCACTGAATAGATTCACTTTTTGTCTACTCTGCGCAAATTCCGTTAAATTAGATCACTATTTAGATCCACTTTATTTCTGGTTTGTCTTCACATTTATTCTCTCATGTGATTCAAGCAGAAACATGACTGAAAGACCAAGCTTCAATTTCTAGTCATATTCGTTTGATAAAAATTGATTTATTCACAATATTGCTCGTCAGAATAAAACAAGCAAATTTGTCCAAGTGAATACTGAATATTTGAAATAAGGGCGATTTTTGAAGGGTGCATGCAGTTGCGTTTGCTGTCTGCAAGGAAATATTCCTGCTATCTCATTTTACTTGTTAAATTGACAAGTGGCATGAACATAGTGATGGGTTTCATGGTGGTCGCTTGAGCTGGGTCTTAACCTCAATAGAACTCAAATCGCACAATCGTATAGAAGATGCTAGTACTTACATAGAAAATGGTACAGCTTTTGTCATTATGTAAGTACTAGCATCTTCTAGGAAAATAAAGACATCTTTTAAGTCTTCCTTCTCCTTCCTAATGACAAATGGAATTTAATAATGTCTAGCTGCGGTTTAACTCTGTAGTTTTACTGAGTTCTTCGTTGTTGAGACGGAAGCTGTATTGATGTTTCATTTTGCTTGTGACATTTCTAGGATAATGGAGAAGAAACAAAAGTTATGTGCGTTGAGTTGGTAGCTAATCGCTTTTTACGCAAGGTAACTGTTGTATGTTTTTGCTTTCCTTAGAGGAAATTTATTCATTGAAGGTTTTGGCTTTTGTGAAATTATTACCAAAATATAATGAAATTTTCTCTTGTTGATTTTGTCGAGGCTAATCATTTTTGTAGATGGTTCGAGTGCTTGTGGCAACCTCAATTAGAGAAGCTGCTTGTGGTGCTGAAGATGATGCCTTGCTTAAGCTCATGGATGCCACATGTAGGCGTGCCACTGCTCCTCCAGCACCCCCGGATGGCCTATGTCTAGTTGATGTAGGGTATGCAGAATTTGACCCCGAAAAATGCCTCATTCTGAAAGAGTAGAACTTTGTTTGATAAGTCCTAGAATAGCTAATTTCTATTAAGAGATCATTTTTCAAATGATTCCAAAGGATCAATATCAAAAGAAAAAACATTGAGGGAGCAAAGATGCTGAGATAGGAAAAAACTTAAACCCCATTGCTCCCAAGTCTTAACTAGCCTTAATGCAAAATGGAAAGGAGATGGTCTGAATTAGGTCCCATAATTGGCGAATGATTGACAGTTCATATAATTTGATTTTTTTTTTTGCTACAGAAATTTTAGAGTAGGGGGGGGGGTGTGGTGCCTCAGTCCAAGGGAGGGAAAACCTTCGGGCTCTTTGAGTACTTATGAAGAGAATTACATTTACCTCACTCCAAGGATACTAATGGAGATTTGAATTCAGGACCTCATTCATTACCTGTTACTAATTACTCCCTCCCTCCCATATTATATGACTTTCTAGGCAAAAAAAGTTGTCCCATAATACATGACTTTTTAGAATACCAATGCAACATCAATTTTTTTTTCCAGTCATACCCTTCATTATTTAATATATCTCTTCTTACAATTCTACTTTTTATGTTTCCAATGTCATTAATGAAGGACAATTTGGTAAACTAACTCACAATCTCTCTTTCCCATACAAAATTAACTACTTTTCTTAACTTTTGTGTCACAACCTTAAACGATATATAATATGGGATGGAGGGAGTAATTTCTTTCAAAATTTACATTAATTCGACTATTTTTTTGGAAATATTATTTTCTGTAAATAATTAACACCGAATGGGGAGATAAAATGGGAGGTTAAAAAATATATAGAAATAAAATGAAAATAAAGTAGATTATATATGTTGTTTGGATGGAGAGTACAGATACAGAAAGAACAGTATAAAGTTTTCTTTATTTGTTTATTTAGGTGAAAAAAATTAAAAGCATATAAATAATTGATATAATGTATTAATATCTCCTTAATCTTTGATAAAAATAAGACAAATTGGGGGTTGGGGGATTTCACTTCTCCATACTATGTGAGAGATAACTAAATTGAAAAAAAGTTTTTTTTTTGTACCCCCACAAAGTTCCCATATACCCCACATAATAGTGTATTCCCAAAATATCCTTCAAAAAACTTATTTTTTTTGACAGAGTTACACTAATCGTATATATCTCTTTTGGGACATATATACGATGTGCAATCTTTAGGCATCGTATATATGTTCATGTTGCATATATACGATTGATGCGTTTTAAGTCAATCGTATATACGCACAAGGAATATATATACGATGCGCTTAAAAATACACATCATATATATGTCCCACCAAGGGTATATACGATGGGCTTTGTATTTGTTAACGGTTGTGATTTCATCAACAGTTTTAATTTGAAGCCTCGTGATTTGATTAACATCAACGGTGTAGATATGATGGATAAAATAAACGCGATATAGTAATAGATACGCGTGTAATACAAAAAAGGTGTGAATCTATAAGTCGTCAATAGAATCATCGGCTAAATCGACACATCTAGGCGCATCACCGGGAGTGGGACGATGCACTGAACGACACATAGACTTCCAGAGGGTAAAACGACTGGCATACGGATGCAACCATGAAGTTGACTCTGATGAGTAGTGCTGGTACCACTGCGGGGCAATAGGAGGCAACATACAGGTGGGAGAGATCGACTATAAGTAAAACTCATATTCAAATAAATCTGAACCAGTGCAACATTATACTTGGTTGCAACCATGTACCCCATCTCTGGCAAATCAAACCACTTCGATGGCGGCTGACGTCCGTATGATTCAATAGTTAAAGCTTTGCGAAGTTCTAACGATGCATTCGCCAAACATGGTTGAATACACTGCTTGTTTCCTTTTCTTTAGTTTCTGAATTAAATCTTGCCTAATCAGAGGCCAATAATCCTCACTCATATCAAGTCCAACCCCGACTGCTCTAAAACCACAATTACCGTCACCTTCCACATCAACTATTTTTTGAACATAACTGTGCATGTGTGGTGGAAGAAACGGTAAATGGATTTTAGTCTCAGCTGTCTGTGATAATACTCTAGAAGCACTCTGAGATAATTTGGAAGACCGTTGTGTAGTATTTTTGGAAGACCCCTGTTGATTTTAAATTAGAAGCTTCAGATTCTTCAGTCGCTTTTACCTTCTCATCCACATGCTCCCACCCAGAAGGATCACGCTTAGCATCAAATAGTTTCTGTTTTTTCTTCTTTGGTGCACATTTTGTTCTAACTTTAGATTTAGGTGGAACAATCGAAGAAGTAGAAGGGAATGCTATCTCATTAAGTTGCCTCTTAATAAGCAATTTCTCCTCCTCACTCACTTTTTTAAATCTTGCCTGGATAGCGTCTAATTGATAAGAAATATCACAGCCAGATGATTTATCCTGAGTGGATTTATTATCTACTGCATCCAAACTCAAATGTTTCCAGTTATCATCAACAACATTCAACGAAATATAATTACCGGAAGCATGAAAAATACCTATCTCACAAGCACAAGGAAGAAGATGTGTCTTCTTTTGAATGCACCGAAACCGCCCTTTGTCATATCCAACCCCAGATTTTGATCTTTCAACTCTTTAACCATGTGACCCAATGCATATAAGGAAACAAGACCTTGAAGATTTTTAAACAGTGGAATATTGGACTTGACGTCAATTCTGTTGATGCTTCTTTGAAAAGATCCGATGATTTGATCAAAATGAATTGTCAGCATGTCATCAATAGATATGAAACATTTAGATAAATCACCCTTAGAAGTCTTCAACTCTCTCTTCAAACTCCAATGCAAAGATTCCGCTCTTAAATAATAAACAAGTGTCAAAGAAATTTAATCAACGGATAGAAATAATAAACAAGTGTCAAAAAGTTTTAATCGACGAAAAAAATTATGTCCACGTGTCAAAAAAATTCAAGCAACGGATAGAAATATTAAACAAGTGTCAAAAAATTTTAATCGACGAAAAAAATTATGTCCACGTGTCAAAAAAATTCAAGCAACGGATAGAAATAATAAACACGTATCAAAGAATTTTAATCGACGAAAAAAATTATGTCCATGTGTCAAAAAAATTCAAGCAACGGATAGAAATTTTAAACAAGTATCAAAGAAAAATATTAAATGCGAAAAATACCTGTTGGTCGTCAGTGTTGTCAATGGGCCGGGCTTGGGCCGGCCCGTCCAGGCCCATCGGGTCAAACTGTGTATACGGGCAGGGTCGGGCCAACCCAATATTCGGATGGGCTGCAAAATGTAAGACCCAAGGCCACCCAACACCAGCCCATGGGCCAACGGGCTGACCCAATGGGCCACAAATCATGGACTTTTTAGAATTTTGTATAAATCAAAATTAGAATTTCCAACCACTATGTATAAATCAGAATCAAAACTAGAACTTCAATAGAGAAGAAGAACGAGGCATTTTGAACAGTTATGGATCGGTATTTGGTGGCGGTGTTTTTTTTTTGAGTCGAATTGCTTCAAGAATTTATGAATGAAGTTGCAGAACGGTTTGAAGAGAAGACGAATGACGATCCGTTAAGCTCCAAAATCAAAGACGTGGAATAAATAATTGACTTGTCATATTTTAAAATTTTTAAAACAAAAACAAAAAACAAACGGGCCGGCCCGAAGCCCATGGGCGGCCCGACCCATTAACATCATCGGGTCAATCGGACTGGGCCAAAAAACATACCGTTGATTTTTGGCTACTATTTTTAGAGCCCAGACCCGCCCAAAAAGTCGGCCCATTGGGCTACTATTTTTAGAGCCCAGGCCCGCCAATCTCTAGTCGTCACATTCCCCAAGTGTGGGATATGGTTAGTCCATGCTGAGATAAATCGCTCCCTGTGCTGTGTCAACCATGTGTCATGCACATATTTAATAAGAGCGGTTTTATCGTGAGCAAATGACCTCAAAAACTTGATTAGATACGTACTCCGACTCCTCAACAGAATCAATAATACAGAGCCAGAGAGAGAGGACCTCCTCCCGCCTATCCTTGTGCACCAATTCTTTAATCTTCGCTTTGACATTTTTTGTCATATGCCAATTACACAATAAATTTGTAGCAGAAGGAAATGCATCAAGAATAGCAGACACACAGCCGAGATCTCTGTCTGTCAAGAAAACCTGAGGATGAATAGAATGCAAGTCACATATATCTCGCAGCTGCTGCAATACCCAAGAAAAATGAATAGCCGCCTCCGCCTTGATATACGCAAATGCAACATGGAAACTTATCTCGGTGTTTGTGACTCCAACAATCTGTAGAAGAGGCGGCAAGTTATATCTGTTGGTCTTGTAGGTTGAGTCAAGAATGAGAACTTTCGGAAACAACCTGCGTAACTTTATAGAAGTGGGATGAGCCCACATGATATCACTGACGACATCAGACCCCAGAATCTTTCTACTCCAACATAGATAATTATGTGATGCAATCAATCTCAAGACCTCCTGAATGTCCGTTCTAGGACCCCTCTTTGTAGACCGGTGTTTGTGACGCTGCCTATAAACTTGACGAAGAGTAGTCACATTCTGTGGATCTAGCTTCTTCAAAGCAGTAATAGTAGCTTTCGGTCCAACATCAAGATCCGCATGCTCGTTAACCAGATCCTTTTGCGCCTTAGACAAACGCCCAAATGCATTAGTACTAATGAAAGTTTTAAGCAACTCGTGCGTGTGTCTACCACATTTAACCGTCACACACCAACCCCCACGACGAATAGTGTAAGTAGCTTTCAATCTAAAATGACAACTTCTCCTTTTTGAACCGAAAACCCTTGAATCATTAGTAAATCCGCCTTGCTTCTCACAGCCAAAACCAATCTTATCTCGACTCTCCCTCTTTCCTACTTTGCCTGATCTCACTTTAATAACAACTACACTGATACTTCTACCAACAGCTTTGGCCCACTCCTCCACAGCCTCACGTGTAGAAAATACCTACAAATAAATACATAAATGTTATCTACTTAAGTAATTGGTTAAAATAATAATCAAACTTCATTAACAAAAAACTTGAGTGAAAAATATACCGTATCCGTCGTGAACGCCGCTGTAGTATCAATATCAAAAACAACCAACTGAGAGTCGGCATCTGCAGCAGGCGGGTCTATATCTGTTCGTACAAAACAGATATCTATTTGAGCCGAAAACCAAAAAAAAAACCAATCGTATATACCTCGTCAACCATGTATATACGATGGGTAAATTTTTAACATCGTATATACGTGGCCCAGATGTATATACGATTAGATCTTCAAAGTCCCCTCGTATATAACCTATATACGATGGGTAGTCAACGAAACATTTAATAATGCAATCGTATATATGTCTTGAAGGACATATATACGATGCACACCTTTTCAGGTTAATGTTCATTATTTAATGCAATCATATATACCTTCCATTGACGTATATACGATGACAGATAAAGTGGGTCCCAGTCAGAGAGAATTCAATGCAAGTCAAAATTGTGAAATTATGCCAGAGGTAATTTCGGTATAACGTAAAAGGGTGGGGGTGGGGGTATTAAAAAAAACAACACTTTAAAAAAATGGAATTGTCTCTTTGAAATTTGTATATTAACTAATAGATTTCACATCCGCCTGATGCATTTCTCGTTTATACTTCTGGTTTATCCGTCACTTAACTTTATACCAAAGAAAAACATCACTTAACTTTTCTCATTTTATTTATTCAGTCAAACACGGGACTAATACAGATTAGCATATTTTTTGTTGTTAGGTGTTATGGAAAATCGATGACTATGACTTCATTTATATTTAAGTTCGATAATTTTCAAAGAAGCTAGTGCCTTATATAGATAGTATGAATAAGGGTTGATGCTGAAGTGTGAGCAAAGACCGTTTTTATTTTTAAGGTTGAGTCAGCAGAGAAACCTTAAAAATAGGCATAGAAAAAGTGTTGTAATGTGGAATTTAAAGGCTAGCCGTTTAGTTCTCATATGACAACCAATAAACAAAAGACTTTGTCAACCTCTGTAACTGTAACCTCACTCTCACAAATAAACAGCTCCTATTCTTAGCTCTCCTTTTTATTTTCTTCTTCTCTCTCTCTCTCTCTTCCTTCAATGCCATCAAAACTTTTCCACCCTCCAACCCTTCTTTCTTCACCCCTAGTAGCTTCTCCTTTTCTCATCTTCATTGAGAAGCAAGTCCTTCATGAGGGCGCGCACGCCGCCCATAGTGCGTGTGTGCCTACCCTTCTTCACTATGGCACATAGTAACATTCACACTTGCACATTATTGATCATATTCTCAATCTTGTTATCTTTCATTGCATCTTCTTTTGGTGCTTCTGATTCTGAATTGCTTCTCAAGGTGAAAGAGAATCTGCAAAATAATGCAGCATTGTCCTCTTGGAACACATCAACGTCTCCGTGTTCCGGTGATCGTTCCAATTGGCTTGGTGTTCATTGCAAACAAGGAAAAGTGTTGGGCTTGAAACTTGAAAATATGGGGCTTAAAGGGGTCATTGATGTGGATTCCCTTAAAGAGTTACCTTATCTTAGAACCATTAGTTTCATGAACAATGATTTTGATGGTGAGTTGCCATTGGTAAATGGCTTAGTTGGTCTTAAATCTGTTTTCCTTTCTAATAACAAGTTTTCTGGAGAGATTCCTGCTCAAACTTTTGAAGGTATGCAGTGGTTGAAGAAGATTCATTTGTCAAATAATCAGTTCACAGGTCCTATTCCACCTTCATTGACTTTGTTGCCAAGGCTGGTTGAGTTAAGATTGGATGGAAACAAATTCACTGGCTCCCTTCCTCATTTTCAAGAATCGAAATTTAAATCGTTTAGTGTAGCTAATAATCAGTTGCACGGCGAAATACCAGCCACTCTCAGTAAGATGCCCAATTCTGCCTTTTCAGGTGAGTAACAAATTTCAATTTTCCTTTATTAGCTTATACTTATTATACTCCTTCTGGTCTCGTATATATATATGAGAAAAATGTAGTTTTAGGTGATGTATAGACCATATACATCGATTATTCACTGAATCTAAAACTATAATAGACCAGTACATTTCATCATGTATATATCATTTATACATATAAATGAGTACTATTATTATAACTAATGTTAGAAGAATTGAGGCGAGTCTAAAGCACATTGGACAAGTACACACAAATTTACACGAGACTCGTTGAGTTTCACATAAAAATATGTAAAAAAAAAAAAAGGAAATGGAATCCCTCCCGTCACGAATTTCAACAATTGCAAATCTTTGTAGTTGGATGAATATTGGACGATCTATTTATTCAGTCATTAATTTGGGTTTAACGTATAACTTGGAATACAATTCGTTTGATCTTCATTCAAAAACTAAGATTTGCGGATGTAGTGACTTTAGGGCCTATTGACCGAAGAGAGTCCGGGTCCAAACAAATGCAGGTGGCACTAATCCAAGTGAAGTAAATATATGATAACATGTTTTGACTTTACGTGTGTTTACACAATGACACTAATTGAGTATAGCATCCTCTGTAGCACCGACACTTCCGGTTGTGCCCGACATGTATCATGTTGGATACCCACACCGATACAGACACTTCAATTACTTGTATTTTTTAAATTAAAATCGGTGTCTGGGTGTTCATGTCATGTCTGGTCTCCGTGTCTATATTGGCGCTTCATAGTTAGCATCAAACTGAACTAGTATATTTATATATCTACATCAAATGATGAGCAGGTAATGATGGGTTATGTGGAGCACCATTAGATGCATGTCCTACCAAGAAGCAATCAATTGTTAGCATTGTTGTGGCTGTGGTGGTTGTTTGTGTGGCATTGACTGTGATAGGAGTTGCTATATTTTTTATCCTTCATCGAAGAAGAGCAAGAGGGCCGAATTCGTCGATCGAAAATCCATCATCATGTCTTAACAACAAATTAGGACGTGGGAGGGAAGCTGGTACTGAAAGTCACGGGTCAATAAGATCAATGAGCTCTGCCCAGAGCAGAAAAGGAGGAGAACACACGAAGTTGTGTTTTATGAGAGATGACACACAAAGATTTGACTTGCCAGATTTGCTTAAAGCCTCTGCTGAGATTTTGGGCAGTGGCGTGTTCAGTTCTTCTTACAAGGCTGCTTTGTTGAATGGTCCTACAATAGTTGTGAAGAGGTTCAAGCAAATGAATAATGTGGACAAGGAAGAATTTCAAGAACACATGAGAAGGATAGGAAGGTTGAATCATCCTAATCTTCTTCCTCTTATTGCTTACTATTATAGAAAGGAGGAGAAGCTCTTGGTTACCAATTATGTTCAGAATGGCAGCCTCGCTGTTCGCCTTCATGGTATGTTTTATGAACACATCTCTAAGGAATGTTTGGTGTTTTCATTTGCTGTTTTCACTTTGTTTCTTGTTTTCGAAGATATATATGGTTGACAGTTATTTGAGTTAGAGGTGTCAATTTTGACCCAGTCCAACGGGTCGGCCCGATGGTCCAGTTGGCCCATGGACCAGATTGGACTTGCTTTGTTATGCTTTTTAATCATTTTTTGCACTTTCCTTTGTTAAAAAAATGGATTCGACTGGGCCGGCCTACTGACCCAATGTTTTAGGCTGGGCTACAAAAAACGCAGTCCAATCCGCTTTTGCATTTTGGCGTATTGAGCCAGGTGTCCCAGTTTTTGAGTTAACTAGTTGTGCTTGTTTTACTTAATATTTTCAGGACACCAAGCTCTTGGGGAACCAAGTCTTGATTGGCCAATAAGGTTGAAGATTGTGAAGGGAATAACAAAAGGTCTTGAAAGTCTTTACAAGGATATGCCAAGCCTAATTGCACCTCATGGAAATCTTAAATCTTCTAATGTTCTTCTCACTGAAACTTTTGAGCCTCTCCTTAGTGACTATGGCTTAGTCCCAGTGACAAACCAAGACATGGCTAAGGACATCATGGTAATCTACAAATCTCCTGAATATTTGCAACATGGAAGAATTACAAAGAAGACTGATGTATGGAGTCTTGGAGTATTGATTCTTGAGATTCTAACTGGCAAATTCCCTGCTACCTTTTTACAACAAGGTAAAGGAAGTGAGGTGAGTTTAGCAAATTGGGTAGAATCAGTTGTTCCAGAAGAGTGGAGTAATGCTGTGTTTGATAAGGAAATGGGAGCAACAACAAATAGTGAGGGAGAGATGGAGAAGCTTTTGAAGATTGCTTTGAGTTGTTGTGATGGAGATGTGGAAAAGAGATGTGATTTGAAGGAAGCTATAGAGAAAATCCAAGAAGTTAAAGAGAGGGACCAAGATGAAAAGTTTTATACAGCAGACATTGAATGAATGAATGAATATTGAGACTACCTTAGTAAAATATTTCTATCCCTTTGAAAACACTTCAACATGAATGGGAGAGAGATGGATTTATAAAGTGGAGCATTTTCTTTTCTCCTATACTACTATCATGATGTAATCATGCATGCATATTGAAAGAATTTGAAAGGAAAAAAATTGAAGGGAAAAGAATATGATATGTATTTGAGGTTAAAGTTTCAATTTTGATTAGCTTCTTCTGTTTTGGAGTTGATTATTGTAATCTATCTCTCAATAGATAGGGGTCTGAATTAGTAATTGGACTAAGAAAGGCTTCTAGTGCTTCTCTTTTAGTTGTCGGATAACAAAGATGTCTAAAGTATGCATGCTTTTCCAAATCATGGAAAAATGAAAATTTATAAATGAGATGATTGCTTGGCAATATCCAATATGAAATCATTGTGCAAAGGCGTACTATATTATCTTTATCACTGACTTGTTTTTTCTTAGAAGTATGTGGCCTGTTAATACTATTTCAATCTATAGCTATTAAAACTGTTAATACTATTTCAATCTATAGCTATTAAAACTGCTATTATATTTCATCCCTTTAATTTTAGTTAGTTTTTTTCGACAATCTTAATTTTAATTTGTTAAACTTCTCCCAATTGTTTTGAAAAATAATTGATTGGAATAAAAATGATGAGACAGATGATTAAAAATTTCATAAGGCCTAGCTTAATTGACAAATATTGAAATTGTTAGGCTGAATGTCATCACCTAGGTTCGAACCTGGAACCTGTGTGAGTTTCAGTGGCACTTGCCACTCCGTCTACTGACAAAAAAAATGAATAAAAAATATCCTAAAATGTGATTTTCTCATAGGATAATTTGTAATAAACACACTCTAAAAAGAGTACCTAACTATGAGACGTAGTGTTTTAAAAATAGAACCAACCAAACAGTTTAACAGATTATACCATGAATTGACATCGTCTATGGTTAGGTCATTTGAGCCGTTTAATAGTTGTTTCATTTTGATTCGAGTGGTTTAAAGCGATTGAAACATAACCCGAATATCTCACTAGTTTAATGTCCGGTGTGGTTTTAAAAACATTGATGAGGTGAGGATCTAAATTTGTATACATATTGTTAACACCAAAAATAAATTAAGTTGTTGGTCGAGGGAATGAGAGAATTAAATTGAAGTTAAGAGGCCGAGGCGAGCTATTGCTTGAAGAACACGTGGAATCATAACTATTTCAAACCTTTGACCGTTCCCGCGGCTAGGAATAAAGTGTTTGACAACAACACATATATAACTCTAAACTCGTTAAACACAATTCAACCATACCACCTCCTTTTTTTTATCAGTAAGAAGGCATAAAAGGCAACCAACAAACCACCTAGGATCTTAATCTAACAGTTCCTATATAGCATCTGCAAGAAGAGGTGTAGAAATGGCGAAAGGACAACTATGCCACAAGTGAACTCCATTCATTTTAATAATGTAACATCCATGTCCCCCAACTCTACTAGATCTAGAAATGCTACCAAGTACTTTTTTAAACTTGTTTAATTATTGTCCTTATAAAGTCTATAATAGGTTTTTGTTTTTTCTTTTCCCCTCAAGACTCAAATCGAAACTTCGCTTAATAGTTTTTGTTCAGGATTGGGCCAAGCACCGCTTGAAGTTGGGCCAGACGCAATCCAATTCTGGCTTCAGCCCGTCCAACGCCCCTAGGGGAATAACACCTCTGAATGGCCCAGATCGAAACACTCTCATCCAACGGCTCTAACTTCTATATATAGGGCTATACCCTCTCCAAGATCATGTACGTTCTCATTTCTTGCATATCTCTTCACTTCTTTTGCTGACTTAAGCATCAAAGTACTTGCAGGTACCACCACCGCAACTGGCTCAACCTCGACAGACCTCCTCCAATCCGGACCACCGCATCTCACTTACCCTAGCGCAGATCTCCAAGGCGACTCAGGTACGAACAGTTCCCATTTCAAAAGTCTCAAAATAAGAGTTTGAAAAAAATAGATCTCTTCATTTTTACATAAAATTTGTTATTTAAATTGGTAAATTTTGAGTAAAAAATAAAGTTTAAAATTTCGTAAAAAAAGTTTTTTTTTTTTTGTATAAAGTATCTTCTGCTTGCAACTGCAGTGACTAATTCATTGAGCCGGATAGGATCAGGACCACAATAGACGACAAAAATCTCCCACTCCTACCATCTCATCGAAATGTTCTCGGTTAAAAAAAAGGTTTAAAATAATATAATGGATTTGGTAATTTTTGTGAATTTTTTTGGGTAAAATTACCATTTCAACACAAAAATTCGTGTATGATATGAACAGCTGAAAATATCCAGGAATTTAAGCTGGTCTGAGCGATTCGATTTGCCCTATGAGAAGAAGAAGAAGAAGAAGAAGAGGTGACAAATCTACTTGTATGAATCCAAATCCAACAAGCTAAATTCTAAAGCTAATGGAGGCTCTTTCTACACTTCACCACCGTCACCAACCTCTATGTTCCTCCGTCCACTCGTCACTAACATCTTCCACTGCTTCTTCTCTTTTTCTCTCTCAACCTTCATCATCTTCCATTAGAGCTTCTTCATCACCATCACCACCCCCTTCTTCACCAGAACCCAAAACCTCTCAATTCTTCAACCCTCTTCCTAAACTTCCCTCCTTTGATCCTCCTTTTCATGACCCACAACTCAAATCTCCTCAATTTCTTAACCCTATTCCCAAATTTCCCTCCTTTGACCCTTCTCTTCAAGACCCACAACCCAAATCTCCTAAATTTCCTAACCCTAATCCCAAAGTTCCTTCCTTTGACCCTTCTCTTCAAAACCCACAATCCAAATCTTCTCAATTTGTTAACCCTAATCCTAGAGTTCCCTCTTTTAACCCTTTTCTTCAAGACCCACAACTCAAATTTCCTCAATTTCTTAACCCTTTTGGTAAAGTTCCCTCCTTTGCTACATTAACTGCAGCAGCATCAGCTTTTCTCTTTCTGGGTTTCTGTCAAAACGGTTTTCATAACCCAATAACATCGCTTTCCTCTTCAGTGGTTTCCATTGAGGAAACAATTGATGAGAAGAAAGAAGTTGGAGAATTTTTGGGATATAATATTCAATCTGTCTTGCACTTGAAGCTCAAAGAGAGAGTCCCAGTTGTTCACAGTTTTAAGAAAACGAAATCTGATGATGAAGAAGCATGGCAAGTGTTAAAAGCACAGGTTTTTAGCTGCAGTGAGAATTTGGAGTTGGTTAAAATTGGATTTGAAGAGATATTAGAGAAAGATTTGGATTGTAACAAAGCTCATCAGGATCGTGTGCTTGAATATTTGGAAGTTGTTGATGAATGTAATGGATTGTTGAAAGGTGTTAAGGTTGCAATGGATAGATGTGAGAAAGGGAATGCTGATATGACGCGTTGTCTTAGATTCTTTAGCAAGGTTGTTGCTCGTGTTAGGGTCTTGGAAGGAGACATGGTTGGTGCTTTGAAGTATTTCAAGGATATTGAGCAAGAAGAGTAAGAGGAAATTTTAGGTTTTTCTTTTGAATGCCTAGTTTCTTGTTCACCAAGGAAGGTATTTAAGTGAAGCTTCTTAGTTCTTTTCAAGCTTTGATGCAAGTTTTATTATTATGAGTTTTGTATGATCTATTAATTTTGAAAATATTGGTTTATTAGGATGAGAAATGAAGCTTGTTGGCTGAACAATTGGGCTGAGTCCCATGCACATGTATATTATAATTAGAAATATTGAACATATACACTAATGAAGCTTGTTTTTATGCATTTTGAATTGGAATTCTGTTTCTGATTTTGGAGAGTGTGGGAAGTAAATTATTTTTCACAGTTTAGCTAGGACTGCTTTTGAATGTGTTGCTGATAGACAATTCAATTTTAGCATGACCAAGAAATTTCTCCAATGGCTACCTTTGTAGTACTGACATTTCTGGTTGAAGATGTGTCCAGACACCAACACTTCAATTATTGTGTGTATATATATATATATATATATATATATATTTAAATTAAAACTGTGTGCTGTTTTGTGTAATGTCCTCTGGTGTCATGTATGCGTATGCGGTCTTCATAGATGATTACTGATAATCATGAGCCCAAGTTAGGAAATCTGAAACCAGAATCAACTTCAGTAGAATAGATTCATTCTTCAAAGTTGGAGACATAATACAAAATCGTTTCTTCAAAGTTAGATATTTTAAAATATTTAAACGCATGTATATTGAATCCACTTTGATATGCTACAAGTTGTGACGGCAATCAATCGTGATCCATCTAACTACGGTCTGGTTAATATACCTAGGCTTGGCAACAAAACGCAACCCTGTGCAAGTACTTAGCCGATCGATCTCGGTACTTAGCTGATCCCTCCCCGCCTATGTATCAATTCCCTTGCTTGAACTCAAACTATGTTTTCTAGGTAAAGACCTGGCTCCAACATTGTAAACTTAAATAAATAGTTGCATACCCCATTTGGACATCACTCTTGACCTAATAAAGGTATGATCACTTTCAAGATCAAACATTATTATTAGAAAGTGTATGATAGGGTAAATTGGAAGTTTCTCTCTAAAGTTGAGTTCTGCCCCTCCCCTGCCTTTCCCTAACCACACACTATTGTGTTGTACGTTAAGCGCGACCCAAATTATCATGTCAGAGAAATAATTAGGCGTTTGCTTTTTCCACTCCCCCTCCTACTCAAAACACACCCCTTAAGGGTGGGAAAAGACCAAAAGGTCATTAATGAAACACGATTTTTCACCGATTCGGTTAAGGGCAATCAAAACTATTCGGTTAGGCACAACCGAAGGGCAATTTTTTTGACACACCCCACTTTTCATTTTTGGGTATTCGGTTGACCCCATTCGAATGGATTCGGGTCAGGGCAACCGAATAGGTGTAATTTTGTTAAAACTGAAGGAAAAATACTTAACAAACTAAACCTGTGTTATTAACTTAAAAAATTAAAGTTGGAACAACCGAAATATATAGATAACTAAGTAAACATAAATGTCATACATAAGTCCACAAAATAAAATTAAATGCAAATACATTCACCAAATAGATAATTAAGTCCATAAATGTCATATAGTAACTCATGAGTGGTGCGGTTCCTCCTCCTACTATACACACAACCATACTTCCTAAGCCTACTAATGGCCTCACTAGGAGTTTTAAGCCCTCGAGTACTCGCCATGGTCAGTGTGTCTCTGAACTGCAGTGCCTCCATCGCCGCGCTCCATATCATTTACCATCCGAACCACATCCGACATGGCACCGTGAAACAACCAATTTGAATTAAGTTACAAATTTTAATTAAGTAACAAATTTAAAAGGAATGTTTAAAATACACGTACTGCTTCACAATCCGGCTCGCTCCTCCACCGCACATAATTAGCCTTGTCAATAAAAGGGTGTGAGACCCTCCCAAACCAATAGCGTACTCACTGGTATGGTGTCCGGTGCACCACAATAATATAGGCCCCCTCCACCAACCATCGGGTCAAAATTGGCCCACCTCTCGTCACCCAACTCTTTTGTAACTCGACGGCTCTAGTTTTGGGTCCTCTCTGGTATCCCCGGACATTGCCAAACTGTCTCATGACACGATCCGACATGTACGGTACCATACACACCAAAGATCTCGCAAGTGGCCTCTAAATAGGTGATGAGCTCAAACGGCCAAGTATCTCTATGGGCAATGTATGGTCGCCAGTGACCTCATCGGTGCGGCTTATCCAGAGATACTCGAACAAAGATCCCTAGTAAGAGGGTGGTGGTATTAGCGATCCACCTCTTCGCACGCGTGGTGACTTTCATCATAAGTTGGGTCCACCGCCTTTGAAGCCAAAGGGGATCCTCGAAAGTGTTCAAAGATCCATGCACAGAATCGAATAAATGAAATCATTTAGTAGAGCAATGCGAAACAACAAAATTAACTTAAAAATTTAAATTTAATAGATACACGAATTAGAGCCGGATAGCCACCCATCTGCTTGTTTTTTGGGCTTCACCGATTCCCCCGAGTTGGTCGTATATACGGGCTAGCGCCATCCTCCCCATGTGTAATCTCCAAAGAACCTCAAAGTCAACCAGAGCTCCCAACCACCCCAACTTTACCTTGTTTCTGACTTATCGGAGAATGGACCCCAACCCAACAAGTAGAAGCGGATATGCCCTAGCGCGATCCTCCCGCCGCTCCTCTCAGTATATCCCTTGGGGTACACCGTCTCCTCGACCACTGAGAGTCACAGATAACCCCGGGGTGAAGTCCGGTCATGTGCGTCCGAGTGCTGCACTCCATAACTCAATCAACATAGCCTCTCCACGATACTTGGTGTAGTCTGAAAATCATAAAAATTTCTCGTCACGGGGATGTGGAGCAATGCAGAGACATCATCTAGAGTGATGGTCATCTCACCTATAGGTAGGTGAAATGATGATGTGTCTGAATGCCACCTCTCAACAAATGCATTGACCAGTCCGCCAATGATTGTTGGGAATCCAATGTCCTTCAGTGGTAGCAATTTAGAAGTCTGTAGGAATCGTAGAATCTTTGGATGAGGGTCCCCTATCTGTGGGACTCCATGTGTAATAAGCCTCAACGAGTCACGATCCTGCAATATCGAATGCTATATTAAGTAAACAGTTACAAACAATTTAATGATTAAATTATTTAAAGAAAAACTAAGTTACTTACATTGCCATCCCATCCCATATGGCTCTAGCAATGTGAGCCCCGTAAGTCGGTAACACTGATCTATCCTCTGGGCCACCAGGAAAAGGAAATGTGGCACGAGGAGCAGCAACAACATCAGTAGAAGTAGAAGGATCAGCTGCACTCAAGTCCTCAGCAGGATCGGCCAAGTCAGCTGCAGGATGGTAAGCATCTCTCTCAATGTCTTGCCCAATGTCATCCTCTTGCACAATGTCATCCTCCTGCACAACTGGGGGAACTAGGGGCTGCAAATTGAAGCATGCCTACCCCTACCCCTGCCTCTGCTAGGCCCATCACGCAAAGACGCGTGCGCCCTTTTCCGCTTACTGCGGTTTGAAACCGCTGCGGGTGGCTCGGCCGCCCGACCTCGTGTCAGTGTCGAGAATTACCACCTCTACACTTTGCCATAACTGAAAAAAATAACCACAACACATTATAAACAAATTTAGAAATTGAAATAAAACTATTTTAAAAATGACAGTTCTATTCGGTTGACCCCAACCGAATGGTGCAGATTCAATTTCAAATTCGCACTATTCGGTTGGCCTCATTCGAATGGATTCGATTGGCCTCGTTCAAATGGCTTCATATTGGCCTTCGTTCCCAGGAGCATTCGGTTGTCCTTAACTGAATGCTTCGCGATTTGCAGATTTTAAAATACGCTAAAACACACCAAAACAATCGAAATGCAAGTAAAAGAGGGTTAGTAATCGTGTACCTTATGTTCCAAAAACGATTTTGGATGTTGAAATCGAAGATTGAAGCTGGTTTGGGAGAGGAGTTTTGAAGAGGGTGAGGAGAGGAAGATGGATTCGGTTGAGGTGAGAGGAGGATCAGGGGGTGTGAGGGGTTTGGGAGGGAGGAAATGTGTTTTTAATTAAGGGTATTTTGGGGTTTAAAGGTTTTATGGGGTGTGAAAGAGTAGGAGGGGGTGTGGGAAAAGTAATGGCCAATAATTAATGGAGGAACTTTTATTGTTGTAGTTTATAGAGAAATTATCATTACTGCTGGACTATTTTCACTCTTTCTATTTTTTTAGATAAATAAAACAACTAATTATATTTGTTAGAATGCTTTGTCCATTTTTTGTTAAACAATATACAGAAGAGCACTGCTGGATAGTACGGAAACAAATTTACGATTGTCTATTCTCAATATAATAAAATATAATAAGAAGACATGTTAGCAAAATGTTTAATTTAGACATTTTAAAATTTTGCCATTTTGCAATGTATAAGGGCAAAATTGTAAAGTTGTAACTAAAAGACAAAAAACATCTTTTATTAACAATTTTACAATTTTACCCCTATACATTGTCAAATGGCATAATTCTAAAATGTCTAAATTAAATTAATATTACATAATAACTATTAAAATTACTAAATAATTTTTTATAATTAAATGAATATGATTAAATTATGTAAAAAAGAGTAAACAAGTGGCAACAGAGCGACAATGAGAGATTGACTATGGGATGGTAACGAGAGACTGACAATGAGATTAGCAATGAGAGACCGACAATGAGATCGCCAACGGGAGCGGCAACGGGAGTGCCAACGAGAGCGGCAAGAGGAGTGCGAACGAGAGCGGCAACGAGAGAAGCAACGAGAGCGCCAACAGGAGTGCCAACGAAAGTGACAACAAGGGTGCATATTTTACCTTAAATCTCATTTTTATTTTTCTTCATTTTACCCCATTATTAATATTATAAGAAGATGTCGACATTTTTTTTTTAAAAATTTTTTGCAACACAACTATTTTCAAAAATTTGAAATATCACCTTTTATGGGCTTTTCCTTTTTCTTTTTTTACATTTTGCAACTTTCAACGTATTTATAATTTTATAGCAAATTATAACAAATATAGTATCACCCGTGCGTATGCACGGGTAAAAAGCTAGTTCAAAATAACAATACAACCTCGATGCGGTGATAGAGGAACGTTTTTTTTCACTTGGTCTTGTCTTTTGTTTCCGTTTTGTACTAAAGATCATTTTCCTATACAGAATAGTTCAAATCGAACGCACTCAATAAATCATACGGGGCAACACCGGCATCAACTTTTTTTTATAGGCGAATGTTAGTGGGGGAGGAAAAAATGTTAGTTTATCGTGTTTGAACTTGGAACCTGCTGTTTGCACTAATTTGGTATACTCATTCGGTATCCATTGGCTCACTGGTGTCAACTTTGAACACGTACTGTAAGGACTCACTCAAACAACTCATGCATGCAAGTCTCAAGTTTGAACACTTGTAACAACTAATAATATTATGTAAAATATGAAATTAGCCAATCTAGTTGTTGAATCATACTATCTTTCTAATCTTGTTTATCAATCTTGGAATAATTTGGATGCTAATTGATACGGTGTCTAATTAGTTAAAAATTTATAAACTTCAAATGCAATTGCCTAATTAATTAGTCTTGTATTCTACAGAATTATTTACTTGATATAATACTACTAAGTATTAAAGTTCGACAACTTGTAGTGTCATTGATCTCATTCTTAATATTTTTATTTATTTATTTATTTATTTTGGAGCAGAGTTATGATGTTATTGTTGTTCGTGTTCTCCTTTCTAGATTATTCCCTGTCAAAAAACAAAAACAAAAAAACTAGATTATTACAATGTTGTTTGTTATTCCTTCGATGTTATTTCCATTCCAAATGAGGAGATTATTCAGCTGCGTGTACGGATGGATTTCAATCTCGAAAAAAAAACCGTTGTTTCTTATTGAGAAAATTGAACGCGTGAAAGTTTGCTATATTTAGAATGAAAAAACAGAGTGCAAACTCGAAGTTTACCAAAGACTACTTAAAATAGTCACTAACGCGTTACGGTTAGTTGTACACTTCATATATGTTCTGTCTCTAGCTCACAATTCAAACAAAACATCATCATAACAACAGCATCAAAGCACACAAATTAAAGCTGCCAAAAACATAACATCATAACACCAATTTCAAAAAAAAAAACATTTGAGAAAGTAAAAAAAAGATGTCAAGATCAATTGGAGAGAAAAAGCTAGGTGCTGGACGTGTTGTAGCAGTGGCAATTGAGAACAATAAAACAAGCCAATATGCAGCTAAATGGGCTGTTGATAATCTTCTTCCTAAAGACCAACATCTCTTATTACTTCATGTTAGACAAAAAGCCAATTCCATTCCTACACCAAGTAAGTTTTTTTTCTTAAACCTCGTAGTATAACGCTAATAATTAGTACGAAAATTTTGTACGAAAATGAACGAAACACGCTGATAATAGCGCAACATGTACGACTCTAGTGCTACCGGTGGTACATTTCGTTTCATATATAATAGCAGCGCTCATTTCGTTTCGTATTCAAAATAATCATATGGTAATACTAATAAAAGATGTTTTGTAAAAAAAAACTAATAACCATGCAGCGGGAAACCTTGTATCTGTTGATGTCAACGATGATGTTGCTAGAGCATACATGCAACAAATGGACAACGAATCTAAGGAACTTTTCTCATCATTTCGTGTCTTCTGCAATAGAAAGAGTGTAAGTTTTAACACATTATTATGTGCAAAAAGAAAATTAAGACATTAACATTAAAAAAAAATGTGCAATTTTTGGTATTTTAAAATGAGTGTATGATATTTTTTAATATCTATATATAATAGATACTATGCAAAGAAGTCTTATTGGAGGATGTGGATATATCTAAGGCAATCATAGAAGGCATTTCAGCTTATTCCATTGAGCTTTTGGTACTTGGGGCACCATCAAAGAGTGGTCTTGTTAGGTAACTGTTTTTTCGTACGTTTCCGCATAAATTATTTCATACCAAGCAAAATGCAGTTTTCAGTTCATTGAATAACTGATGTATCTGGTCTATCTAGTCTATAATTATAGACTCGATACACCAGTTATTATTCAATAAACCTAAAACGACATGTTTTATTGTGTTATCATAGTTTTGATGAATTAATAATATTCATGACAGAAGATTTAGGACAACAGATGTGCCAAACCTTGTGTCTAAAGGAGCTCCTCCATTTTGTACTGTGTACATTATTTCTAAAGGAAAAATCTCATCTGTGAAAACTGCTTCAGCTCCATTAGCAGCAAAACCTATACCTCGTAACAATATATTACAGCAACAACAACTCCAACATCTACCTAGTCCTGATAGAGTGGATAATCATTCAATTCGTAACCACCCACCAAGACGTATGTTCATATTTTTCTCATTTCATTTAATTTGATCATGTATTTTACTCCCACCGTTACAGAATATAAACAAAAACTGGTCAACAGATGTTGATGTATCTGGTTCAAAATTTGGACTAAATACATCAACTTCTATTGACCAGTTTTTGCTTATATTTTGTAACGGAGTAGTATTGATTATGTTGATCATAATACACTATTTATTTGTATCTATTATAATACAGCATCAAATGAGAGACCTACATATGCACGCCCTCAACATGTGGATGAAGATGAAATCAGGTAAGTAGCTTATGAATCCTTATATGAAGTTTTATAAAGCTAATGTAAATAATGATAACATAGTAAACAACAAAAATACTATAAGCTTCTACCTCTAGTCCTATTTACCAGAGGAGAAAAATGCAGTTCTAGGTTCAATGAACCTAAAACTGCACTTTTCTCTTACAAATAGGACCAGAGAGAACATAATCAAAGTTATATCAAAATTTTATGACGTGTCCCAAATCACAGTATAATGTGCATCATTTTCATCCATGCAAAATATAAAAATTAATATGATATCTGATGCAGATCACCATTTACAAGAACTGGAGGAAAACATAGATCATATGAGTCTTCAATTCCTGACTCGGATATCTCATTCGTCAGCAGTGGAAGGCCGAGTGTTGATAGGATGTTCCCTTCATTGTATGAAGAGATGGACTCTCACTCTGGAACCCCTCGACTTTCGACGGGCTCGGACTATGATGTTAGAAGCTTTGGTTCATCTTTCTCAGGTGCAAGACAATCAATTGAACAAGGCAATGACTACTCATTCAGTTCACAAGATAGCGGAAACTCCATGTCATCATCAAGGATATCAAATTCTGTAAGCCTACACTATGTCTGAACTGTTAATTTAATCTAACAGTAATAATTAAATGTTATCATTTATCATAATAACCAAGTCTTCTCACCTGAGTATAGTAGAACAAATTTTAATAAATGCGCGTTTCAAAATTATAGGATGACGTGGAAGCTGAAATGAGGAGATTGAGGTTAGAATTGAAGCAAACAATGGAAATGTATAGTACAGCTTGCAAGGAAGCTCTTACTGCAAAGCAAAAGGTACTATATATTATACAAGTTCTAAAAATGTAAGTTAAATTCAAATTATGAAATGCACAACTAAGGATTGTTATTAATGACATTATTCTCTTACAGGCAATAGAACTTCAACGTTGGAAACTGGATGAACAAAGGAAACTCGAAGATGCGCGAATTTCAGAAGAAACCGCACTGGCAATAGCTGAAAAAGAGAAAGCGAAATGCAAAGTTGCGATGGAAGCAGCAGAAGCGTCGCGAAAAATTGCAGAGTTGGAAGCACAGAAAAGAGTGAGTGCAGAAATGAAATCTTATACAGAAGCTGATCAGCATAAAAAGAAGACAGGAGGAGATTTAATGTCTGTTAGGTATAGAAGATATTCTATTGAAGAAATTGAAGAAGCAACAAATTTCTTTTCCAATTCTCTAAAGATTGGAGAAGGAGGTTATGGACCAGTCTATAAGGCTGAACTAGATCATACACCAGTTGCAATTAAAGTGTTAAAACCAGATGCAGCTCAAGGTCGCTCACAATTTCAACAAGAGGTATGAGACCGATTTCAATTTGTAAAAATAGAAATAATTGAAGTGTCAGTGTCTGACACGACACGTATCAGACATGAAACACGTCTTCAACCTGAGGTGTCGGTGCTACATAGGTTACACATATTTTGAAATGTTCTAGAAAGTAACATAAGAATTGTTATGTGACATCATTTGATTTATGTAGGTTGAAGTGTTGAGTAGCATGAGGCATCCAAACATGGTTCTGCTCCTCGGAGCGTGCCCCGAGTACGGATGCTTAGTGTATGAGCACATGGCTAGTGGAAGCTTAGATGATTGCCTATTCAGAAGAAACAGTAAATTACCACCTCTTCCATGGCAATTTAGATTCCGAATTGCTGCAGAGATAGCCACAGGCCTTCTTTTCCTCCACCAAGCCAAACCAGAACCGCTCGTGCATCGTGACTTAAAACCAGGAAACATTTTGCTCGACAGAAACTTCGTGAGCAAGATCAGTGATGTTGGGTTGGCTAGGCTTGTCCCTCCTTCGGTTGCAGACACCGTGACACAGTATCGCATGACAGCAACTGCTGGAACTTTCTGTTATATTGATCCTGAGTATCAGCAAACCGGTATGCTCGGAACAAAGTCTGATATTTATTCATTTGGTATAATGCTTTTGCAATTGATAACAGCTAAGCCACCAATGGGTTTAAGTCACCATGTTGCAAGAGCTATTGAGAGAGGTACTTTTAGTGAGATGCTTGATCCAGCTATTGAAGATTGGCCAGTTGAACATGCTATGCATTTTGCTAAGCTTGCTCTTCAGTGTTGTGAAATGAGAAGAAAAGATAGACCTGATCTTGGGAAAATTGTGTTGCCTGAGCTTAATAAACTAAGAGATTTTGCTGAAGAAAATATGCCTATGATGATGATGATGTTTGGTGCAAGGGCAGGATATTCTCCAAGAAGTAACACTAACTTCTCGCGTTCCACATTTTCCTCATCAGTTCAAGTAAGTCATTATAACATACATTCACGTAAGGTTTTAAATCGTAGTTGCAATCGCGATCTTCAATACTGCAAAAAATCGCAATTAAATACAACTGATACGACCGCAATTAGTGTCACAAAACATTGAAAACCGTGGTGTTGTGACATAAACCTTAGTCACATAGTAACAATACATAATAAGATTATTAACATCATATGTTTGTCTCTCTTGTAGGATTCTCTGAGTGAATCTCAGACATTGTCTGGAATATCTGGATATGAAAGCCGTTCAAGCTCAACCTCAGTGGGAAAAATCTAAATTCTGCATTCCATAACACTAATGCTTCTGCAAATCAAAATGAGGATGAAAGCTATGCATTGTAACAGGCACCTATTTCAACGTAAAGTTTTAGGTTAATTTGTTCTTATTGACAACATAACTTGTATGTATACACTATCCAAGCAAAACTGTAACTGTTTAATTGTATTTAGTATTTAGCAATTTTATTAATGAAATAAGATCCATTGCTGGGTTTATCAATAGACTTTCAAAGTTGATAAAACCTGTGGTTTTAAGCAGAATGGGCAGCACTTTCAAAATATCAAAATCCAATTGATAAACATGATCTCATTTTCTTTACAAAAAATAAAAATAAATATCTATTTGATCATCAAGCTCATTCATTGTTTTATTACGGATGACTATGTCATAGCCCTCCTTACCTACCCTTAATTTACTTAAATATAAGAAAAATGGCTAAAAGAAAACATTATAAATAAAAATACACTTTCTTTCGTTCGAGGAAAATCAAATCAAGAGTCACGTATTTCCCCCTCTCAAACAAAAAAGTATGTAGCATATCTTAAATTGACAAACTTAGCATACATTTCAGATAGTTTATTAAAATAAAATGAAATCCAGGTACTTGCTACAATTAGGTTTAGCTTATTTTATTACCGAGTCTAAAATTGAGTTTCTAAATACAAGAATTACAAACCTGACACAAGAGGAAGATTCTAAAAAAACCATTGTGACAACTAAGACCTGGAAAAGAATACAAGGAGGTCCCATATCCTTGCACTAATATTTGGAATAATATTAATTCATTTTACAATATAATTATTGATCAGAGAATTGTGGGTGACCAATTATCAAAATTTCATTAGAACTTTGACAAACACTCACGGACGACATATTGATTACAACAAAACATCTTTTAGAAGGGCAGCTTCACACAGTCGTATCCATCAGGCAGTTAAGCAAGCTAGTTATGTTCCCCTGTTAGTACAATCTTCTGTGGTGGCTGCATTTGAAGAAGGAAACAAACAATTTACAAAATCTTACCAAAATAAAAAATTTGACAACAAAAATTATAACACAGAATAAGGACCATTGTCTTATTTTCGTTCACTCTTCATTCTCCAAGATTACAGAATAAGTCGCTTACAGACACACTTCTAATCTTCTATTGACAATGATGCACATAATGACTTAGTTATCTAGAGCCTAATTATATATATATATAAAAGAAACGATCTTATATTTTGGGAGAAAAACAACTCCCCCCCAGAAGCTAAGCTAGCTTAAGAGGTTAGGCCCTGCGCTCTCGACATTACAAATCGCACACCAACCTAACGAGCAATTGAGCATCCCATATGAAATGCTCGCCGCAAACCACCGACCCCGTGAGCATCATATGCAAAAGCAACCATAACGTAAAATTACAGTTTCATATCCAATCCAAAACTTTTATGTCAAGTGGCAAAAAAATTCTAGAGACAGCTTCCCATTTATAAATTTTCTTAAAATTTTGGATGAGGTTGTTCAGCTAACTGAAGATATCAACACTCTTTTAATACACAACCATGAACCATGATATATAATTTTTAAACCCACCACTATGGGAATAGATATTACCAAAGCATTATTAGATTCTTACCATTGCCAACTCCCCTCATGCTTTGGAATAAAAGCAGTATCAACCTTGCCATTTTTGAAATCCTGTGATACAGTGAATATATTGCATATATTAGTTTTTTTACTTATTTATTTGAGTTCTGACTAACAAAATATTGTTAAAGGATGTCACCGAAGTTCATAAAAGGTACACCAACCTCTATTTCAAGGATAAGTTTATGATAATCAATTGTTGTAGGAACTCCTGTAACAAAATTGTAATCGTTAATTATATCATAGAAAGTGAAGGGTTTAAAACGGATCAAGATCATCCACTATTCTTTTCAAGACTGGAGGATTTAAAACTGTAGACCCTTTAAAAAATTCATAATATAATAAACACTCTGGGAAAGATAGTTCAATGGAACCGAACACTGAGATCACAAAACTGCACCTCCTGCAATTTGCTCCAAAGTGCAGAGGATTCAGTTCTTTAAAACAAATCTTCTGTTCTTTTTGCGAAGTGCATGACCAAAGTGCCAAGGAAAAGCATTTGATTCTTTTCAATTTTTTCTGGCTTCAGGCATGCAATTGACTTGTACCAAGTACATGTATCTAACAGAATAATTAGTATCAAAAAAAAGTACCTGTGATAATAGTGTCATTAAGTGCCCTTTTCATGCGTTCAATTGCTTTTTCTCTGGTAGGAGCCCATACAATCAGCTGCAAAATGTTCACGAAGCCAAGACATGAAAAACAGTTTCAAATAAAAAGTGCACGTCATGTGTAGTTGGATTTATTGCAACAAAGTTCTCTCATCACAACATATCCTGGGACACAAGTATATCTTAGGCCCTGTTCAAATTAAATACAAAGTGAAACACGTGTGGAATATATTAGTTCACCAAATGATAAATACTTTGAATTGAATTTGAACCCTTTAATTTTAGCTCTTTTGTCCATACATTCTTCCCACTTGTCTTACGTTTAACTCTTTTTGTCCATTCGTTCCACCCACTACAAGAAGCCTAATCTATGAAGGGGGTGGGTGCACTTGCTTTATACAGACAAAAGTTCGTTGCAAAATCAAGTACCGATAGGCAATATATCATCCCCCTTTCTAACAATCACAGCAAACATTTACATTCCTAGCTTACAAAATTCAATCAAATTGAAACAGCCCCATACAAAGTAATTGAGAGTGACAGAAGGAAAAAACTATGATTAATATATATCTGCTTTACATAAAGTGAGCAACTAAGTTACAAATATATACTGTTTAAACATTGCTCTTCATATAGAACATAAAGAGATACATTATGCAGTACAGCAACTAAGAAGAGGAGGACAAGTCTTATAAAAGAGAACAGATCCACACACCTTTCCAAGAAGGGAATCATAGCTTGGAGGAACCACGTAATCGGGATAAACATGGCTATCCATTCTAACAAATGGACCTCCAGAAGGCAAGTATGCTGTAATTCTACCTGTAGTTTGAGGGGAAGAAATCCCATAGCTTAATAAAATTTCAATTAAAAATAAACCAAAACCATAAACTGCAACATAGGGGCACAGCATTTTCAAATGAGAGAAAGAAGCTTATTGACCAAACTACCCAACATATATATGTAGTCTATGGTGTCTTAAGCAAATAATACAGCTACGGAAAGCCGGTATTAGAATGCAATTATTTTTATCTTTTAATACATTTTTTGCAGAAATACACCTCTGATATATCAAGATACCTGGCCCTGGTCTAAATCCCTTAAAAGCATCTTCTGCATTGATACGGCATTCAATAGAATGTCCTCTGAGCACAATGTCCTCCTGTGGGAAAAACTCCAATTAGAGCAATATACTAAAGAATCACGAGCAAAATATCTTCTTCATTACCTGTGTGTATCGGAGTTTTTTTCCCATAGCTACCAGAATTTGCTCTTCTATCAAATCCACAGATGAAATCATTTCTGTCACGGGATGTTCAACCTGATCCAATCAACCGAAGCCCCACACCAAAAACAAGAAAATAGTAAGTAATGGACATTATTCAACACAACTCACGTAAATTTGAAGACCTGTCGTTATATCAGAAATTATTGTCTAGGTATTATATTAGACAAGTATTAAGATGGAAATGGGTAGGAACTAGGCAAAGTATTACCCTACTAGAGCAGCCATGCCCATACAAACATTTAAGAAGAAGAAAAAAAGTTTGTCCCCATACAAGTATTTTAGAAATCAGTTTAAACCTGGATACGAGTGTTCATCTCCATGAAGTAAAAAGAACCTCTTTCATCCAAAAGGAACTCAACCGTTCCAACACCAATGTAACCAATAGATGCGGCAGCTTGAACTGCTGCATCTCCCATTGCCTTCCGCAGCTCCGGGGTCAATGCAGGAGACGGTGCTTCTTCCAGCAGTTTCTGATTACGCCTCTGTAAAAAGGGACAGTAAACAGAACTGATTACTTCAGGTAGAATCTCTTGCAGCATTATTAGAACTATGGAAAGTAATAATAACACTGAAATCAGATGATGAATCAAGTTCAATGTTTTTCCCCATATTTTATCATATCTCTGTTATTTATCATCCAGCAACATCAGTGCTAGTTACACTTGTGAAACTCCAAAGGAAACAAAAATAGAAACACGCATCTCATTTTAGTTTTTTATTTTGAGTTCTCTAAGGTCAGAAATCACATGTTTATAGAGCACAGATTTTAAGTTTCGTTCAATGTCATTTCAAGATAATCAAGATAACTATTATTATGCTTAATATAAATTACTAATTTGAAAACCTAAATATTGATACAGACAGATAAGAAATTGAGGAACTTAGTTCAGAGCACCTGGATACTGCAATCACGTTCTCCAAAGTGAACAACATTACCGTATTTATCAGCAAGAACCTGCAATCCATGAAGCAAAGGAATATATCAATTAAACACGTGCTTCTATCTTTATAAATCCAAGCAATCATTAAAAACCATAATAGTATTACTATTAAGCAGTTTGGCATTTTCGGGGTCTGGAGTTATAACTTTTTCATTACTGATTATATTTTAATAATGTCACCAATGAGCATACTTAAATTACTATTTCAGAGCCTCCAAGATAAACAAGGACAATGGTATTTGATGAAAGCGATTAATTATTTGCATGAATACAAAAGCTCAAGTTGACCTTCTTGAGCAATCCGCGACTTAAATGTTTCCTTCAGATCCAGATTCTTCATAGATACAATTTCCTCAAGGATTCTCCTAAGCCCCAGGCCACAGCCAAATTATAGATTTCAATAAGCAAAAGGATAACAATACCTGGAACTCAATGTGCCTTGGGTTTTGAATGTACTTCTCCAAATAAACTCCATCATTTCCAAATGCAGCGGCTGCCTCGCTCTTAGCTTGCTGTAAATAAATAAAAATGAAAACATTTACAAAAAAAACAAATCTATTCCTTTTAATCGGATTAACTCTACAACTATTTAAAATCAGAATAAACTCTACTTAAAACTTGCTTCCGCTTCAAACATGTTTTCATGTCATAGCAATACTGGACAAAGAAACTGCAGGAAATCTTGTTGTACCTGTTCGCCCCAAGTAAATCACTAAAACCTCTTGATCCATTACTTAGCTACAAAATAGACATGACCAAAAAAAACTACTCAAGGCAGCAGCATTTCTGGCTTCCTTCAGATTTTTGCTTTAATCTGCTTATAGGTAAATTTGACTGCTTAATCTTTTAAATATTGAGTACAGGTTACCCCATTTAGCTTTTTCCTACGGCCATTACAAGTTTCTACAGATAAATAAAAACTGCAATTTACCATATATCATAAAGACAGCATAACAAAAACTCCACGAAAAAATACCTGTAACAACTTTACAAACTCCTCAGGTTCTTTAGCAAGACGCATGCCACGTCCACCACCACCTGCAGTTGCCTGAGAAGCACCATATGTTTGTCAGTTCGTATAAATTGGCAAAAGAATATTTTACAGAGTTACTATATATGGCCCATTTAAACAGATCATAAAGACTATATTGGGAAATAATAAATATCGTTTCAATGCACTGAAACCAAATAATAATATAATTATGGCAGTAAGTTGACTACTATGCATAAACAGAAAAAGTTTCCAGTTCCAAAACATTCCATATGATAAACACCCTTCCAGGGTCATATATCACTTATGTATGTGTGACCAGCAACCAATGTATCCATGATTAATCAATTAGAATGAAACTCGAGCAAAATATCGTAGGTCCATCGGAACAAGTGTCCATTGAGTTCAATCCTGAGGGTGCGATATTAAAAAAGATGTTTAGACAAATCAACTGTACAACTCTTTTCCTAGGTCATAATATTCTACCAGACTTCCAATTTTTCGCCAGTTTAATTGGATCAACCAGAACCTAACCAACTACACACTTCCACAAGGAAAGATCCAACCCATAACGATATTCAATTTACACTATTGATGTCACTGCAATGGATAGATGACTGAGCTAAGCATGAAAAGTTGGCAATCATTTCACTGAAAGCAATAATCCAGAATCATAACATTATGCTTTGATAGACACATATACACACATGAGTATATACTATTTTGGATATATGTAAATGTATATAGAATGTAAACATGTGAGGAATGATCAAATGTCAACTACAAAAATTGGAATTCACTTCAAAATTCAAAGGCACAAGGTTGCAGACACAGAATAAAAAGGCAATCTACCTTGATCATCACGGGGAAACCAATTTCGTGGGCCAGCCTGATAGCTTCTTCTGTGGTCTGTTACATTAAGTCTTATAATCAAATTGATGTCACAGAAGTCTTATAATCAAATTGATGTCGCAGAATATGAAATCAACTCCCAACTTTTACATTGAAGTTATCTGATGCCATTCATACTCATATAGCAGTGTTTAAGATAATACCTGTAAAAGTCCATCACTTCCAGGAACAGTAGGAACATTTGCTTTCTTCATTGTGTCTCTAGCGGTTGCTTTGTCACCCATAATTCGAATACTGTCCGACTGAAAGGTTTGACTAAATATTCAGCTTTACCAAATAATTTGAAGGGTGGATATTAGAAGCTTTATGAATTAAAGACACGGCATATATTTAACAGCGATAACAGAAAATTGACCTTCATTTGCATACCAGCAATTTTCAATATTAAAAAGACAAACAACAGAATAATATAAAACATAACTTCGCAGGCATATTTTCTGCATACAGGTTAACAGTACTGTCATTTTAGACATGCCACACTTCAAAAACACGTGCTCACTAGCCAGAGTACAATTTTCTTATGTGGTCATTTTGAATAAATGGTAACCCTCATCATATAATATCAGCATGTCTATAAATAAATATCAGTCTGCATATTGACTGCCAATCAAATTCCCAGAGTTCAAGATAATTTGAAAACACCCTAGTAGTAAGATTTAATGGAAGAGTCCGAATAAGTCTTATTTATTCAATTTGAAACTTTGAAAGCCAATGCCTTATCATAAACCCAACTGAAAAGCTTAACTAGGACAGTCAAGAGACAATAACAAACAAAGCATTTATTCCACAAACTGTGGAGTCTACTCACATCGGGTCCAATAAAATTGATTCCATGATCTCTGCACATTTCAACAAACAAGGCATTCTCGGCAAGAAAACCATATCCAGGATGCAACATTGTACATTTGTGACTAGTAGCAGCAGCCAGAACATTGTGAATCAGTAAGTAACTGCACAGCAAGGGAAAAAAAAAGAATTTTTAGTTTTCAAAACAATCTTTTCATAATAAACAACATCTTGCAATTTTATTAGCTAGCTAACTGAAATTCTGTTAGAGAAACTTAAAAAATAGAGAAACTTACGATTGGCTACTGGGAGCTTCACCAATACAAACAGATTCATCAGCCAATTTAACATGAAGAGCATCTTTATCAATGGTAGAATAGACAGCCACACACGGTATCCCCAATTCGTGAGCAGTACGAATAACACGAACCGCAATCTCTCCTCTATTCGCGACCAAAATCTTCTCGGAACGACAAGTTACATTAAGAGCAGCACAATGACGTGTTTGGCGATGTTTGCTAGGTTGAGTTACATGCCTCGGAAACTTCACCTTATTCGTTTTCGCTAAGAAATTACACTGAGAATGTGAACTCTTCACTCCTCCTCTACCCGCAAATAAACCCTATCGGATTCAGATTCAAATTAATTGATGCAATAAATAAATTGTATTAATTAGTAATTATGATTTGCAAGAATTGAAGTTGAATTTAAGAAAAGTGAGTTCTTACTGTAACGGGAACGGTAGGAGGTGAGCTAACAGACTTGCAAGCTGACATTGTTGCTTCCATTTTCCTATAACGAAGGAAGAAACAAAGTGAGCAAAATCTATATATATACACAATGAGAATGATGATTGTGATGATGATATGGTGAGTGGTTTTACCTATGGAGGGTTACAAGGTGCAACGCAAAATGCAATGTTGAATTGAATGTTGTTGTTGATGTGTTGAATTGGAATGAAATGGGTTTTTGAAAGAGTGAAGATGTGAATGTCGATGGAAACGAGGGTGGTTCGAAATTAATGGAGTTTGGCTGTTGGATGATGGAAGGTGAGCAACTCGCCTTTCCTTACATCCTAACCCTTCGTTCGTTCTGATTTTTTCATCGTAGCCTTTCGTTCTGTCTTTGGAAATTTACTAGTTACACCGTATTTTGTTTATACACCCTACTTACTCATTTGGGATTTTTTTTTTACATTACATAAAAAAATAAAACACTCGCTGAATTTCATTGATAACCAAATCAGTAATACATGCAAGAACATAGTCTTTCTGAGTTGGTTCAAAGCTAGGAAGGGGAGGAATTGCATGGCGCTTTGGTCGGATTGGTTTATTAATCCTTTGGGTTGTTATTTGTTATTGTAATCATTTACTGATTTGTAATGTATTCAAGTCATAAAACTCTTAGAAGGGGGAGAAGCAATGGTTTAGGACGGTATTGTCCCGCTGTTGTGCAATTTTTGTGTGGGGTACTCTTTTTCCTCCCGAAGTCTTTTTCCCAAAGGGTTTTGGCTTTGGGAGGTTTTGAGGAGGCCCTCCCCCTTCCCATTTGTATTGGTTGGGCACATCTTGTGCTTTCTATCAATGAAGTTGCTTATCTAAAAAAAACATAGTCTTTCTGAGGACTAGTTGTGAATAAGACCACCTCGACAAGTGTGTGAGCAACTTTATTAGTATTTCTCCTAATGAGGCTTACAAACTAAAATCAAACAACCAAACTCAAAAATAACTGTCTTATTGGTATTAAAAGCATCGACCACCAACTTTGCATCCATCCATCTCAAAAACAATATCTTTGAAGCCCAGTTCACGAGTCCAATTGATAGTCGAATGCAAACCTATAGTTTCGCCCATTAGAACATCAGTCAATGGGGAGAATCAGTGAGATTTAGCTCCAATAACATTTCCAATAGCATCCCGGATACATAAACCAATGCCCACTTTGTTCTTAGTCAAGGAAAAGAAAGCATTGATATTGCACTTCACACACCCATTCCTGGTTTGTGCCACGAGACGTCGCTAGAAATATTACTTACTTGCACCCTCTATACTCCCTAAACCAAGAGCAATCGACCAATCACGATAAAGACTTGAACTAGACCAGATTATACTGTTAGCATCCACCTTCTTCTTATTCCACACACAGTCATTTCAAGCTTGCCACAAACTCCATAAGGTCATGTACCATACCACCTTTGTTTCGCTGTTAAGAGCCTCCAGCACTGTAAAGAAATAGTCAGGAAAAATCACAACAATTATAGCAAGACTGTTAATCAAATTAGCAATTCCTAAAGCATTCCAACAAGTCGCGACTTTAGGACAAGTAATAAAAAGATGTTGTTCAGTCTCAGTAGCACTAACACACCACGGGCAATTGGACACTATTGTAATGTGCCAACGAATAAGATTGGATCGAATGGGTAAAACACCCATGCACAAACGCCACAAAAAATGCTTCACTTTCGGAGGAATATTAAGTTTCCAAAGAGCATTCCAATTTCCAACATTATGAATATTATTTGTCTCCAAAACAATAGTCATTAACAGCATGTAAGCACTTTTAACACTATAAACACCTGATTTCCCCGGTTCTCACACACACATATGTCCTCCTCAATAAAGAGAAAAAGAAGTGTCCGAATAATAGCATCAACCACGGTAGGAGTAAACAGAGAAAGAACAACATCGACCCTCCATGATTTCGAGGTCGGGTCAATGAGATCTGAAACTCGCAAAAATGGGTTGATATGGGCCGAAGCAACTTCTGTGATAGGAAGTAGGTCTTTCGTCAGTTTTTCTCCAAAAACGTGGATTTGCAAACCGTTCCCAACCTTCCACCTACAACCCTCAATTAGTACCAAATAGGGCTTCATGAATACTCCACCACACAAAGCTATAATTGCTACCTTTCGGGGCATGCATAAAATCACATTGGGGATAATATTTGGCTTTGTAGAGTCTTGCAACAAGAGAATCGGAACAAGATAAAAGATGACAACCTTGTTCACCTAAGAGAGCAACATTGAACACATTGAGACTCCGAAAACCCATACCACCGTGATTTTTATCAATGCAAAGCTTATCCGATGACACCCTCCGAATTCCATTACCATTGGTACCACTTCCACCCCACCAAAATTCATTAATAGGACTCTCAAATTCATCTCCAAGTGATGAGGGCAAAAGGAACAAACTCATGAAGTAAGTGGGGATAGATTGCAAAATTGACTTTATCATCACCTCCTTATCGGCCTTGGATAGAGAGCGACCACCCAATGAATTAACCTTCTTCCAAATTTTGTCTTTGATGAATCTAAACATTGAGTTTTTGCTCCTCCCTGTCATACAGGACCAAACCCAAATACTTACCCGTCCCCAAACAAGTATTCACACCCAACATAGTAGTCAAATAATCTGCAAACCCGATCCACATTTACTCATTTGGGAATTGGGAATTATATATATATATATATATATATATATATATATAATTTAATTTATATAATTATAATAATTTGATAATTCTATAAATTCGATTTTGGAATAAATATTTCCAAAGATAATAAAAATGTGCTTCGAAAATCTGATTTTTGTTTATCGCAAATATTAGTATTTCGTTAGATTTGTTAAAAACATTAGTGTATAAGACTCGAGCTCTCTTTTTTTATCATTCCACTCTCACTCCAATCACCAAGTCAACTTTATATACTCTTCGAAAATTTGATTCTGAAAATATATATTTTTGAATTTCAATTTTTATATTTTCTTGTCACTTTCAAAACACAATTTGAGAAACATATTTTCCCTAAACAATGGAGTATACTTTTGAAATCAAATTATTGGAAACTTTTTTTAACTTATATATATATATATATATATATATATATGTATGTATGATTTTTTATTTTTGGTTTTGAGCGATATTGTTATAATGAGCTATAACTATATGAGTTAAAGTCTTACAAGTGCTAAAAGAGTCGCATTAAATTAATTAGTCACCAAGTATGTTGGCCCAAAAAAAAAATAGTCAGAGTATTGATATATACGTAGACATATAATGAAAGAGATCATGGGAATTACAGATAGTCTTTGCCAAGCTTTGCAACAACAATCTTTAGATATACTTAATGCGAGGCAACTACTCATTTATATTGAGAAAGAAATAGCCGATAACTTCAATTCTGACTCAATTATTGATAAGTTCAAGGAGTTGAAAGAACGAAGAACATTACTTTAATTTCATGTCATTATTATATTGAGATATGTACTCTTCGAAGGTTTAGCTTATAAAATATTTTTTGTAGTCGCTTATTTTCTTTATCTTCCTTTACAGTACACTAATATTTTATTAAAATGGAATTCATTTTTCCTACAAAATTTTTCTTAATTCATTATCTACATTGAATATTATTTGACCCCCTCGCAAATAATCCCCGAGCTCCGCCACCGAATACAATGAAAGAAATACATAAGTATAAATATAATAGTCCAATCAACTAGTGAATAGACATTTTTGGAACATGATCCTCTCCTGTCACCTCTATCTATTTAAGGGTTGAATATTAGAAAGATCAAATGGAGAGAATTGTAGTAACTAGAGTGACAGGAGGGATTCTTGATTGGAGAAGATGCAGATCCGATATTTTTCCACCTCTAGTCCACCATGCGAAATGTTCAATGTTTCATGTAACTCAAAGATACATGAACCATCGAACATTTTGTGTGGGTCATAATCTTTTGTGGGCCACCAGTATTGACCAAAAAAAGAAGAAAGGCTAGTGGAAAAGTGGACCATGCTAATGCTATTGTGAGAAGAATAGAGAAAGACAATGCAAAAATCAAAGCAGAGATGGCGACTTCCAAATTAAGTGCATTAGAGTCTGACATTATTGGGAAAGCAGAATTACTACTACTTTTTAGTGCTAAGCTCAGGAAAGAAAATTGAGTTAACATCATATTCAAGTGCCAAGAGAATCCAAATAATATGGGAGGATGTAATTTTCGACTCATCCAACCTTAGCTATAGTTGAAATTGTCAAAAACGTTTGCCACTTGCTGATAGTGGATTTTATTTCATGATGTTGTATTGGTCTGATAGTTTTATGAATTTCATTACCAAGACTGCTTTCAAACAATAAATCTTTGTCATCCAATAATGTTTTGGAAGTGGTGTTCACATTATTAACTAGAATGTAATATATATTTGCAACATGTTAATCAACTATAACTTTATACAAAATAACCACCACCAAAATTACCAATCTATCCTTATTTGAAACTCACTTTTTGAAGACAAATATGTCATTTCAAACTATTCTATTTTACTTTTTATTTTTTGTGGGTCCCACTTTCTCATATCATCTCTTAACTTTTTAATCTCATATTTAAAACTGACTTTTATCTTTCCTCTTCAACTATCAACTATGAACTATAACTTTAATCAATCTATAATAATTTTAATCAAAATACTCACTACTAATATCTTTATTTTTCTTTCTCCTATTTAACCTTAATAATCAATCAACTATATCTTTAATCAATTATATCTTTAATTAAAATAACCAAGTTACCTTTATTTAAAACCAATTTTTTGAGGACAAATATGTCAATTTCCAATTATTTAATCTCATTTTTTATATTTTGTGGGTCTCACTTTCTCACGTCATCTCTTAACTTTTTTATCTCACATTTAAAACACATTTTTCTATTTCCTCTTCCACTCTTATCTTTCTCAATTTTCTCTCTATCTCTCTTCCCTCTATTCCCCCTCTCACTCTCTTCAAATTTCTAATTTTATTATTCTACTTTTGAGTTACAACGGGAAAATGTTACATGTTGGTAAATTTTATTACTGATAAAATAAATTTCGTGTTATTTGCCATGGGGTTGCATTATTACTACATGATTGATAATTACCTAACGATTAAAAATGTCGGTTGAAGAATTAAATATTCTAAAGTTATGAAACTTCACAATACATCTACTTTAATTTCATCTACATGTCTCCTTCTTTTTAATATTCCATTTTCTATATCGATAAGTTTTATTTAGTCTCTACGGGAATATTACAATTTGGAACGGGTTAATGCTAGAACTAACTCAATTACTAATTGAAACTTTTTGTTTATCTACTTTAAATTAATCTTGATTTTCACGGGGTAATATTATGTGCAACTAATTAAATTGGAGTGCAAGTTCATTAATAAAATTAACATAATAACACCCGCATGCGCGTATGCTGGAGTATATCTTTACTAGTTTACATTTAAAAGTATCACTTATTTTGAAACAACATTTTTAGTAAGTGTAACAGTTAATTTGAACATAGTCTTTTGTGGGCCACTAGTATTGAACATGTGGGCCACCAGCATTTAACTGTCACACTTTTGTGGCCTACAAGCATTTAACGGTGCCTTTTTAATACTTATTTTTTTTTGAGATTCCTTTTTAATACTTAATTAGCACATGAATCACTCAAATTACATACGATGTACTCCCTCTGGACCTATTTATAAGCAAAAAACCACTTTTTAGATTCATTGGAAAACTAATGTATCTAGACTATAATATAGTCCAAATACATTAGTTTTCAAATGAACCTAAAAGTGATTTTTTGCTTATAAATAGGTCCGGAGGGAGTATGTGTTACAACTTATTCGTATGGCTCATTTGATTATAAACATCCCTGAAGGATTTAATTTTCTGAGACATTGTTCGGATTCTCGAGATGATTACTCAAATATAATTAGTCTCTCCATGAGATAATATAATTTGAACGCATGAGGTATAATCATCTCAATTCATATTCTAAAATAGTTATATAAAAATAACATCACTTGTCCATATAGTTTTATGAAAATATCAAGTAATGAATTTGCTAGAGTTTGCTATTATTGGAACTCCTAAAGAGCTTTCCAAAATTAATGATTACTCAATGAAAGAGTTTTGTATGAATGACCCCAAATTATATATGAAGAATTTTGAGCTTGAACCTGTGATTGATCTCTACATGGAAAATCTCTGAAGGATTCGATATATAAAGAAATATCTTAATGTAAATTCTTTTGAAAAACAAAGTCTCATATTGATCTACAAAATTTATTTATTGGAGTACATGAGTTGTGTGACGAGAATATATCAAATATCTCAGTCTTGAACGCCAACAATTCAAGAGTTTGTCCTGAAGATAATACTGACCGCAAAGCTCCATTAAAAGAGGATATATCACAAGTGGCAAACCAGAGTTGTTCGCTCCATATGCATTAAGGAAAAAAATCTAGATGTTGGAATTCAAATTCTTATGCGACGCTTCAAATAGGGAGGGAAAAACTGCACTCTTTTTCCCTTTGCCATGGTTTTTCAGGAAATGTTTTTAACGAGGCAATTCCCACTGAAAGGATATTGTACTCTTTTTCCTTCACTAGATTTTTTCCCCATATGCACTAAAGTTTTAATGAAACATATCATCGATGGACATCTAAGGAAGAGTGTTAAGAAAATTAATATTGGATGTCCATTATTCTTCCCCTTACATTCTCATCATGATCTTGTAAGTGGTTTTTTTTTTGAGATTGTTGTAAGTGGTTTTTTATGATGGACTGCTCACTTACCAATATCTATCCTATAAATAGAGTTCACCCTCATATGTAGAGACGAACTTATAAAGGGAAATACAAAGACTCTTATATTGTCTTCTTCTCTCATTCTCTTGTTCTCCTTCTTCTTACTATAGTTTTGATTATTTCATAACTACATTATTGATTTTGAAGGAAGTACATCATCGATTTTGTATCACTGAAAATAAACGTATATGTCTATAAAAATGGTATATTCTTTTGCACAAAAATGGTAGTAAATGTGTATAAAAATGATCGTCAAAATCAAATTTTAGAATCCAAATGATAATAGTAATTAAAAATCGATTAAAGGGAATTCCAAATTGATCAATATTATAATTTCTAAAGTCTAAATTTATAATTGTGCATGAAAAAATTACACTTGATCATGATTCCATATTTCGCTCTAACAAATTGAATCCTAATAAGATTTACTTCCATTTCCAAGTTTTTTATACTACACAATCAACAAGCAATTAATTCACTCATCAAAGTTGCAAACATTTTGTAATCATGTTAAAATATTACAAAAAACAAAGTGAATCAATTCTATTAATATGCAATATGCACAAACCTATATTGCCATATATTTAGCAGTTTTCAAAACTGTTTTTGCAGAATGGTTTAACAACACAAAATCGTACCAGTCAGACTACGACCATGTGATATACTAAGCAATTGTAACTTACACGTCAGCCACATCCAATTCAATTATCCAAATCAACACGAAAATAAAAAACTGTCGATCAAAATTTGATTTGAAAAATGTTTGCAGGCTACAATGACTCTTCTGCAAATCAATGACTTCCTTTTACAGTAATTTCTAAGCCACCCTACTCCCCAAGCCCCAATGCAGACAAGGGGTTCTGTATGTAGACAAATAGGAGAAATATGCTACAAGTCTGTATTACATGGATCTAATAATCATCCCACACTAAGCCTTCTATCACTCTATAACCACTCCTATACTTTGCGCATTAAGATTGAACAACAAATATATACAAGAGAAAGCTAAAGAGGATTGAGCTCGCCCAGAAAGGTGGGATGTGACAGTCAAAGCTTTTTGTCAGCCAGAATAACCATGAATGTGGAAATGGATCTTCTCTTGAAGTTCTTCTCTGGTGCAATCTTAGCAGTGAATTAATAAATGGGGAGAGGGGGGTTGAATGATGCAGATTTTAACTAGAGAATCTAGTGAAAACTCTACTGGAGAGAACCTTTGCTTCCATGAATACCGCGCGCCTGGGCTGCTGGAAAATAAGGTCACAGATACAGAGAATTCGCAAACATAATACCTCGTCGAAGGCTTTCACTTGCTTCTGTAAATTTCTTCTCCAAGTCAACCTCTCCAACTGCATTAGCAGCAGCACGCAACTGGAAAGGGGCAAGACAATCAGAACTCAAAAAATTTAAAACTCAACATGTCGCTGAATTCTTTACTTTAGGGGGAAAGTACTTAACAAACCACAAACATGTTTGGAAAGTACTTAATAATCCTAAGAATATTTTTAAAATCTTTTTTAAAAATTAAAAAATAGAAAAATGACTAGAGGAAGTGGGAAGTTAGTGTTAGTTGACTTTTAACTATTTCTATTCCCATGGAAATGTAAGATTCCATATCTTTAACATAGGAATATATAATAGAGAAAGCATGGGAAAATTACCTAAAATAAAAAATCCCCATCAATAATTTTTAAATTCGTACCAAACAAGGGAATGTTACATTCCCAACCGAAAGTTTTTGGATACCTTGAAACAAACACATTCTTAAGTTTCCAAATGTTGAATTCGACTACAATGAGTTTTAGATATAACTTGGAAAATGATCAAGCATACTGATTATAATGAGATTTAAGTTATAAAAAATTAATAATATATATATATATATATACACACACACACACACACATCACCCATTATACTATATTAAAATCAGAAATTAAAAACTCTTGTTTAATTACATTCAGTCCAACTGGTCTAACCTTGTTTAAACCATTGAACCTTGAACTAGTACCTCTCTCCGGTTCAGTATCGGTCCAATTTTAAGAACTTTTTTATTGATAAAGGAGCTTATTTGAACCATGAAAGTTTTAATCAAATCAATCATCAAAAATGAAACCATGCAATTATTTGCTAGAGGCTGAACATTAGTATACCTGATTCAAAAACTCATCGAGCCTTCTAGCACTCCTAATTATACTCCCTTCAAAAATGTCAGTCATTTGTGTAACATCTGCAAAACTTGCACCCTGGGAGAAAAATATGAAACAAAAGACACAAGGGAGGTTAATATAAACTTAAAAACAGGTACACGAATCACTCTTTTCCTTTTCTCCCACAGTACTGACTGGAGGATTCATATTTCATACCCACCAAAAATCTTGCTGTGGCTAAGATGTCTATATGTTAGAGAATGTAACTTAAAAAGAGTTTGAGTATCACGATCTACATGGACGAGTCTAAAAAATAAGGTTATTTTCATCAATTTCAGGTTTAGAATAAGTTTTTTGGTCTCAGGTAAGGGTATTTCGTAAGGTCCAAAAATCTGTTGTGTAAGGGTATTTTCAATCAATTTCATATAAAATAAAGAATGGGGGATTTGAGCCCCAACTTCCCATCCCAACAGCTAAAGTAATTGCACACCCAGTACTAATAAAATTAGTACTTAAGTCCATTTCATCATGTTTTCTACCGCAAAGATATTTAAAAAAATAACTGTCATAAACTGCCTCAAAGATCTCAAAGGGAGCATGGTATAACCGTCTAGTTGTATACTTGTATCTATGTGCCAAATAAAACTGTCTTTACGTGAGAGGAACAAGACGAGATGGACCTAAGAAAACTGACATAAGTTTTGGTCTTAAAATTATTCCAGACGTTTCTCCAGTTCAAGCAGTAAAATATGCAATTCTAGCTTTGACCTAGTCAGCCCAGATATGAAAGTGGAGAAATAACAATATGAACTACTTATCCAATAATACAATATTCATTGTAGAAATCAAGCAAACAAATTAAAAGTAGACAAGGCACAAAGGTTGAAAATTTGATATAATAACTAACCTTTGACCAAGAGTATATCACATCCATCAAGTACGGCCTTACAGTTGATTCGACATACTCATCCACATTAACCTCCAATTTGCATTCATGTTGTATCTGCAACAACAGAGTGGTCCCAATTATAATTTAATCCACAAATTCTCAAGAAATCTCAAGTCAATTAGTCAAATGACAAAATACCTCTGCTATCCTTCTTGCACTATCCTGAAGCTGTTGTAGAGGTCTAGCAAGCTCTGTTCTCAGTTGTATCTGCTCATTTGATTTATCTCCCGGAATAAAACAACTTGCAAGGGCAGCAACTTGATGATGGTCAAGATCATTAAAAGTGCCTAAAGGGGGCCGGAAAATGAATGAAGTAAAAATATCAGATCATGTAACAATAACTACAGAGTATACAGAAAGAACTACTGACAACTACTTATATAACTAACCATTAAACATTAATTCGGTGACGAGGAGTTCATCGCCTGTGTCAATCAAGCAGGCCGCCCTTCCTTTCAATTGAACTACACCATCAGCATCAATATGACCAAGCTTCTTTAAGACTCGTGAGCGATTTTTGAGTTCTTCACGGAATTTTTGTAGCTGAAACATTAAAAAAAAATTGTCCAGGTACTTATTACTTGACCACATTCCAAAATGGTGCACTCAAAATTTTTCATGACAGAAACTGCTAAAGATAACGCATGTGGTCACATGGGCATAAAGATAACGCATGACAGAAACTGTAAAAACTCCCACCCCATCCAATTGAGCTCAATACTCCAACAACAACAAGTGGTCCAGCTTAATAATTAAATGAAGAAAATGAGGCCTCAGCAAAGTTAATACCTGGGAATCCCGCATTTTTGTCTTCAGTTGTTGAATCTCATGATTCACTTCTGCTTTCCTCTCAAAGCACTTAATTTGATCCACGTCTTGATGCTAATTTACAGCAAAATATTGAAGAAACCTTTAAACCAAAGACCCAGTAACATCATAATTATACATACAGAATAGGGACCAGAGTTCATTTTAGCAAACCTTATGCATAGGATGAGCAAACAACTTTTTCTCAAGCTCCTCAATTTGATTGACAAGATCAACTATCTCTGAATCTCGTACATCCATGTCCTGGAAATTTATTTAGAGAATAAATATAATACAGAATACTAAAACATGTCCTATAATCAAAAGATAGAATGTTTGAGACCAATGAATTTGCTGAAGTTTTCATCATACAGTTAACATAAAAAACATGTTTCATTAGCAAGCGAAACATTAAAGAACTTAGAAGGCAACCCCTAATTATGATTGCAAAAGTCAAGTAGTTTTATTTATCTAGCTAATTCTTCTATAGAGACAGCGAAGGCACCAATAATTCATCACAGCTGACTATTGGAAAAATTTACCTTCACAGGGTTGAGCTTTGGAAGACCTTGAGGGAAACGATTGCCCAGCTCCTGTACAGCAAGGAGTATACTCTGCCTTGCTTCCAAGGGCCGAAGATCAGGAGGTACATATATCCTCAGTTTACTAAGAGCGGAGATTAATGGTAATTGAACAGGCACCTATTGCAAAAGGAAGGAGTCAAAAGAAATTAACAGCTTTTCAGATACGTGAAGTAAATAAGAGAGCCGCAAGAAGTCAGTTTACCACATGCATTTCACCCTTCTCTCCAGGACGGGGTGGACATGGTTTTGGCCGTACAGTGTTTTCATTTGAACCAGATGAACAATTAAGTAAAGTGTCAACTATATAACCACCAACAGGTTTCTTAACAACGTTGACCACAACACCCCAGCCCCACTCCGTTCCTCCTTCTCTTATTTTAATCTGCAAGATTAAGTCCATCTATTTCAACAAAGTATTATGCAAGAAGTAGCAGGAGAAAACAAATCAAACACAGAAGAACCAACAAAACAGAAATGAACAATCACTACACAAAGATATCGAAGGAAATAATTGATGTTTAATTAATTAATTAAACAATTAATATGTATATATGCTTATATTAATAATATCATAAATTCATTTACATTCTGATGCTTAGGATTAATTAGAGAAGAAAAAAAATCCAAGCCCGATTCTGCACTGATGTTAACTATCACTTACCAATCGACCTGGGACAAGGAAATAAAGGATCATTTCAGGTCTTATTATTTGTGACATCACCTTCTTCTCAAGTTGTGCTATCTCCAGTTGTAGCTTATGATATTCAGATACTTCAGTCTACACAAATTTAAATTATAATAAACCGGATGCTCATATATCAAAACAATACACAACATATAATTAACAAAATAAGAACAAAGGACTACCTCCCCTGTAGCATCAAGCGTGACAACTTCCTGTTCCAGCATTGACACCCTTTTTCCCATATCAGGTAAGGCCTGAACAGAGTAAGGAATCCATAAGTTGAACATCATAGGGCAACAAATGCTACTAAGAATTTGAGGGAAATGGCTCAGTAGAAACCTTTTCATATTGAAATTGATGAAACGAATTTCTTATCACATGTTCAGCAGTGAATTGGCCTTCTGCACGGCTCATCAAATTTAAAATTGAGTAGTAGCTAAGCCTGAATGTACTGACTAAAGGAGCTGGTTTACCCAGAACCATGTCTCTGAGGTTATTCATTTCCATCTACACAAAATCATCAGATAATGATTGAGTTGATATTAGCAAAACCAATTAGTTTAAGTTTCCTGTCCAAAATCAAACAAGAGACTTCGACATATAACCACGAATAGAATGTGAGAACACAATACAGAGCATCTAACTTACAGCCTACCCGACTACCACACGGTTAAGAAAGTACTAACAATAACAACATTTATTAAACAAATAATAGATTTTATGAAAGTGCTTAAGAAAGCCTAATTTATAGATTTGTTCAAAAAAACTTATGAAAAGAAAATAGAAGAAAAACAAACACTTACATGCTATGACTGACCAGGCAGAAAACCTTCGTGTTCATACTTCATACAACCCATCATAATTTTTTTTAAGAGTTGAAGCATATACAGCATACAAAAGTAACTAGCATCAAGCTACATCTCCATAAAGTAATATTAAAGAAAAAGAAAACTAAGATATCTAATTTGTTTCAAAATCAGATTTGAAAATCTTCAAAAATAAAACAAACCAACCCAACCCAGTGGCTTGATTTATTCAAAATCCGTTTTTGGATAAACCTTTTCTGAGAAGAACAAATTCGATACTTGGCCAAAATATCAGAATTTGGTTAGAACAGATCCGATAACAGCTCTGTTGGCAACTGTATCAACAGTAGACCAGTTAGTTAGAATAGTAGATATTTATATAAAGAATAGAAGAAAAATAATAGGGGTACATTTAAAACTTGAAGAACGCATGGGAAGCAAGAGTCAGAAGCCCAGTGGGACTCGGAGATATGCATTTTTTGTACTATTTCTTCCCCTGAATCCAGCAATCATGCTTTGGGGAGAAGAGTGATATTCAGCAAAGTTCCGCTATCACTATTTCTTTTTACATTTTTTCTGGTGTAGTTCTGCAAGAAAACTCTCGAAATTACTAATTAATCTACTTCAAACACTCATTTTCAAGGTGCTTTAGAAATGAAATTAATAGGAACACAGGAAAAAGACTGAAAAAGATTGAGCAGTATTTGTATTGATACTGGAAAATCCTAAAACAAGCAATGTAACAGTAGATTGCTACCAATGGAGAGAAATCTCCTTAGAGGAAAGGGAAATAGCAGAAAATGAAACTGTTGCCTTCCCAGAATGTGAATACTGTTAGGATATTAAATATGTAATAAAGGGTAATAAAGTAGTTAAGAGTTGTAAGAGAAGTTTGTTAGTTAGTTAGGAGAAAGATGAGTTAGTTAATGGGAAGTTACATCCCTCTCATCTCATCTATAAACAGGAACTAGGATTACTTAGTGAAGTTTATATTTTTGTCAATTGTAAAAATTTTAAGCGGTGAATAACCATTGTGAGCGGTGAATAACTGTTGTAGGAGAGTTTGATTCTCTGGTGTATCTTTCTTTCTTTTACTTTTCCTATCTTTTCTAAATAAACAATATACTTTTATTGGAGCCAAATCCTAGGTACTTGCTAGGAATTGACTCCCTAAGTACATGCTTAATGTGCCTATTAGAGGTGAAAATTAAATGTTTAAAATCATCTCCTGAACAACTCAATAGCCACTAAGTTTGGATTCACTCCTCTTGCATATCCAGTTGTCCTAAGAAAAAAATAGGAGTATTTTTAAAATGAAATTCATTTTTTTGGTAAGAGTAAATGAAATAAATTGAATCATATATCAAAACAATATTTTCAAATTTCTATCCTAGGAGAATTAAGAAACAAGCGCACACATTAAAAAAATATTTTAAAAAATATAGTGTCCGACTCGAGCATGGGTGTATGTATTGCATGGGTGGTACGCATTTAAATATAATGTGTGGAGTAAGTTAAAAATATTTTTCGGCATCAAACGATCCCTCAAGGCTAAATTAAGAAGGGAGGAATCATAACATCAATCAAAAGATAGAAATCAAATTGCAGAAATTAATGTGACAGGTACTACAGTTTGATACAACACTAGAAGTACACTCACCTGCTCATCAATCATGATAATACAAATTCCACGCTCATCTTTCCCACGACGCCCAGCCCTTCCACTCATCTAAAGGTATGATATCATTAATAGTGAAGTGGGCATGGAAATACATTGATAGAATGAATGAAAGTCATCGGCAACGATCACCCAAGATATAAATCACCACTAACCTGTATATATTCGCCAGATCCAATATAACGGTGACTATCACCGTCCCATTTCTTAACAGCGGTGAACACAACAGTTTTTGCCGGCATATTCAAACCCATCGCAAACTGTAGAAAACCGCATCTAAGACTCCTTACAACATTATCAGAAAAGAGTATTAAAAAAACTAGGAGCTGGATGAAATCTTACCGTCTCAGTGGCAAAGAGAGCCTTTACAAGACCTTCCTGGAAAAGAAGCTCAACCAATTCTTTGATCACAGGAAGAAGGCCAGAATGATGGACAGCAATCCCTCGCTGAAGAAGTGGCAACATCAGCTCAATAGCGGGTAAGCTCCTGTCTTCTTCATTCAGACAGAGCACTGCATTCCGAAAAACTTGTTCCACTGTATCCTTTTCCTCTTGGGTATTGAAGTCAAGCTTAGACATGGCCATTGCATGTTGCTCAACCTCTCTTCTACTGAAACTAAATATGATAACAGGTTGGAATTTCCTTTCCATGATCATCTGAAAAGGAATAAACATTCCAGTTCAAATAAAGCCATTAAAAATATTATAGAGGAAAAGGGGGATAAGAATACTTCACAAAATAGTGAAAAGTAAAAGTGCACTCTAAGGACCAATAGACATAAATGTAGTGAAGCTAGCTACCCTATACCCCAACAGTAATGTAAAGGACGCTATAAGCTTTACTCCCCATGGAAGTCCAATCCCCAACCTTATCCAAAAGCAACTGTTCATCTGCAAACATCTTCATAAATGCAAGAACACACCTCACTCAAATGCACCAAAGCCCAGAATATAGCAAGTATTTCACATTGCCAGCTGTAGTCAATAGCAGCAGTAGCTGCTGCTAGAGCAGCGTAGTGGACCCTAGGGACTACACAATTTGCCATTAAATTGAGTTTTTTAGTAGCAGCCAAAATCTTTTATCTGAATGGAGGACAACCGAAAACAAGAATCTCCAACTGGCTTAGTTGCTTATGACTAAAAACAATGTTGATTCATAATGCAGTGAAGAGGGTTTTGTTGTTTTCTTGGGTTATTTTAAAAATCTTTCAATCTAGATTCAGAATGTGCAAATCTGTCATTCTTTTTCCACCTTAGTCCTTTTCCTGAGAAGTATATCCTCCCATTCCTTTCTACTTTTTGATCATATTCGGCTCTTTATCAAAAAATTAATAAATTTAGAACTCGGCAATTAACTACACTAGGTCCATATACTAATTAACTTTTTTTTTACGATATGGAGCATGCTCAACTGCTTATAGAATTGTAGATGGAAAAACTTCCCTTTTGTGTTGAAGAAAATTTTGAATCACTGGTGCTAGCTCTAACACATGTCTGTCTTCTTCGAACAGATGAGTAGATAACATTACTAATTACACCATTTTGTACTGGAACAAATAAGTCATCTAAATTTTCATAATAACACTTGATTCCTTATATACAGTAAAATATGCATATAATGTCAATGTTGATTTTTTTGACAACCCACACCATATGAAAAAGAAGGCCAGGTTTCAAATCCTGGAAACTAATATTTCCCCCACCCCCGAACTAATTACTAACCACTAACATTTGTCAATCAAACAAAAATATAATAAAAATAGTCTACCTAAATTTCCTATTTAACATTCAACTACAAGCATTTACGATATTATTATCTTAAGAAGCTACAACATTCACAAACAGAAACCCCGAAGCAACTAAAGCCAGAATATTAAGTTGGTTTCTCCATAACAATGAATAAGATCCTCAAAATAAGATGAGGACAAGTACATAAAATAAAAAAGTTAACTAAAACACAATAAATAATTTCTAGATTACATGTTCTTGAATACCAAATATTAATAAAAATAAAAATTATCAGTTAATAACTAACAAAACAAGGAAATACTGAGCTTACCTTAACAATCTTATAGATGTCCGAACCACCAGAACCACCTCTCCCTTGTTTGGCATTGGACTTACCACCCCTGTTCCCATCACCCACTTTCTGCTTAGAGAAAGTATCCTGCAGCTTAACAAAATTATCCTCTCTAAACTGCTCATTCTCATCAACAACCAAATACAATCCACTCCCACCCACAGGAAAAACATAATGCTGCAAAGGAGTAGGTCGAAAATCAGTATACACAACATGACAAGGCTGTTTATGTATATTACAAATCCACTCCGCAAATTCCGTTGCATTCGACATAGTAGCGGAAAGAAACACCATCTTTATAGCAGGTGGTAAGAAAATTATACTTTCTTCCCAAACAACACCTCTTTCACGATCTTTCATATAATGAATTTCATCAAAAATTACCCAAGCAACTTCTTTCAAAACCTCAGAACCACGATACAACATTCCCCTAAGAATCTCCGTAGTCATAACAAGACACGTGGCATTAGGTGAAAGCGTAACATCACCAGTCATTAACCCTACATCTTGAAATTCTTGGCTAAGTTCTCTGTATTTCTGATTACTAAGTGCTTTTAACGGAGAAGTGTAGATAACTCTCTGTTTATCTCTAAACGACATTGCAATTGCGTATTCTGCTACCGCCGTTTTACCGGCGGAGGTGTGAGCGGAAACTAAAACGGACTCGTTTCTTTCGAGACACGCGACGGATATTTGTTGAAAGGGATCGAGTGTGAAGGGATAGGATTTTGCCATGGTGCCGGTGAAGGTAGGGTTTGAGAGAGTACCGTGAAGTGGTTCATCTTTCGTTGAAATGTAACCGCTTGGAACAGCTACCTCGTGAACGCAAGTGCGTTCTGAACTGCGAGTTTTCTTGGGTTTTGAATTGTTACCGTCATTGCTTTCTGGTTCTCTTCGCTTTCCAAGTGTCGCTGATTCTTTCGCCATTTCCATTTCCTTCTCAGTCATCAGTTCTCAGTCCTCAGCTGCTAACAGCTTCTCTTCTGTTCTCAGTTCGAGCGCAAATTGCGAATAGAATCTCTTTTTTTTTTCGGACAGAAACCCTAAATTTTCTCTCCAACCGTCTTGGTGGATCTTATTGTTCGCGTTTGCGTTTGCGTTTGAAAATCTTAGATGTGGGCCTAACCAGCCCAAAACTTTAAACTATTTGCACATTCTTAGTTTTCACCCCTTAATAATTGCTATAAAATTATTCTAGTAACTAGATTTGATTTTCGTCACGATGCGTGAGAGAGATGATTATGCGCTTTTCTGATGTATTTTTTTTGAAAACATTAACATTTTATAAGGGGTATAAAAATACGCAACACATATATATAAGATGAAGAAAGCAAAATAGCTTGGTTGGATGAAGTCTAAGTCCCTTTATGCACGCCTTTACACTCTACTTACTTTATTAATCAATTTGGGGATGCATTTTTGATAACATTAGTTGTAAATAATGCAAACTTTATGTCCATTATTAATCTAGCAAAAATTAAGGTCCCAGTCATTTTTTTCTTTTCCAAAACTCATTTTTGAAGCTTTATAGGAATCGTATCTAGATAAATACGATCACGAAATTTGGTTTGGAATTTGTATGTATCTCCGGAAGCTAAATACGACGACCTCTAAAATATTTACGATCAAATCGTATGTAAGTGAAAAATGGTAAATATAACGTGAATCGTTGGTTATATGTACAAGGAAATTTCAAACCATACTATAACACATACAAAGAAATTTCAAACCATACTATAACACATACATGACTAAGTAACACACACAAAGGGACTCATAAAAAAAAAGTACATAAGGCACTTCTAAAAAAAGTTTCTCCCCCAAATGGGAAAAAATGCGACTTTATATTAATAGTTAGGGAATATAGAGTGGTGGATATATGGTAAACAGTGATGGATACAAAATGAGGGACATTTTGATAATAATAAAAAAAGTGTTGGACAAAATTATTTTTTTTGCCAAGGATATATTGGTCCAAAAATATAGAGTGGGGGTATATTGGTAAATGGTGGAAAAAAAATTTCCCACCAAAAGTGGCTATCGTCAACAATCTTCTATTAATATATAGAGATAAATCAGTTGGTTCAATTTTTGTCGTGTATATGTCGGTCAAAAAATATAAAGTGGGGTATATTGATAAACAGTGGGGTACAAAATGAGAGGTACATTTTGAAAATAATAAAAAGAGTGTTGGACAAAATGAGGGTATGTCGGTCCAAAAATATAGAGTGGGGGTATATTGGTAAACAGATGAGAGTACAAAATGAGGGGTATATTGGTAAATGGTGGGGCAAAATATAGAGTGAGGGTATGTCGGTTCTCAAAAATATAGAGTGTGGGTATATCAATGCAGACATGGGGTACAAAAAAATGAGGATATATTGGTAAATGGTGGAAATAATTGGGGTAGAATTCAGTTTTAATAATGAGCAATTTGATGACATTATTTACAATAATGCCATCAAATTTTTCCCCCAACTTTTGGCTCATAAAGTGGATATGGGATTAATATATAAGGGATTGATCAAAGAGCAACGGCTTAAACGGCTTATGATTAGTACATATTAATCACAATTTAGTTTTTGAGTGGTTAGTGAGTAGGTAAATGAAAACACTAGTTAGTACATATTTGCCGCAATATAACTTTGTTATGGTCACTAAATTTTTTTATTGATAGAGAAATTACTATTATGTTCATTTAGTAACAATTACTAAACCATTGTTAGTATCATAAGTTGGACTCTGATCAAAGTTATACTTTAGGTAACTAATAAGATGTCGATGGGATCTTCATTTTGCGTGTGTGATTTTACAAATAGTAATTGGCATTCCGTATGCATATCCCAACTAAATTTCATGGGGTTTGGGGTCAACTAGATCTAGGTATTGGTTGTGCATTGTGTTGTTCAAATGTATAATGATTAATGAATGTTGGTTACTTTCTTTTTTAAAAATTATTACAACTGTTAATTTTTCTACACGATAATTAAAATTGAATATGACCAAGTAAATTACTACACTAAACATCCACCAAAAACAATCATTACACTAAATAAATTGTAATTTGTGGTTTGCCTCATTAATAAAATATTATTTAATGCATACCAAAGTATAAATACATTAAAAATAGTTAAAAAATGGTCACAAAATAGTTTGATAACAAATATATATCTAGAGTAAAGATCCAAATTGGTTCCTAACAATTTTCACGCAAGACAAATTGGTACTTGACAATTTTTTCGGGACACATCAATCTCAATCTATGACATTTTAAAAATTTGGAGCAGACCTTTTAAAATTGAACATAAATTTTACCAGGTAGTGCACGCAAACTCAAACATGTACGTTGAAAATATATTTTTTCTGCTTATTATTTGTGGTGATGATAATAATAATAATGAGACCAACTCCAACGTTGATGCATTGAGATTCAACGCTTAACGGTTTTCTTATCTCCCAGAATACTATCCAGTTTGAATCTAAAAATTATCAGGCCAATAAAGAATAGTAGCTTGCTAAATGCTGGGTATTATTCTTTACATTGCAAAGCTTTATGCTGAAACATTCGATGGACACCAAGAATGACTAGGGTCAGTAACTAGCTAACTGCTATTCTTGGTGTAGAAAACGTACAAAACTTTGAGTTCACAGAAACATGCAAACCTGTAGGTAAATAATTGAACTGCAATTGTATCCAGTTTACAGAATTATAATATATTCAACTACATCTTCCAGCAATGAAACGCTGAATTTCCCAAGCTCATTCTTGCAGAAGAAAGCTCCAAGAGATACAACTACTGAACACCAGCCTAGCACAGTACTGTCATCTGAGTTTGGAGCAAGAACTCCAATATCAAACCAGAATGATGAAAGCTTTCAAATTAAAATGAAAATAAAATATAGCTATGACCCTCACCCCACCCCTCCTACAAAATGGGTATCTTTTAAGAAAGTTTTGACCAACATCCCATCTAATTATATGCCGTCTATTCCCAATTATGATCTTCAAAGGGTACTCATGCAGATATTGACAGCATGAAATTGAATTTGAACTCAAACAAGCCCGGCGATTTCACACCTAAGTCAGAAAGGGTACCGATACTGGCTGTATTAAGTTAAAGCAGAGACTTCATATCCCTTTGCCTCGATTTCTTCTACCATAGATATGTCGCCTGTCCTTGTAATTGCACCGTTGTCCTGATATTTTTTAAGAAAAAGAATGGTTCATTCATCTCATTTCACAATATAGAAATGTGTTCATCTTTTCAGAACTGTCTTTAGCTGGGATCAGATCCTCTCATGTCAATTCAACATGACAATATCATGTGAATGCACCTCAGCAATGTATTTTTTTAAAGACAAATAAATGGTGTAGAATTAAAACTGCAAGTTAGTAGGTAGTTATCTCAAACCATACAACGTTTGTTTAAAAAAATACATGGTTGAGATGTATCCACATAATATGGTCATGTTAAAATAACAAATAATCCTAATCCCTATAATTTTTTCTTCAAAAAATGAGCTAAAATTAGTTAGCAGAGAATCTGGGTCCAAGTCTACAACTTGCCAATTCAGCATTCAAACTTTTAAATTATAAATAAGGCAAAAAAATAATTGAATGACCGTGAAAAGAGTGTATTATGTAATGGGGGACAGCCAATACCATGAATGAACAGGCAATGAATTGAAATTTGAGGTCAAACCTTTAAAGAAGCGGTTTCCTAAGGATAAATCAACTACTTCCTTAGGAAATCTACTTCTTCAGGTTCCTCCTCCAATTTTCAGATCGGTAATTGGTATGCTAATGTCTACTACATGTTTCTCTAGACATCTTTCCCCCAATTTTTTCTCCAACTTGTAACCTCGAGCAGCTCATACTTAATGACATGCTCTTAGTTACCACCAGAATCTCCCCAACCAAATTTAATTCATAGTATCCCAAGGCTCACTGGAAATAGATGGAGGGGATTGAAAATTGGAAACAAAATACAATAAGACTAGAGTTCTAATCAATTATTAAATCTCATGCCATACAGTTGTGATTGCAAAATTCCTTTTAGAATTTGGTTACATTACAACTGCAATATTCAAAGAAAAATAGTAAAATAGACAGGTATTGTAAATAAGAACCTTCCCACAATATTCATGTATATACTTCTAATAGCTACTGTTCTTCAACAAATAGAAGCATCTTTGAAAAGTATTTCCTTTTCATTTTTAACCACAACTATCTGCTCAAACATTTGCTAGAACATAGTACATTCACACAAAGGCAAAGCAGGGTCAAATCCTAAAAACTGAACATCTGATCCACGTTCTCATTAAAAAAAAAAGGGATGATGAAAACTATCCATTTTCTGTTCACCTCACCCAAAAGTATGGGACTGAAGCATTCTCTTAAGGTCAAAAACTTGCAATAATATTGAAGATAAGGTGTAACTTACCATAACATGGACATGGGTAGGATTCAAAAGATCAAGAATTCGGCGATAATGAGTTATCATCAACAGAGAATTCTCCGGAGTCAGAATCTTACTGACCGCACTTGCTACATCCCTGAGCGCATCAACATCCAATCCCGAATCAATTTCATCCAGAATAGCCAAGTCTGCCCCCAAAACCTGCAAATGTTGGCAGAAAATGAATGTCAAAGGAAAAAGGAAGTTAAAACACAATAAGTCTAATAGAACCAATACATAAATAAGTCTAAGGATTACCGCAAGCTGCAAGATTTCATTGCGTTTGCGTTCACCGCCACTAAACCCTTCATTAACATTCCTATTGAGAAAATCAGGCTTCATGTTAACAAGTTGGAGCTTCTCCATCAAGTAAGAAAAACACTGCAAAACAACAACATTAGCATGTTAGAGAAATGAAAAACAAGGGTAACAACGGGGTTTTAAACAAAGCTGGCGATAGAAATTGTAGACATCGTGAGTTTTAATGTCTCCACAACCACGACTGTAGCCGCAACATCTTGATTTTTGGCGCTGTTTAGATAAAGAACTTAATTAAGTGCTTATAACGAACATGTCAAACTCTCCCAAATAGTGTGACAAGTGCCTACGCTCATAGATAAGTCAATCCAATCTAAACAAGCCCTATATGTCTCAGTGGCATCAATGCTATCACAATTGGGGCTTTCATGGATATACAACATGAATAATTACAAACCCTAAATCCTAACATTAACATAATTCAAAACCCTAAACATGGACAGTAATAAATATATGAATAAATAAATGGCTGACCTCAAGGGGTCCAAGCTCAGGAAGACCAAGTTTTTTTCTTCGAGCATTATAAGCCATAACGAGAAACTGATCATTGGAAACACCAGGGATTGCAACAGGAGATTGAAAACTCATAAAAAGACCAGAAAGGGATCTCTCTTCCGGTTCCATTTCAAGCAAATTCTCCCCTTTGAAAACGACGCTACCTCCAGTAACTTCATAATCGGGGTGTCCCACAAGAACCTTCGCGAAAGTACTCTTTCCCGAACCGTTTTTCCCCATGATAGCGTGAACCTCTCCTCGATTGACGGTGAGGTTAACGCCGCGTAGAATTTCAACATTTGACTCTACGATCTTAGCTCTTAGATCATTGACTTGGAGTAACGGAGTTTCGCCGCCGTTCAACGCTGCAAAGCAAGTGAATTTGGGTGGTGATGATCGGAGAGTGTTGTAACGGAATGGTAATGGAAGTGATACTGAGACTGATGATGAAACGGCCATATCAAACTCCGCTCCGCAACACAAAACGGATAAAACTACTTTCTCTCTTTTTTATGTATCATTTTTTTTGGATTTGTTTTTATTATTAAAATTAAAAGGGGAATTACACTCACCTCTTTTAAGTTTTGGTCAAATTTCACACACCTCTCCTCTAATTCTAAATTGAACACTCCCCTCCCTTAAGTTTTTGTCAAATACAATTTTCTAATTGTATTTGAAAATATAATCATGTGTTCTTGACTTGTGTTATACTTACACATTCATTTCCTTTATTTTCTTCGACCATCAAAGGTTAAACCTTATAGGTCATTCATTTTAAATGAGAGCTCTCCTCTTTTGTACACCTTTGTGTTGCGCACTAGCTACTTTCTCTACTTAATTTTGACTTCCTAACACTTTGCAAAACTGTCGATAGGTTGCACTAGTCTCATCTCCCTTCTTCCTATGTGAACCTACTACAAATCTTTGTGATATGTTCAGATTTTAGGGAATGAATTCTTATTCAAAACTAGAAACTGTGAATGAATGAATGAATGGAAAGATGAAGAAATTACACGGGAGTAAAAGAAGTCTTTGCAATGGTGTATTAAATTTTAGGGATTGGAAATAATCCAATAATTTGAGGGGAGGTTATTGTCAAGAGAAAACTAGAGAGGAGGTGTGTGACATTTAACTAAGCTTCAGGGGAGGTGAGTGTAATTTCCCCTTATTAAAAAACTTTTTTACAAAAAGTTTACGTCACTTGGGCTACAATGGCTCACTAAGGTCAGGGCAGGCCTCACGCGTTTGGAGAGGTGCTGACAGATCACCCACTAAAGAATCTGAAAGGCCTAACTCAACTGGCAAATGTCGAAATTGTTAGGTTGTATATTGTGTCTCGAGTTCGAACTTGGGACCTCACAATTGTGTGTGTAAGTTTCTAGCGATAGTGATCACACTGTCTACGTACAAAAAAATAATATAATATACACTCATTTAGTAGCGAAGACTATATTCATCTATATACACAAGCCTAGGCCATTGATTTATGATTCCACTAGTATTTTACCCGTGCATCTGCACGGGCTACGCTTTATTTGTTATTATAATAACGTTGAAAATTGCTAAATATAATAAAACTAGTAACAGTGACCCGTGCGCTGCACGGGTATAATTGACATTGTGATTAATAGCGTTGAATTTAGTCAATGAGGGTAAATGGTTAATGTCATTCTTCCGATGTTAAAATGATGATTGTCAATGTGTGTATTTTCAAAGATCCGATTGATAAGTATTCAGTGGGTTATAAATTGTAATATTTAGGTCTCGTTGTATATAGATATCGTTGTATGCGTGTATTTTTATTTGAATATATAATTTGTTTAGCGACTAATGAGGCGTTTGGTGACGCCAGATACATCGGAAGGCTATTAATCACGTTTCATACGTTAGTCTTCAACAAATGGTTTCAACGTGATGAAAAAGTCCAACGTGAAAGAGGAAATCGAGTTTTGGGGGTGCATAACTAATTATTTATGAGTCTCACCTATTTTTGTGTAGGTCGAAGACAATTGCGTGAAATCAAAAAAATAGTTCGAACTTGATTTTTAATTTGTGTCGCAGAAGACGAATAAGAAATATGTATTATACAGCATGCCAATAATAACAAAACTAATAGAGATTTGTCATGTATGAAATAGGGTAATTTAAAAAAATTCTCAAACACACCAAAAAGAAAACTGAATAAAAGACTATTAAACATCAAAATCCAGTTGATAAATAATAACAAATTAGTGTGATAGACAGTAATAAATGGGAAGTTATCTACACAAATTCAAATGTTATGTCAACTCATACCGGATATTTAACTTTGAAATGATCAATTATGATAGCATCATCACTCAACGTCCTCACGATGAATGACCTTACAAAGCGCGTATTCCGATGCTGTTTCACCTCCACTTTAAAAAGACACTCTTTGCCAATGAGTGGCATAAAATCTACTGGGAGCCCATTTCTTAATCCATTACGGTTTATGCTCTCAAGCAAGTCAGAGCATGTGCGTCCAAGGAGGAGTTCTCGCTTCTCTGTCAAACAATAATAACAGCATTATCTTCCCTGGTCGATCACACGCAGATTAATTCGGTACCTGTAAATACAAAGTAGTAGTTATCAAATTAAAAGACAACAAATTTTGCTCAAAATAGTTATCAATGAATCGAAAATAGTATGATCAATTATTTTTAGAAGTCAACAACTATAGCAGGAATGTCATCCACAAATTTCAATAAGTTTCAAGATTAACAGTTGAGTCATTTTGAAAATCAAATCGTTGAAAACTAAATCGGTTAAATCGAATAATACCTCTGATTTGATATAATTACCACGTTAACCAAATTAATTGTGATAAGTAGCGTTATTTTTTTTTCTCGATCAAAGTAGCGTTGATTAGGATTGAGCCAAATTAGAGGAAGATAACAATAAAAGTGCTTTTTGTCAAAAAAAATAAAAAGGTGCTTTAAATAATAAGCAATATAATTTAATTGATTTGGGTGTTAAATGGAATTTCAAAACCGTGGAATGTATTTGTAGTTAATATGACCTTCATCTGATTTTATATATGTAGCATATCTATATTATTATGATCCTGATATTTTTATTTGGCTCCAACCAAAGATTAAGTAGCGTTAATTAGAATTTCAAATTAGCCAAGATATCAATAAAGGTGCTTTAAATAATAATCCATATAATTTAATTGCATTCATTGAGAGTAATACTATAAATTTCAAGAATAACAGTTGAGACATTTTGAAAATCAATTTATTGAAAACTAAATTAAAATAAATCGAATAATATCTCTAATCTCATATAATGACCACCTTAACCAAAAACAAATAAAGTAGTGCTAATTTTTTATTTTTTTGGTGAAAGTAGCGTTAATGAGGATTGACGCAAATTAGAGGAAGATAACAATAAAGGTGCTTTAAATAATAAGCAATATAACTTAATTGCATTCATTGAGCTTAATAGAGTAGGTTTCAAGATTATCAGTTGAGACATTTCGAAAATCAAATTATTGAAAACCAAATTGGTTAAATCGAATAATATCTCTGGTTTGAGATAATTACGCCCTTAAAAAAATCAGCATTAAGTAGCGCTAATTAGGATTGTATGAAATTAGAGGAAGATAACAATAAAGGTGCTTTAAATTATAATCAATATAATTTATTTGCACTCCAAATTAGTAGTTGATCTATTGTAGTGGACTAAGTCACGGTAATTCCTGTAAAAAACAAAACAAATATATAACGACATTCAGAAATAACTGAGTAAATTAAAAATATAAAACCATGTAACAATCTAATTTGATAACCAATACACTGTTATGCTATGTAATCCTAAAAGGTACTACCTTCATTGAGTAAAAAAGAGAGTACCTTCATATCCATTTTATATTGAAATGTCCGGATAATTTCTGTTAAAAAGTGGAAAAAATACATGTCGGACATCTTGTTAATAATTGAAACAAAAGAAAGGGAACAATGTAAGAAATAAATCTGCAGTGAAAATAGAAATTGACAAATGAACACCAAAATTTCAAAGATACATCTTGTTTGTTGACCATTCAGGATCGGCCAGGATAAATTTACTCATAAGAAATAGGAATTTTTCTATAAAAACAAGTGCCACTAAAAATCAAATACACAGATATTGAAAGATGAATCTATTGCTTACACATATTTACAAACTTAAAAATCAAAATTAAAACCACTATAAAAATAGCATAAGGATTTGTAAACATATAAATCATTTTAGGAACAACCACGAAAGCATGATTAGGTTAGAAGACATGATGGATGAATACGTGTAAAAATGTATTTTACGGTATACTTTTTTTCGAGTGTGAATGTTTGTGATGAGTAAAATTGTTAAGATGTGATCCTTGATATAGGCGTGGTGCAATGATAGTATGTAGAAGTTATTACCAAAATTTGATTGTGAAATTCGCATTTAAATCACATTAAATGCTATTAATTATTGGCACCAATAAACTCCAAATAATATCATCCATGAAATGAATTAATATAAATTCGGCACAATATTTAAAAAAATTGGTTGCATAAAATATAGTGTGAGATGTGTCTAATAATAGTGAAGTATAATACTCTTCTTATGTGTAAAATATAGGGACAAATGTGTAAAATATACCTTGACATGGAGGTAAACATGATTATCACTCAGATGTTGATACCAAATTTGGGTGGGAAAATTTTCTGAAATTCGAATTCCAAATTTCAAATAATAGAGCCAAAAGTGCCAATATTATTTTAATTTGATTTTTAAAAATTTTAAAATACGAATGGGGTTTAATTGTATTGATTATACTGTCTCGTAATGAAAAATTATTTATTATTATTATTATGATAAATAATCGAAAAAAATAGAATATGACTAATAAATGTGATTAAAATTTGTAACGTCCCAAATTAAAGACCATTGATTGTGATTCAATTTTTTTTCGATAACGTCCCAAATTAATACCATCCCTTGATCGATATTGACACGCACCATCCTTTGATCCAATCCGTCCAAAATGACATGCAATACGTGAGCGATGACGTGGAAATGACATCATCGATGACGTATTTTATTTTGTCTGGTGACTCATCAGATATTCATGGTTATTAATAACTAGTATGCATTACCCGTGCGCTGCACGGGTATACATGTCATCGTAAGTAATAGTTTCCAATTTAGTCATTTAGGAAAAATAGTCAGTTTTAGGTTTTTGTCGTTTATATGATTAAAAAAGTGTGACTCTCGTACATTTCTCATTAAAACTCTGTTATGTATTATAAATTATAACATATAGGTATGTCTATATATATATATATATATATATATATATAACCAGAGCGTTCCGACATGTCCAACTCTTTTATCAGAAAGAATGGTGGATATAAGTTAATAAATGAAATAAAATACTTCTGACACCTATAATTATTGTTAGTGGCTGATCTGACAGCATAACAGTGCTTTCAACCGTTGACTTACTATAATTGTTGTAAAATTGAGTTGGTTATTGGAGAATTAATTTTTTGTTACTACATTTGTCTTATTTTTTGATAGCAACAGGGAAATACAATTTTTTTTACCAGGATAACCATTGTAAAATCACATTAACTATTTGATTAGAAATAGTTATTGATAAATTTCAATGCCAATAGATTAAAATCTATAAAGGAACTACTCGTGCTATGCACGGGATTATTTAGTTAGTGAATGCATTTTTTTGTTTATAAAATAATGTTAGTCATGTTGATTGTCCTCTCTATGCCTTTGTAATTGGTTTTGTTACTGCATCTAAAATTTCTGACTTATTAATTATTATGACCGGTTTAGTCATATGCTTAGAGAGAGGTATATTTGCAAAATATGTAAGTTTTACAAATAAACATTTAATATGCTTGGTAATTTATAGTATTCTTAGATGATTGGTAATTTATGGATAAAACATTGTATTTCATAGCATGTGTGCACGATTTATTCATAGTATTGCATTTTACGTAATTTTTCACAAAATTATTTTTTTCCACCAAACTGGTCATCGATGAACAAAGTTTGGGTATTTGTACGGTTAAATTTCTTGTGAACTCTAAAGTACATCAAAACATACTCTTTGACATCTCATTTTACGCATTCTGTGACTAAATTACTATATTTTTCACCAAACTGGTAATTGAGGACTAAAATATAATTTGTACATATGAGTAAAAAAACAAAAGCCATTGTCTAATCAAATTGAGGACTTTGAATTATGTAATGATCGTCATTATAGGGATATAACATAATGAGTTGAAAAGTAATCACAAAGATACCCAAGTATCTACACATTATAGCACGGGTTTTGCTAAATTTCTTTGTGTAAATTACTTTTTTATCTACACATTATAACATTTTTTTGTTTATAAAATAATGTTAGTCATGTTGATTGTCCTCTCTATGCCTTTGTAATTGGTTTTATTCTCGCATCTAAAATTTCTCGACTTTATTAATTATTATGACCGGTTTAGTCATATGCTTAGAGAGAGGTATATTTGCAAAATATGTAAGTTTTACAAATAAACATTTAATATGCTTGGTAATTTATAGTATTCTTAGATGATTGGTAATTTATGGATAAAACATTGTATTTCATAGCATGTGTGCACGATTTATTCATAGTATTGCATTTTACGTAATTTTTCACAAAATTATTTTTTCCACCAAACTGGTCATCGATGAACAAAGTTTGGGTATTTGTACTGATTAAATTTCTTGTGAACTCTAAAGTACATCAAAACATACTCTTTGACATCTCATTTTACGCATTCTGTGACTAAATTACTTATTTTTCACCAAACTGGTAATTGAGGACTAAAATATAATTTGTACATATGAGTAAAAAAACAAAAGCCATTGTCTAATCAAATTGAGGACTTTGAATTATGTAATGATCGTCATTATAGGGATATAACATAATGAGTTGAAAAGTAATCACAAAGATACCCAAGTATCTACACATTATAGCACGGGTTTTAAGTATCTACACATATCGGAACTGCTGAAATTTTCTGCATAAGACTAATTGCTCTCTTGCACTATATGTTCTTCCTTCCTGCCATCAACAACATAATTCAATATTGAAAAGAAAATAACCAACTTGAAACCATGAAATTTGTTCTTTTTGAATGTATAAATAAAATTAAAATACACAATAGTGTTAGTTCTTTTATGTGCTAGAAATGAAGAGGTTTAGGACTCCTAAGGGAAAGAAAAAATAAGAGATTGAAAAGTCAACAGATAAGAAATTCATGTTGTTTAGGTAGTAGTTTAATGGGACCAAGATATCAAAGGTTTTTTGCAAAACCTTGCATCAAAGAACTATCACATAAATTTCTAGTGTTTTAAGCATTTATGCAGTTTGTTGGCAATATTGAACCATACAACCATATCCCAAAATAGCAATTCTATTGTCTTCGCTTAGAATTCTTCCTCTTCCTATCTATGTAAGAAAATAAAAGAAAAAGAAAAAATCAATTTGGTTGCTTAACTATTTGACAAAATGTAAAGCAACTTGCTCTCTACACATATATAGCTTATATTTGAGACGGGAGAGTTTTTCTTTACAACATCATCATCTTATATCATATTGGACTTGAATAGTCTAAAACTTACAATTCAAAGAACAACTAAGCGATTAAAATTGGTATGTATAATTTCGAATTGGGTAGCGCACCTCTGATTATGCAAATTAGATTCATTTTGTTTCGGTGACTTGCAAATGAGATCCATATAACAATCATCAACGGATCTCAGTAATCAAAAACATAAAAATAAAAAAACGAAACAAAGGCATTAAATATACTCAAGGCAGGGAAAGTTGAAATCTTAGAATGAACCACCAAATAGAAAAAGGAAAGGACAAAATGGGTGTGTTGATAACGTTCCCAAATGGATTGTCTCTTCTAGAATAACAACTTTGGGTATCTTTCCAAAAATTTGCGAGAAATAAAAAAGTGAATCGAGACACAATAAAATATGAAATCAAAATAAAAACTTCTTCCGAATCCTAGAACCCAACAAATACCTTTACTTCCCACACCCACAAAGTAAAAAGCCATTAGTAGCTTACTAAAACAATAAGTATTATTTAGAAGAAATTTATGTGAGCAAAATTTGCAGCTTTCAACTAAGAAACCATCATGAAGCATGTATCAAATTTAGCAATCTAGAACAGCTACCCCAATAGTTTTAAGTTAACAGTTTCTTTGACAGGCAAAATTGACAACATATCGTACCTAAATTTCTACCTAACAGTGGCTAAAATTAGATAATGATTGATGGCCAAAATAAACAACATAGATGTTAAAATGAACAAAAAATGCAAGAAATCGTAAAATCCCTAAAAACCTCTAAAACTCGGTAGCTATATTCCTGAAAAGAAAAAGTATTGTGATACGTATTCCCACTTCCATGTCTTGGCATAATAATTAGAATTTGGTTTTTTTAGGCAAGTTTTATTTCAAAGATTGTGGTTTATTTAATTTAATTGAAGACTAATTTGTACAAATAATAAATAACTAAATGTTTAAACTGATACTTTTTGATATAATGGACGTCCAATAAATATCTCGGATTAAAACCATATCCAAATTATTGGACAAATTAAAATAATTGGTTATAAAAGTAACTTAAATATCTAGATTTATTTAACCGGATATGGATGTGCTTTAACCGTTGAACCGGTTAATTTGTCACCCTTACTTGCAAGTAGCAAAGTTCCTCCAAAAGAGGAATTGTAGATTTACACTAATTTGAATCTAAGTTCTAAGACACTTCAATATACAAAGTGATGGCGAATTAACAATGTTGGGGAGGACTCTCATAAGAAACTTAGGAGGACCTCTAATTGCTAGGTCAATAGATCACTCGACACTTCCAAAGAAATTTCCACTTATCACATAATGGAAATTAAGAAATGAACTTTGTACATATATTGTGAAGAAAATCATACTAAAATGAAATTGTGATACCCAACCCGAGAGAAAAGTAGGGATGATCATGAAAGCAAATTATCCGACAAAAATTAAAGAAAAACTACTAAAAATCAAGAATAAACTACACAAAAGTTGAAGAACAAAATGGGTTCACCATTCAAGACAAAGAACACCTCTTTAATATTTTTATGAGCAAATCTAAAGTCCAAAACATGACAATTATAAATAATAAAAAATTAGTGTCAAACAAATCAAAAGAAATAGAATCGATATAATCATTTGCATTAACCGTATAGTTAAATCAAATTAAACAAATTCAAATGTCATCAGATAGTATGAATCAATTGCATCCTAATAAAGCTTAAAATAAGTAATAGAAAATCAAATACCACGTAACACTTGAAGCTATTTACCCTTCAATTTATTTTTATCACCGTTGAAGACAAAGAACACCTCTTTAATTTCTTGGAGAAAATCTAAAGCATTGAAACATGGAAAATATACAAAAATTATTAGCGTCAAACAAATCAAAAGAGACAAAATCAAAATAAAAACTTGAAACCCATCAAGTCGGTTTTAGTCAATTTCTTACCTCCATCTAAGTTGGTCCATTTTGTGGTGGAATTAAGAATTTGACTATTTGATTTGTCACTATTTTATTTGTTGACTGTTGTTTTGATGAATAATACAATATAATAATGGAGAAAAAGATGTTCCGGTTTTGGAAAGGATTTGAATAAAATTACGAATTCAGAATTTGACATCGTAAAATAATGACTAAAATAGAGCTATAAAATCGTAGAAGATGAGATATGATGAATAACATAGATGTGATTCTGTGAAGTAGGACAAATGTTTTTTTTTCTCCATTATAACATAGAGATAATTTTCTAATTTGGAGAGGTCACAATAAATTTTCTCCATTAGTAGATATAAGAAGAGGAAAAAAGATGTGAATTTTTATAGATTTTAATTTAGCTTAAAGAGGAGATTGGAGTGGAAGAAGCTAATAGAGAGACGTGTGGAAAGAGACTCCTAAATTTGAAAATGGAGAGAAAAACATGATAAATAACAATTAATTGGAATTGATTTCCACTTATTGCCATGAATTTCTGTCTTCATCAATTAAATGGATGTGATCTTAAAATTCGAAGAAAACACATCTCGTTGATCATTAAGTTTTGTCTTTTAACACATCATTTTTTTGTCTGGTGACCAATTTGCTTTAAGAAATAAAAAGGAAAAACTCGATAAAAAAACGTTATTTTGATAGAATATCTAAAAATGGCATTTTGCTAGCCTATCTTTTTATTATGTTAGATTCAAATTAATTAATTAATTAATAGGTTATTTTTTGATATTTTGAAAAATGAATTATTTTTAATATTTTAAAGTATTAAAAAATTGAAGTTGTGTGTTTGTGTTCGAGGGAGGAGAGTTAAATAAATAAAAAGAGGAGAGTTGAGTATTTTGGGGAGGGTCTGCCGGGGGAGGTAAAGTAAAATTTTTATATTTTTAATTTAGCTTATTAATTTTTTTAAAAGATTTTGAAGAAATCAGTGGCATTTTGCTAGCCCAAATTTATTAAAAATTAATGAAAAGCGAGAAAAAATGCAGAGAATATTAGACCAAAATCTCTGCCATCAGAAAAACTCAAACCAAAACAATACTAATAGAGATCTCCTAATAGAGTCTCTAAAACACAGCAGCCTAAAGGCTAGACAAAAGCCTAAAACCAAATTAACAAAGTTAGATAAAAAATCCTGAAAACGAAAAACCCAACCAAGTTCTGGCTAAAAACAGATATGCAGAAAAAAAAAAAACAATAACCTTTAAATCAGAGCAAAATGGAAAAAAACACAACCAGAAATTATTCTTTGAGCTAGTATTATACACTACTATTTTCGACGCAAATTTCTTTCTGTGTTTCTTCTTTCTACATATTTTAATTTATCATATTAAATTAAAATGGTGCAAAGATCAAAAAAGTTAGGTGATGTAAAAAAATAAGTTTGTTTTTTAACGGCATTTTGACCAATTTGCCTTTAAAATTAGACAAGTGGCATTTTGATATCATATTTTTTATTATGTTAGATAGCATGTTTTTATTTTGTTAGATATCTTTTTAGTATTATTTAGATTTTCTCTCATGAATAAAAAAAACACCTTTAATAAAAGGACCACATGATCTATCTACCTTGAGAAGCCAAATGGAATTTCAGTTTGAGGTTTGATTGATTGGTAGTATTTGATTGATGTGTCATTCCAATGGTGTTGTGCTGTCCTGCAATGGCTATGCATCATCTAAAAAAATGCAATGTTCTTTAACATTTTTTGATTGATGTGTCATTCACCAATCACCCAAACAAACAAGTCAACAACTCGGTTAAATTAAAATAAACATATTATTTTTCTTAACATAATTAAAAAAAAATCATTTTTAATGACCGTGATTATTGTTTGGGCATCCATAAAATCTGCTATACAAATGCTCCATGTTTTAAAAATCAAACCGGACATTAAATTGGTGAACTCTCCAGATCATAGTTCAACTGTTTAAAATTGCTTTGAACTGTTGAAATAATTAAACTGTGTAAGGTGGTAGGTTATGATTTAACTAGATCAACTGTTCTGATTGGTTTGTTTTTAAAACACCGCAAATACTCCGAGTTATAATGGTGTTCCAATATTGAAAGGTTGTGTCCGACTTTTGCTCATTGAAATGTGCTTGAAAGTTGTTTAATTCAATGGCAATTGAGTGAGATAATGACACAATTAAGCATCTCCATTGCTATTCTAGAAGTATTTATGGAAATCTTGGACTATGGGACAATTTTTATTGACAATTAGTGTGACCACTTAATGTACTTCAAATAATTCTTTTACTCCCCCTGGACCTAATTATAAATAAAAAAGTACTTTTTAGATTCATTGGAAAACTAATGTATCTAGACTATAATATAGTCAAAATGCATTAGTTTCCCAATGAACATTAAAAGTGATTTTTTGCTTATAAATAGGTCCAGAGGGAGTATATTGTAACCAAAACAAAATCTTTTTTAAACTGATTATATATTTGCACTCATCACTTAGTATGTGACTATTTAGAGAGTAATGAGTTCAATTGATTTCTCATTCTAATAGGTTATTTTGGACATTTAGAATCAATTATTTGTGGATTTGTATTAACTCAATTTTAAAAAATAAGACATTAAACATTGATTATATAACTGATTTTAAGTGTAACATTCAACATTGGTTGTTTAAATAATTGATTCTAAGGTTCTGTTTGGCGCGTCTCATCTGTTAGCAAATAGCGGATGAAACTAGAGGCTGAAATTAGCGTGAAAAGCACACGTGTTTGGCAAGCACTAGCGTTTAGGGTTTTTGAGTAGAGTTTAGCGTTTTTTCAGACGCTACTCCAAGACTTTGTTTGGCGTGTCCCATCCGCTAGCGGATAGCGAATGAGAGATTTAACTATCGGGTGACAAGTAAGGGTGTTTGACAAGCATTAGTGTTTAACGTTTTTCGAGTAGCGTTTAACGTTTTTTGAAATGTTACTTCAAGTAGCAATTTGTGAAACGCTAGCAGATAGCATATAGCATTTCAATTTTTTTTGACATTTTTATCCTTATTATTTTTTTTATATTCCATATATGCAAGCAAGACTATTTTTTCCTATCTTCCATGTTGTTCGAGGATTCCTAGAACAATTTCTACACATTCAACTTCCAAGTCAGAATTCTCACGTTAAAGACACTCTGGATTTGACAAGATTTATCTAATCGAGAATGACTTAAAATAGTAGAGGTGCAAACTCTTTCTTTTTTAATTTGAAGTCCCGGTAAAGTGGAATTTATGCAGAAACAAAACGTTGTGGTTGCTTCCAACTTTTTAACCTCCCATACTACTATCTAGTACAGTTGCTTTGATCAAAACTTAATTTGCCGGAGACGAGGAGCAAAACAGAACATTAATAGTTTTAAATCTGACAAAGATAAGAAAGGGAGATGGAGCACCACCAGCCCACCATCCGCTATCCGCTAGCGTATTCACTATCCCCTAGTTATTTTTATTTATTTTACATTATTTTCTTAATACAAATAAAATGTCAAAAAGTGGAGCTTAATTTAAGTAAAAAATATCTAATAAAAAGTATAATAATATCTTATAATAAATACAGGGGATGTCCCCAACTTCAAAAAAAAAAAACTCTATTTCTCTCATTTGTAGTCTTTTTCCTTTCTGGCTCACCTTCTTTATATGGTTTTGTGGGCCCAACTGTTCTTTAAAACCTAATTGTGATGTTTTATGTGAGTGTTTTCCACGCCACAAATAGCATACCTCATAAAATAAAACATTGGATTTAAATTTAATTTAATTTATATACAAACATGTGTATAAACATTTTACACTACTAGTATCTATCAATTACATATCGACTCATCATTAAAATGAAATTAGTCAATTAATAACCAACCATTCTATAATTTGTAGTTGATGGTAATTGTAAAATCCTACGGTAGACGGTATGTGTACATAAATTAAAATTTAAAACATTAAGACTCTGTTTGGCAAAAAGTAGCAGATAGCGAATAAGCTAGCAGATAGCAAATAAGCTAGCTTATTGTGGATGACGTAGATGATTAAATTTAGAGTGTTTGGTAAAATTAGCGATTGAAGTAGCTTATAAAAATAAAATTACGTAAATAGACATTTGTAATTAATGCTTTAAAATCAGAGGCAAACCTAGGTATATTTCAGGGGGTTCAACGGAACCCACCGAAAAAAAAAAAATTAAGCATCAATACATTAGGAAAAAATGTTTTTGCAACCCCTGGAAAATATATTTTACACCCAAGTCCTTAGTTTTGCACCAAAGTTATTGTTTTTGCATCACTCTACTGCTATTTAAAATCTGCATTTTGTGAATATGTTGGTTCTCTTAGTGTTATTTAGCTTGTATTTAGGAACTTATTAGTGATATTTAATTTGTGTTAGTCTAGTCTAACACAAGTTGTGAACCTGTAAAAGTCTTTTTTTATTTTTTAGCGTTGTGTGTTTGAAAACTTTTGTACCCCCTAGACCAGAGTTTTAGGTCTGCCACTGTTTAAAATGAGAGAGAATTCACTTAATGGAGGATAAGTAGGGAATTTAATTAAAGTAATGAGAATAAAATTGAGAGAAAAAAGGAAACGCTATAAGCTATAAGCTCAAATGCTACTTTAAGTAGCGTTTCAGAAAACACTATAAGCTAGTGTAAAAATGCTAAAACTTAGTTGTGTCAAACACTTACAACTAGCACATCTACTATAAGCTAATGGATCAACATTGTCAAACAGAACCTAAGCAACCATATTGGAAGCTCTTGTAAAAAAAAGTCTATTGGAAGCTACCTTGAGGTCGATTCACAACGCTTAGGCCACATAAAGTTTTCGTGTGGAATAAAATAAACAAGATCCAAAATAACCTATGAAGTCCAGATACGCGATACGATAGAGGATACGATACGATACAGATACGGGGATACGGGAAAATTTTGAAAATCAATACGACACGGTTGGGATACTTTAATAAAAAATTAAATATATAAAAAAATAACAGAAAAATAAAATGGAATAGAAACACAAGTAGGAAAAAAAACAAAGATGAAAAACAGAAATATTTCATTTTATAGAGATGAGAAAAACGACACAAATAAATAAAAAAAATCACAAAAATACATAAATGATCACATTGTTGAAATAAATACTTGTGATCATATCAAGTAGAGATGATTACGTATATTTATCTCACCCATATCACAATGTATTATTTTTTTCCATGATTGTTTACGAAAAAACATATAATTTTGCCTTTTAGTTATTGAGGTATTAAAATGTATCAATGACAATCATGTGCTAGTTGGTAAGAGGTATCGAAAAAGTATCTGAGAAGTATCCTCAGTTGGTAAGAAGTATCAAAGAAGTATCTGAAAAGTGTCGAGTGAAATATTTATTAAAAAGAATTAAAAAATTATTGGATACTCTTTGGGTACGTATCGAGAAGTATCAAGTGTGTATCGATATCGGATACGTATCCGACACAGGTACGTTGCCATTTTTTAAGTATCGGATGCTTCATAGAAAATAACTATATTTATTAATTGAACTAATGGGAGAAAATGAGATATTTTCCTTTGACAATTAAACGTACATGATCAAGATCAAGACTTGTTTATTTTTGTCAAGTAATTACTCATATTTATCGAAAATTGAAAAAACGACATTTTGACGAATACTTTATTTTGAGACAGAGAATCGTTGCAAAAAAACTACGAGGTGGTGGTGGCTTCTAGCGTAAGAATCCGAAGTTCAGAAAGAGAAAGAGGAGACACAGACACAAACCCAAAAAGGTTCAGATTCGATCTCTTCTCTTTTTCTTTTTTCTATTCTCCCAATTCATATTATTCCTTTTTCTCCAATTAATTCCATCACATCAAACTCAATTTCCCATTCTTATACCTTTTTTCGTTAATTCGCACTTTCTTCTTTACTCTTCAATTCTCCTTTTCTTCTTCACGATCTCAGGTTCCTTTTCGTTTCCCCCCTTTCAATTTGCATACTTAATTCACATCAACAATAATTCGTTCTAATTTTAATTCCAAGAAATCTGCATTTATTATTACTATAATATTATAATTAGTTAGATCCGGAATTTGAGCAAACCTCAATTCTTGATCCTTTTTTTGTTTTTCTATCTGAATTTTGCATGCAAATGTAATTGTTATTTAATTTCCTCGTGGTAGCTATTGAATTTCACCGTCTAGTATTGTTTGTTTGAATTGAACTTGACAATGATGATATGGTGAGAATTGAAATACATTTTGATCAATTTTTGGGATGATTATGTGTTTGCAGGTCTGTGGCTCCTCTGTATGATAGTTAGTTTCTGAGACCAAAAATTAAAAAAGGGAAAAGATGGATTATGAAAGTAGTAGTTGGATTTGGGAAGGGGTATACTATTACCCACATGTGTTTGGTGGTTTAATGGTTACAGCAGCTTTGTTGGGCTTGTCAACTAGTTACTTTGGTGGAATTGGGGTTCCTTATTTGCCATTGCCATCTAATTTGGGGATTTTTCACAAGAAGAAAACTGGTAAAAGGCGCGTTCGGGTTTACATGGATGGTTGTTTTGATCTGATGCATTATGGTCATGCTAATGCACTTAGACAAGCAAAAGCTTTGGGAGATGAGTTGGTTGTAGGTCTTGTTAGTGATGAGGAGATTGTGGCCAATAAAGGACCTCCTGTTTTGTCCATGGAAGAGAGGTATACATATTTTTGTGTTTTTTTCACCTGGAAAATATATATGTATAGCATGTGTTTGATTTTTTTCCTCTAAGATGAAACCACCACTAAAGTGTCAGCAGGGGTTTATAAAATAGTTTAAATTCATATTCTTGCTGAATTCGGTATAATTTATAGATACATAATGTAATCAATTCCAGAAATTTGGTACTGTAAAATCTTGTGAATGCTAAAGAGGTATATGATTATGAATGCTGCTTCTCATGTACCGGTGATTTAAGTGAATTTTTTATTTGAAAATGTGTGTTGTCTTCTAGGCTGGTCCTTGTCAGTGGATTGAAGTGGGTGGATGAGGTTATAACTGATGCTCCTTATGCAATTACTGAGCAATTCTTGAACCGACTCTTTCATGAATACAACATTGACTATGTCATACATGGCGATGATCCTTGCCTACTTCCAGATGGAACAGATGCTTATGATGCGGCAAAGAAAGCTGGTCGTTACAAGCAAATTAAACGTACTGAAGGAGTTTCCAGTACAGATATCGTAGGTACTGAGTTTCTATTGTGTGTGTGGTTATTCTTTCTAGGATGAAAAATATTCCTTAAGTTCTCTAATGTTTTGGACTTGATAATCGATGCCTTCCCGATACTCCTCAACTAATTTCAATAATCATTTTAAAGTAATTACATGTATTTGATCTAACTCTGCTTCAATACAGGAAGAATACTATCTTCTTTAAATGATCAAAAAAATTGTGATGATCAGAATGGTGCTGATTTAAGACCTCAAGCAGAAAGCCAGCCAAAGGTTTCCCACATATCCCAATTCCTACCAACTTCCCGACGAATTGTCCAGTTTTCAAATGGCAAGGTATTTGATTGCTTGTGTCGTCAACTCTTTCAAAGAAATAGTGTATATATTGGGTCCATAATTCTACTACCAACCAATTTGAGTTTCACTAAATGATAATTTTAATTTATACCCGCTGTTTCTTATTCTAAAAATATCAATTTTTATTTTGACTCAATGCAACAAACAATCATATGAAAATTATGTGAATTCAATGGTTTCAAGTTGAAAATGGTTAGTAGGGACAGTTTGATTTCTTCATTATATTTTCAGAAACTTTTGTTTGACAATCAATTGTTCATCTTATTGTAGGGTCCTAGACCGAATGCTCGAATTGTATACATTGATGGGGCCTTTGATCTCTTCCATGCAGGGCATGTTGAGGTACATATACGGTGTAATTTATTATCCTCAGTCAAATACTTAAGTTCATGAATAGTCAGGCACCATTTGATCTAACTGTTCTGGTATGGTTGCCTTTCCTTCATTATTCAATTTTCTATCAGATACTTAAGAGGGCTAGGGAGCTTGGAGATTTTCTTTTAGTTGGTATTCACTCAGATGAGACAGTGAGGTAAACAGATTTTATCATGTTTATTTTAGACAAAATTACTTCAGGGTCCTTTATCTTAATTTAAAGTTTCACTTCAGTTCTTTATCTTTTTATTTTGTGTCAAGTTAGTCCTTTATGTTCAAAAATGTGTACAACATAGGACTAACCCCCCTTTTCCATCCACTTCCGTTATAGATTTGCCTACATGTCTGTTAAGTGGTCTATATGGAAATTGACACGGAAGTATTCCCTATCCCTACATCCAACCCTAGTTCATCTTATTCCCTTCACTCAACCAACACCACCTGGATTATTCACCAAGACCCGAAACCAACAACATCCCGTCAAAAATTCCCCTAAGAGTGACCACAATCCCTCCTTCAAGTCTCCAACCCAATCAAAATAGAAAAAGCAACACCTTTACGAGTAAGATCCATTTCAAACTGAGCAAATAGAAGAAAAAAAAACACCAATGAAACGAGCAAGGAGGAGAAAACTAAAAAAGACAAAGAAATGAAAGGGGAGAGGGGCTTTTACGCCCTGCACCGATAGTCTTTGCGGCATGTGGGACTTCCCCTCCCTGTTGGACACGTCGTAGCCGCAGAACAACAGTCAACGTGGAGTCCCCTCCCCTTCCCCACTACTCTTCATGCTTCTTCCCTTCCTCCCATTCTCTCTTTCTTTCCCTTTCTCTCACCCCTCCCTCTGTACAGATATACATCTTCCCCCTCCTCTCCTTCTCTTTCTCCTCTATGTTTTCCAGCTCTCCTTCCCCTGCTATTTGCAGAAAACAGTGCTTTCTCCCACTCTCCTCAAACATCTCACCAATCATGAGAAAAGAACCCAAATTTGAATTTTGTTTATTGTTTTTAGTAAAAAAGTTAAATAAAAAATCATGACTGAGATTAACAGTCCACACCAACTGCCACATAGGCATATTAACATACCCATAGGCCACTTTTTAACTAGGGTGGATGGAAAAATGATGGTCAGACCAATAATGTTATTGTTTTAATACTTAAAGGACTAACTTGCCACAAAAATAAAGGGATCAAGGGAAACTTCAAATTAAGATAACGGACTTTTAGAGTAATTATGCATTTTATGGGTTCTGGTATTCACTCCAACCTTAGATATCAACATACAAAATTCTTGCAGTGAACATCGAGGAAATCACTTTCCAATTATGCATCTACATGAGCGTAGCCTTAGTGTGTTAGCTTGCCGTCATGTTGATGAAGTCATTATTGGTGCACCTTGGGAAATTACAAAGGATATGGTATGTCTCTGATTCTACATTCTCTGTAATTCATTTAAGTTATTGTAGTTGTTCTTGGTGCATTGTCTCATACTCATTTATATTTTTGTTTTACTCTAAGTGAAGGATTTAATTCTTATTGTCTATGTGGTACTTTCATAGAGAGAAAGATTAGCAGCGCACACCTTCATGGTTTGGCCTGGGTTATGTCTCAGAGCTAGCATGATATTTCAAAGAATGTGTTGCATGTTTTTCTCGTATCATGAAACATCATCTCCATTTCCCTGTTTTCTTCTTGAAATCATTGAAATTCTAACTTCTTGTGCACATACATTGCATCCAGTTGACAGAGGGCATCTGAAATGTTCTTGAACCCAATTTGAATCAATTGGATTTTTTCATTATCATTACAATGTTTGTTTTTTGGAATTAAACAGATCACAACTTTCAACATCTCACTAGTTGTGCACGGCACTGTTGCTGAGAAGTCGATACAGGTAAATTCCCCCATTGTTTTACAATTCATGTGTAATACAACATTATTTTCTTATTTGGCCTAAGTTGTATTGTGCTGTGCAGACTGAAAAAGATCCCTATGAGGTTCCAAAGAGCATAGGCATATTCCGCTTGCTTGAAAGCCCAAAAAGTATTACTACCATTTCAGTAGCCCAAAGAATAATGGCTAATCATGATGCATACATGGTACTTTCTTATTACTTTTTTCTGCCAAAATTCTGTTAAACTTGTCAGTTTTAGTGATGGACATAGTTTTATTCTTTTGCTTGTTTTTGGGCCGATGCAGAAAAGAAATGCTAAGAAGGCTAAGAGTGAGAAGAGATACTATGATGAGAAAAAATACGTGTCTGGAGACTAGGATGTATGTATGAAGGGTGTTTGAGACCACTCTACAGACTTTGGATATCACAGGAAATCTATTCATTGTGAAGGATGACTAGTACAGAGTATGACGTATGATAGAAGAAGAATATTGTAGATTAATTGGAAATATTAATGTACTGTTAATGTCCTGACATTTTTCTTGTCATCATATGGCTCGGCCACCAGTTTTATGGCATTTTAATTTTGCTATGGTTTTGCTTTATTCTAATCTTCAGTGTAATTCTATCAATAACGCCTTACCTTGATAGTGTATTATAGCTGTCACAAGTTACACACGAATGGCTCTGCTTCCATTTTTGCAAATTAATAGAATCCTTTATTTTTCTTTATCTTGGCGCTAGAACAGAAGTCAAATTGAAACTTAAAAGCACTTCACAGAATTAGTACAGAAAAAAGGAACATTTGACAGACTGTGTAAGAAAACAACAATTTTCCCACTAAGTGGCATTAGTTACAGAATGCTTCGTAATGCCCTTTTTTCCCACTAAACCCCAAGTTGGTGACGATTATAGACACTGACCACTTTCTCCCAACTACTTAAGCAGCAAAACCATTTTAGCAACAAAACTGCAAACTATGATCTAAGATTCTAAGAATCTAATCTAAGATTCTAAAGGATGCAGAACAAGAGAATAAAATCATCATTGGGTCCAAGTCCAGGTGATGGGAGTTGAGGTGTTTTGAGGAAGTTGAGGTAACAAACAGTGCTGTTGCTGGAACCCCTCTGCCATTGGCATTGCCATTGGATGCTGAAAAGTTGAAGTTAAAGAAGCAGTGACAGTGTCTTCTTGCTGCTGCTGCTGCTGTTGTTCTTCTTCTACATCCATCATTATTGTTCCTTCTTCAGTTTCATCAGCTTCCATCAACTCTGCATTGTTGTTGTCATCAAAGTAGGAAGAAGAAACTGAGGATTGTTGTTGTTGCTGCTGAGCTTGGGGTATCCAAGGTACAATAGCCAAACCATGGTTATTGTTGTTGTCTTTTTCCTCCTCTTCCTCCTCGCGTGACCTTATTAGGCGGTTATAATCACATTCTTTTGACCAACCAAATTGATCTGCAATCAATTAATTGAATAAATCAAATCCTTATATTCTTAATTGATTAATTAATTAATTAATGAATAAAAATAAGAACAAGTTGAGGAGAGAAGAGAAATTAGGGAAAAAAATACATACTGCTCTTTTTGAATTGAGAAATAAGGTCAGAATTTAGGGAAAGAGAGAAAGAGGAAGGAGAGTGATGCTGAATGGGCTTGAAGAGGACAAGAGCCCTCTCTTCGTTAGCAGCAGGAGCGACGGTTAGAGTTTCATCTTCTTCCACGATCGGAGGCAATCCACAATCCTAACAATAATAATAATAATAATTGAAAATTAGTAAATAACAAGTAATTGATTTGAGGGAATAATTGAAGAGAGAGAGTGAGAGAGAGAGTACGAGGCGGCGAATCTTGGTGGCGGGAGAGGAGAGAGAGAAATCGGAGAAATCGTCGCGGATTTCATCGACGCCGCCTTTCCTCTTCAACAACTTGAATCCTGCCATGGAATCGATTGTTTACAGAGATGAGATCTTTCTATCTATCTATCTAAGGAAAGAGCAGAGCAGAGCAGAGCAGAGCAGAGCAGAGAGGAGAGTGCGTTCGTGTTTGTAGCGAATGGAAGCATTGTGTGAATTTGCAGAAGTAATAATACTATTACTGTCTATTGGTGTCTAGACTTTTCTGGAACTCCACGGAATTCTCTTCCTTTTCTTTCCCAAACCTTCCATTCCATTCCATTCCACATGTCATTATCCACTATCCACCTACATATTCCTTCTTAAACACTCTTCCTAATTTTCATTCATCTTCTCTTTAAATTAATTAAATTAAACATTTTATTATAACCATTTAATTTATTTATATCAATTATAGAGATTTTTACAACACCATACAATTATGAAATGACACGCCTTTAAAAAATGATGTACTTCTACCAAATACTCTAAAGAGATACTTTAAAAATCATTTATATCATGATATTTGATTGATTAACGATGTAAAAATTTACAATGACGTGCATATTAATTAAACTTTTATTATAAACCACTGGAAAAATGATGGTAGAGACTAGAGACTAATCCCTTGGGTACTGAGATCTATTTGAAGAGTTTACCTTTTCTACCAAGTATTTTTCCAAACACACCGATCAGAGATCGAATCTTTGACCAAATGGTTAAGAGTCCAAGTATTTATCACTTTTGTTGTATTATGTTGGTATCATATAGTAATTATTTTATTTATTGCTTTTATTTATTAATTAATAAGATTAAATATTCATCATTTTTCAAGAAGAATGATTATGATTAAAAAAGAATTAAAGATATTAATTTGTAAAAAAAATGTTAACTAATAGAAGTTTAACCTGTAATGAATAATGACAATGCAGAGGCAGAAAGGTAACAAATAGCCTGTCAGAATTACTTGTAAAGAGCCACATGCATTTTTCAGCACAACAGCGACAAACACGGGTTTATGAAAAGACAATTAACATGCAAAGAAATTTTGATTTTGCCCAAGTTAAAAGTAAAAAAATAATAGAAGTTTAACCAGTTAAACCCTGAAAACCTTGAACCACTGCCTCTTCCAGTTCAATATCTGGTTCGGTTTTGATTACCTTGGATTCCACTTTCCACTTAAGTGAATAATGACAATAACATAGCAAATTACTTGTAAAGAGCCACATGCATTTTTCAGCACAACAGCGACAAACACAAGTTTATGAAAAGCATTAACATGCAAAGAAATTTTGATTTTGCCCAAGTAAAAAGCAAAACAATAATAGAAGTTTAACCGATTAAACCCCAAAAACCTTGAACCGCTGCCTCTTCCAATTCAATATCTGATTCAGTTTTGATTACCTTGGATTCCACTTTCCACTTAAGTGAATAATGACAATGCAGAGGCAAAAAGGTAACAAATAGCCTGTCAGAATCACTTGTAAAGAACAACATGCATTTTTCAGCACAGCAGCGACAAACACAAGCTTATGAAAAGACAACTAACATGCAAAGAAATTTTGATTTTGCCCAAGTTAAAAGTAAAAAATTGCAAACTCTAACATCACAGTTTTGTGGAATGTATTCCAATGAGCCTTTTCACAGTTTTTTTGAAAACTCTCTAAAGGCATTACTTACTTGACTCCCATAAATGGCAAGACAGATCATATGTGTTTCAGCACATAGAACATGTAAACTAACTTTAGAACAGTAAAGAAAAACAACCCTTCTTCAAAATTCAATTATACATTAAACTAATACTACGATATAGAAAGAGAAAAACTGCTAAGCTTTTAACACACTTAATCTTTAGTGGGAGTGTGTTAATGAGTGAACTAAAGTGATTTTTGTGGGTTCAAACTGCCTCGTAGAATATAAAATAATGTATTTGGCCCCACTTATTTATATTTTTTATTTGTATTTATTTTATTCAATTTATCTTCACAATATTCAGTTTATTCTTTTTGAAGCAAAACATTCCGTTTATTCAAAAATATTGTTGATGGGAGAGAAATAACTCTTTTTTATTGTTAGTTGTTGGTGTGTTGTTTAACTAACGTCAACTAATGTTTATCTAAAAAAAACTAACGTCAACTAATATTTCAATTTACCCATTGCCGGCTAGACCAAGTTTATCGCAAGTTTGTAATAACACATAGAGCTTATAGTTTATTTCCTTTTAAACTCTCTGCGCTAAAGTTGCTCTTAACAATATGCAATTGTTTTGTTAGGGTTAGCTAACCTACACAAAAGTTTTTCAGTTCTCATATCTAAACATACAAAAATATTAAGAGAAAATGAAAAGTTTAACATCTATCTATTCTATCATAATAAAATCAAAGATGCTAGCAAAATGACCAATTTAGGTAGCTTAAAATTTTGCCATTTGGCATAAAATAGGGACAATTTCGTAAAAGTGCCGCAAAAAGCCAAAAATTCGTAGCTTTTACAGCTTTAATACAGATGCAAGAAAAAAAGCAGACTGAAATCTGCAACTGACACAGAAAGGACAAAAAAACACACTGTCTCAACAAAAAATGCTAAAGAGACAAAAAAATGAGAGAGAGAAAACTGACAAAAAAAACAAGGGAGGGACAGAAACTGACGCGTGCGTCAGTGTGAGAGAGAGACAATTGTTTTTCTATTTTGACAATAAGAGAGAGATAATTGTTACTAATTTAGTATTTCACTTTTACTATTTATATTTTATAATCACTAACATAAATTATAAAATTGCGTCAAAAAAATTCTAAAATCACTTTTTTCAATATTTAATTAAAATTATTAAATTAATATTAAATATTTTATAATTTAAAATTATAATGATTAAACATTTTTTTATTTAAAAAGTCTCTTTTATACTTTTTTCCCATTTTTTTTCTTAATTTTTTGTCAAAAACATTTAAACAAAATTTCCATTTTTTACTAAAAATAAATTAGTCTCTATTTTTATAGCCTACTCAAACTATTAAAATTAATCACTTCTTTTTACAATACTAAAATTAATCATTTTAACAATTATCTATTGTTAAAAAAACACGTATCTTTAAAAAAGTTTAAAAATTAATATTTTTTCAAAAAATTAATTTATTCAATTAATATTACAATGAATAATTAAATAATATAAAATTTACTATTTATTATAATCTCTTATTAAAATCATTGAATTTAACCACCGAGAATTGTAAAAAAACTTTAACCTTACCAAAAATAACTTTTTATAATTAAATGACTATGATTAAATTATATAAAAAAATAGGTCATAATACGTGGCAACGGGAGCGGCAACTAAATTAATTAAACCAAAATTATTTAATTAATATTAAATCATATAGAAAATGCTTAAATATGTTTTTAGTATCTGCAAATATAGTGACTTTTCATTTTAGTCCCTGCAAAAAAGAGATATACTCTGCTCATCCAAACTTCAAGTATTCTTAAATTTGTTTTCTTCCAGAAATCATAATTAGGGTTCTTCTTCATGCGGGAGCGACAACGAGAGACTGACAATGAGAGCTGCAACGTGAGTGGCAACGGAAGAGGCAACATGAGTGTTAACGAGAGCGCCAACATGAGTGTCAGCGGGAGGGCCAACGAGGATCCAAACGGGAGGGCCAACTGGAAGGCATGTATTATTACCTCTAATGTCTAAATACATTATTATGGATCAATGCAATTATGATTGTCAACGGGAATGCATATTCCACTTTGAATTCCAAATCATACATTTTAGACTTTCTTCGCAACTTCTGAATATCGTCCAATTTACTATTATGACTTCATAGCAATCCACCAACCATATAGTATCACCCGTGCGTATGCACGGGTAAAATACTAGTTAAAATTAACAGCCGATAAAGATGTTTCCAAAGGAGGACGTACATAGAGACAGAAAATTAAAGTTATAACTTTTTGAGAGAGAAAACAATAAAAAGAGGGCCCTCCATGATGTCAAAGCTTGTTAGACAAATCAATAAGATCAGAAGAAGGTTCATTATAGGCTACGACTTCCATCTCCTTGGAAGTAGTGTCACCAATTGGGAAAAACTTGTATTCCATGAAAACTGATTTTCCAATGCTATGAAGTGCAACAACCTCCGCACACTCCAAAAAATAAAAAAACGTATATACACCCCCAATGCGTATATACGATTGACACACTTCCACCATAATCGGATATACGCCTTGGGTGTGTATATACGATGCCTTATAACATAAGGTCGTATATACACCCCCAAGTGTATATACGATTTGTATTTTATTTTAAGTCAAATAAAAATTAATGAAGTGCTGAAAATAGGTTTTGTGTGTAGTTTCGTTAAAACGTGAAGATGTTATACGTTGAACGAATAATTTAGGCTAAAAAATCGGTTTTCGGACAACATACTCCGATCGTAATGAAACCACAACCATTAAATCCGAAAAAAATCAAGACATATATACACCTTAAGGACATATATACGATGGGTTAATTTTGAATCTTATACGGCTAATCGTATATACGTTAAGGACATATATACGATGGGTTAATTTTGACCATCGTATATATGTCCAAAATAACATATATACGATTAACAATTTTTTTTTTTTTTTAAAAAATAGATTGCAAAGGGCATTTTGGGGTTTCACTTTTGGGTGGGGGTATATGGGGAAGGAGTGGGGGTATGGAAAAAACATCCCTAAGAAAGAATATCTACCTTATCAAGCCCAAACCAAGTTTTAAACAGGGCGATTGTTTTTGGTCATTTCACACCCTTGTGGGGTGTGTTTTGAGTAGGAGGGAGCGTGGGAAAAGCAATCGCCCTGTTTAAAACTTGGTTTGGGCTTGATAAGGTAGATATTCTTTCTTAGGGATGTTTTTTCCATACCCCCACCCCTTCTCCATATACCCCCACCCAAAAGTGAAACCCCAAAATGCCATTTGCAATTTTTTTTAAAAAGGTTAATCGTATATATATTATTTTGGACATATATACGATGTGTTAAAAGTAGGCATCGTATATATGTCCAAAATGACATATATACGATTTGTTTTTGTTTTAATTTTTATTACTAAAAGGCTACTAAAAATTCGTTAAATAGTCAAAACTACTCTAAAACATTATAAAAACACCACTAAAAATCTAACAAAACCAAAATAAGGCTATACAAATTTTTTTAGATTTTTTGGAGACTATGAAAAATTAAAAAAAATCGTAAAAAATAGTAAACGATAGAATTTGGGATTTTGAGGCCGTAGTCCCGTAAAAAGTCCCTTCTAGGGGAGTCTTGATTCTTGTTTTTTTTTTTTCGGATTTAATGGTTGTTGTTTCATTACGATCGGAGTATGTTGCCCGAAAACCGATTTTTTAGCCTAAATTATTCGTTCGACGTATAACATCGTCACGTTTTAACGAACTACACACAAAACCTATTTTCAGGACTTAATTAATTTTTATTTGACTTAAAATAAAATACAAATCGTATATACACTTGGGGGTGTATATACGACCCTATGTTATAAGGCATCGTATATACAGGCGTATATACGATTAAGGTGGTGTGTGCCAATCATATATACGCCTGGGGGTGTATATATCGATGCCCAATGTAAGGGTCGTCGTATATACACCCCCGTGTGTATATACGATTAATAAACATTTAAAAAAATACGTTTTGTAAGAAGAGCATTTTGGGATTTAACTTTTGGGTGGGGTATATGGGAAGGAGTAGAGTGCAGTAAAAAAAAACCCTAATAAGAAAGAGGGTTTTTTTTTGTACCCCCACCTCATCCCCATAAACCCCCACCCACACCGAAAAACCCAAAATGCCCTTCTCAAAACGTATTTTTTTACAAATTTTGACCAATCGTATATACACACGGGGGTATATATACGACCCTATGCATTTAGGCATCGTATATACACCCCCAAGGCGTATATACGATTGGAAAACCCCCCACCTTAATCGTATATACGCCTTGGTAGGTGTATATACGATGCCTAAAAAATAGGGTCGTATATATACCCCCCTCAGGTGTATATACGACCCCCATTGTATTTTTTAAATTTTTTTTAAGTCAAATAAAAATTATATGAGTCCTGAAAATAGGTTTTGTGTGTAGTTCGTTAAAACGTGATTTATGTTATACGTCGAACGAATAATTTAGGCTAAAAAATCGGTTTTAGGCAACATATACTCCGATCGTAATGAAACCACAAACCATTAGAAGCGAAAAAATCAAGAATCAATACTCCCTTAGAAAGGACTTCTTACGGGACTACGGCCTCAAAATCCCAAATTCCATCAAGTTTATTATTTTTTACAATTTTTTTAATTTTTCATAGTCTCCAAAAATCTAAAAAAATTTGTATAGCCTTATTTTGGTTTTGTTAGATTTTTAGTGGTGTTTTTATAATTTTTGGAGTAGTTTTGACTATTTAACGAATTTTTAGTAGCCTTTTAGTAATAAAAATTAAAACAAATTATTAAAAATTAAAAAACCCATCGTATATACCCCTTTGAGTGCGTATATACGACCTATATTTTTTGCCCATCGTATATACACCCCCAAGGCGTATATACGATTATGGTGGGGGTTTGCCAATCGTATATACGCCTTGGGGGGTGTATATACGATGAGCAAAAAATAGGGTCGTATATACGTACTCAAAGGGGTATATACAATAGGCTAAAAATTTAAAAAAAAAATACGTTTTCAAAGGGCATTTTGGGGTTTTAAATTTGGGTGGGGGTTTTTGGGGATGGGGTGGGGGTCCAAAAAAAAAACCCTAAGAAAGAATATCTACCTTATCAAGCCCAAACCAAGCTTTAAACAAACCCACCAAGACCACCTGGACCAAAAGCTGAAAATGTGGGCTCTTGCTTTTCCCACACCCCCTCCTACTCTAAACACACCCCATAAGGGTGTGAAAAGACCAAAAGACCTATTTTTTTTCAGAAATTTTCACCTGTTCGAACACGGGGCTTCGAACAGGTTCGAAGGAGGACGTTCGAGTGTGTTAAATATGGACAGACACCCGCGCCGCGCGTTTTTCACTGTTCGAATAGTGGTCATACGAAACGAGTTCGATGGTGGTCATGCGAACATGGTCGAATTATGTTGTTCGAACAAGTCTTCTGCGCAGACTTCTTTGCAAAGATAGCGGTATTGGGCGCCTCGATTCGCCGCCGACGCTTTTAATCAATCGGTTTAATCACCAAAATGTGTCGAGATAAATGAGTGGATGTAAATCCTTTTGAAATTGTGCACGAACGGATAGAATTTAAACGGCTCGGTTTGTGATCTAAAAATGAAATCAACGGTGACATTTCACCACGCCTATTATAAAAGGGGTTCACATCCTCGAGCTTCTTCACCAAACCCTAATCGCTTCTTCCCAACCCACCGCTTCTTTCACCAAAACCTTCTTTCCTTCTTCCCAACCCAAATTGAAATGGAATGGCAATTGTGCTCAACCCAAGACTCAAATGACAAATTCCTAACAACCGCTTCACCACAATGGGATTTGTCTGCCACCGACGAACATGGTGCGTGTGTTTCGTTGTCCTAACCATGTCTTCTCGCAGGGATGAGTAAGGACATCACCTTCGCCTAACCAAGGAAAAGGTCGAGAGGAAGATTCGTCCCAAAGGGAGCGTGGCGTAAAGACGTGGAGCGTATACGTTTCAAAAAGTTCAATTGTAGAGATGATGGGACCGTCCCAAAGATTCGATCATGGAGATCCGAAATGACGACGGCGTCCACGCAATGATGGAACATCTAGCTAACGCTCCGATGGGGCGACAGATCTCTTAGAGTTGTGCGTGGACACAATCTGAACTGCGAAAGAGGTCATGCATCTTCTTCAACCACCACCACCCGCACCACAACAACCCATACTTACGCACACCGTAAAGTTGACTATGAGATAGACGATGCGCGCGACTCCATACACGTGGGTTGGTTCATGGTCGTGAAACTAAAAATTTCGTGCTTAAGAACAACATCACATTCGCAGAATTGAAAGAAAAATTGAAAAAATGTGAAACTAGATGGTGTTCAAAGAAGAAATTAAAAAAATCGAATGTGAATCCCCTACGTTAGCAAATTTGGAACCCACGTAATCGTATTCGTAAGTGCCTTAAGCCTATCAAGAATGACGAAGACGTTCACAAATGTTTGAGAAACATGAAGAATTCCAAGGTTTCATTGAACCTTATCTCGAATTGTTCGTCGAAACACGAGAATCATCAAGAAGAAATCCCATGAGAATTAGAGGTAGTAGTAGTAGTTCTAAGTAGAACTAGATTGTATTTTGTTTTCTGTCGTTTCGTTTTAAATTTCCTATCCTTGTATTTTTGCAATTTGTGTTTTTAACTTCTTTCTTATCCAATATTAAATCTGCTCAACTTTTTTATTTTACCGTAATTGTTACCGTAAATGACAATAAATTTGCGCCAACGTAAAAGGAATTTCAAATTAAAAACCAAATGAAACAAAGTAGTTAAATTATACAAAAAAACTAAACAAATATCCCCTATGACATATCCTATCTGGGTGTTGCGCCCCTCCTCCTCTCTCATACACATTCCCAAACCTCCTCCTAAACCCACGGAAGGGGTTGAGCGACCTCTTCTTGATCTTACCAAACATGCTCTGGACCGCTCGGGACATGATCATCGATGGCCCCATCAATGTCATCAACCAAATCAATCACTCGTAGCATCCATCACAACCAAATAACATAACATTATTACTTAAATAAATAGAATATTAAGAAACATTATCATGCAATTAACATAAAAGACACGTACCACACGCGACACCGTGCTCATCTCGCAAGCTGCGATAATGCTCGGGGAAGAGAAAGGGATGTGAGACCCTAGAGTACCATGGAAAGTAGCCCACGACCGTGTTTGAGGAGTACGGCACACGTGGAGGCCCCGCGCCACCAAGTGGTCCTCAAACCGTGTCCACCTCAAACTGTTCGCCTGACCACCACCTCGAACAAGTCGGTTCCGCTTACAAAATACAGCGGTTCGAATGAGGTTGCTCGAGCGGTGTTCGCACAACCTCCTCATTCGAACACCTTCGTTTTCATGTGTTCAATGGTGCTCGTTCGAACAATTCTGCAACAAAAAAAAAAAACCGAGAATGGAGCGTAGGGGAGAGGCATACCTTGAAGAAAATGGAGCGAATAGAGAGAGAGAGAGAGGCGAAAATAACCTGTGTGCTCTTGAGAGTGTTGGTGTAGAAGATTGAGTGAGAGATTGAGTGAGATTGAGTGAGTTGGGAGAATGTGAGTGAGAGGAAAGAGAGGTTTAGGGTTCGTAGGAGGAGGAGGAGAAATGAGAGACGGGGAGAGTGAGAAGGGGGAGGGTGTGTGGTTTTTTTGTTTTTTTGAAGGGGGGTAATTTTGGAAATAAAATTTTGATGGGGTGTGAATAAGTAGGGGGGGTGTGGGGAAAGTAATAACCAAAATGTGTTGTTGTTATGGTTCATCACATTTCATTTCCCAAATTCAATGTTTACTACTTTTTATTAATTTTTTTAATTTTTCATAGTCCCCAAAAATTCTAAAAAAATTTGCATAGACTTATTTTGGTTTTGTTAGATATTTAGTGGTGTTTTTATAATTTTTAGATTAGTTTTGACTCTTTAACGGATTTTTAGTACCCTTTTTATAACCTTTTTTTAAAAATTAAAACAAATCATATTAACAAACAAAAAAAATAAAAACAAGTCGTATATGCCCCCACACCTTGGTATATACGACTTGTTAAAATACAAATCGTATATACCAAGGTGTGGAGGTATATACGGCTTGTTAAAATACAAATCGTATATACCAAGGGGTGGAGTATATACGACTTGTTTTAAAAAATCCAATCGTATTAATTTTTTTAACATATATACGATTTTACCAAAATGTCATATGTATCTAACATAACATATATACGATTATTTAAAAAAAAAACTTTTTTAGGGGTATTTTGGGGTTCTCAGTTTATGTGGGGGTAGGGGGATATTGGTGGGGGTACAAAAAAAAAGACTAATTCAATTGTGAGATTCCTTCTAATTTTGCGCTGCCATCAAAGTTGTATGCTAAGCACAATTGAACTGGGCTATAGAGCAAAGTAAGTCAATGATTTATATCCAGAAAATATAGAGCAAAGTAAGTCAATGATTTATATAATTAAGAATAATTGCTCTAAAAATAACTTAAAAGTATCTCTAAAAATACACTAAATCGAAGTTTATCAGTACGTGAATGGGCATGCTGTGATTTTTCAAGAACCAATCTTGGTAAACAAGATGAAAGATCATACCACCAATGGAAAGTATGCTTCTAATCCTAAATCTTCTGCTCAAACCGTAATGGCTCAAGGGATAAAATTTGTGACATTTCGTTGAGTCAACTCCCTTGCCACTACATAAAAGATGATGAATTGGAAATATCCATTTTAAAGGAAGAATATGCAACAGGTTTGGAGAGCTGTAAGTCTCACCTTCATGGAAGGCTCTTACTCACAAAAGGGGCCAACCTAATCGCAACCTTCCTGAAATTGCAAGCCAGGTTTGGTTCAGTTGTTTTGATGGCAGCCGAACTTTAATCCTTTGACCATAAAACATACAAATGCAATGTGTTGGATTAGAGTTTTAGGTCTTGCTCAAGAATATTGACGTCCCAATTTTTTTTCATTGCTAGTGGTGTTGGCACACCAAGTCTTGATGATACTACAAGGAAATTCTTTTGATAGATCATTTGGTCAGTTTGCATGTGTACTGGTTCATATTGATTTGAGATCAAAGCCTAGAAATCAAATTCTTGTTGAGAGATCGGATTATGTTTTCTTTGTGGGCATTGAGTATAAATTTTTTCCTTACTTTTGTATGCAAGAATTTTAGTTATACTGCAAGGGGTTGCAGTTGAGTGATGCACTATAGAGTGGAGATTAATAAGGAGCAAAAGATTCCCAAAAATGTTGCTCAGACAAAAATAGTTGTTAAATATGTTCCAAAGTTGAAGATACTAGTAACGCTAATGCTAAGCAAAATGCGCAAGTCATAAGTATTTGAAACAAAAGTGAATAAGGAAGCCTTTAAAGGCATCATATATGTTTCTGAAGTGATATGTGGTCAAAAAGAATTTGTGCAAATTCGAGCAACATTGTTTCATACTATTTAAAGAACTCCAAAGATAAATAACAAGACTTTCAGTAAAATCTTTGACTCAATCGTCAAGAAAAACATCTAGTGCTGTTAGGAAGTATTTTGGGCCATGTATAGAAGAAATAGTGAAGACCCCATATATCAAACTGTAAACCTCATAAGCTTCCATGCTTGATTCAAACTAGTAATATGGAATTCTTTTGTGCCATGAATCATGAGATCACACAACATTTATCAATTGTAATCAATTGTAATTGTAATGAAAGGAACTGCAAACAATATTGCATATAACAACTTGGCAGGTTCCAACGTTGGCAGGGCCAACTTTCCCCCCCCGCTGCTCCTTTTCCTGCTCCCCACCCCCACCCTCTACATGCACACACGAACTCAAATAGAAAGCCACCACGAAAACGGCAGTACAAAACATGCAGGACATATCTAAATTGATGCAAAGACCTGTCCACTTCTCCATCATTACATCCTTCCATCTCTAATACAATTTTTTTCTTCTAAATATTTCCTTACCTACATAACGTAAAGGCAAAGGAAAAACTTGAATGCAATCTCTATGTTGTGTTTATTGATTCAAATCCAATGATTGTTTTAAGGTTCCAGCATACTGAGGACGGGATTACATTACATATTTTGTTGAAAACAACAAGGCAGTGTATCTACAAGGAAGCAGGATTCTCCAAGCTAGGAGGCATTTTCATCTGGAGTACGCAAGAGGATGATGGAAGAGTAACTAAGCATGGGATACATATTAGCATCAAGAAACTGAGCGTACTGTTGTATTGCAATATCTCTTCCAGGAACGTCAGGTGTGAGAAAATCATATGGTGCAGACTTGCTGGTGTCTACAAGGGGTTCCCATCTGTATCCTGGACGTTCTGGCAAGGTAATTGTGAAAGGTAAATGACTTGTATTGAAAGCAATGTAAATTTCTCCCTTCACCGAGTCCATCTGGGTTGATGTTAATGTCAAATAACGGGGTAAAATTAGTCATTTATGGAGTATCCTTGCAAAGGTTACATAAGAGAGGACAGACAAGTTCAAAGCATAACAGCTTCAGTACACTACAAGAACATGTGGGTTTGAATATTCTTTTTAAGACAAAATGTTAAAGCGAATGAAGCTACTGAGAGGTCAAAAGTTCTATACGTGCTAATCTAGGCATGGCAGCTTTGCACAGAGGATATTAGTTTATGTCCAGAAGCAGCTCAACCTATATTTCATACCATGTGACAAACAGACCGAGAATAAAATGTTTCTTTTTACTTCTATTCTAACCAATATATCACTTGTCCTAATAACGAAAGCACCAACATGATTATTCCAAAACCTAGCTACGCATGCACATACTATCCCAATTTGTATTATCTTCTATCTTGCTGGAGCTTCTTAACTGAGGTAGGTTTCTAACTATAAGTTTATAAATGTCTGTAAAGAGGATAAATTAGGAGGCTCTTAAAAAAATTATGACACGGAAACTAATTTCAACTCACATAGATATAAGAAGCTACGATTTAGAAGACTCATTATTGCAAGATTATTTTAACTTTTCTTTTCCCTACAAGTGTTTGTTGCTGTCAAACATTTCAGCTCAAGGTTGTCACCGGAGAGTGAAAACATGTCCTAATTCTACATTTTAGGTAAAGATTCTAAGATGTGATTCGCATGGCTTTTAATCAGTAATAGAACTCTTATATCAATGTGTTATTGAATATGGGTAACAAAAGTATTGTACCAGGGTAAAAGCCACAAAACGGCTAGTTTCAGACCATTCTGGAATTCCAGGTAAATGACCATGCCATTGCAGCCTCTCTGATGTTGGGAAGTCATCTAAGCCCAGTGACTCACATTCCCTGCAGTATTACAGCATTAGAATGTGAGAAAAATGCTAGAGTCCGAGGAGAAAGCAAAAGGTACTTACTTGCGGAACTTAGTCATAAGGCGGCAAAATCTGAAAAAATCTGATGAGGATTCTTCCTTTTTGTCCCATCGGAAGTAATTAAGCTGCAAAAAGGCTGAGGATAAGTTAATAGAATTAACACGGTGGGATGTGCATTGAAAAATTCTAGAAGGTAAGGGGATCACATAATTATCATGGCAATAGGTATTGTTGTTTCCCCCTTTAGTGTGTCCATATTCGTCGCCCATATATATCATCGGAACTCCCTGATGAGACAAACTAAAATTCAGTCAACAATTTGTGTTGTTCACAACCGTCTATTTATAAATCAGAATAATTTGATGAATTTAACACCACTACCAATAAACACAGCATTAAAACTAAGGGTCTTGCTATCGAGTACCCACAGTACACTAGTTAAGAAAATAAGAAATAGAAAGTAATGAAAAATGCAACGTTTAATGCATTGGTAGCCTAAAAAATACGCTTTCCAATAAAGACGAATGCTAACTATATATGCTTCTAAACACTCTTTCCAACACTAAAGTGAGTGTTATAGAGTGTGTTGCTAGCATCTCTTTTCCAATAAATATTTTTCACTTGTTAGCATTTGCCTAAAATAGAAGTAAATTTAGATTTCATTGCTCCTGCATAGGCCTTATAAAAGTCACAAGAAACTGTTTCAGACTCCTGTGCATTATAGTTAAAAATCCAACTAAGCACAGCACTAAATTACCAATAAATGTTGCAAACAGTAGTACTCTGGACGGAACTTTATAAATGTTGCTCGAGCCTTATTATAAGGAAACTTTATCTATATAACTAGTCAAAATGAGATCTCAACAGACCCCTCCATGCTTAGGGACGAACATCGAGAGAGAGAGAGAGAGAGAGAGAGAGAGAGAGAGAGAGACCCGAAGTGACTTTGTAGAGGTGAGATATGTGTGATGGGAATGAAAAGAGCCAAGCATGGGTGGTTTCACAATGAGCATTATTTTGGTGTGATGAATGTAACAGAATTGTCGTGTGTCTCAACACATGCGATGTCCAATGTTTCAGCAACTGATTTGGTGTATCAGCTAACTACAAGCCCAGTGGTGATGGTTTGGTGAGAAAAAGTCACCAGAATTTTTTTGGTGGCAGTGGCTAGGTGCGAAAGACAAGTTGGAAAGCAGAGATGGTAAAAAGCAGAAACCGAATGAACAACACAATTTCCGGAAAAAAATGCACCACCAGATAGTGGGTCCACTAGGTAGGCACAAACTAGGGTTGCCTCTTTTTAGGATCTAGATACCATCTTAGAATTTGGGCTAAGCCCTAACTCAAACCTAGGAGCTAGCTCAAGCACATGGGTTCCTTAAGTCTTATAAATAAGGACTAGTTTGGGCAATATGAGATCTCAACAGGTGTATTGAACTACTTTTTGTAAATTAAAATCACATGCTTAGTCAATGAGGAAACTTTGATATTTTAAATTTAAACAGCCTGCAATTAGTACAAGTTAGTTCTGCTAAAGATTTCAAGGATTGAACCGCTCATCATAGAAACAACTGGGAGACTGCACTGAATGTCATACATAGAAACAAATGGGATGTCCCTGCACTGAATGATAGGACAATAGTAATTCACTAATTCCCATCAGACACGATAAAGAAAAGTACTAAAGGTTTTTGGTGCAAAACTTATTATTAAATAATATGTAAGACACCAACCAAATTTGGAAAGAAAGAAAAAAACTACAATGTGGTGTTGTCTGGACCTTACCTGGGAAACTATGACAGAGAGAAAGAAATTCCGCATTTGTCGTTTTCTCAATTTCTTTACTGAGATGCTGGCAAACTCCCCCTCCTACATTAGTTCAAGAATTGGAATTAAATCATATTTACTCATTTAATTCTAAGGTACATAGATTAAGATTCTAATGCTTTGAGAACACTATTTGAAGGATTCAGAAAGTGAGCTGAAGCACTCTAAGGGTTAACTAATTATGCTCAGAGATACATAATATATGCATAGACAAACACACATTGAAGAAATTAGAGAGAAAATAAAAAAAATACATACAGGGCTCTAAAAAATATTATAAATATGACAAGGTATTGGAAATGAAATGCGGTGAATGCCTATATGTTTGGCTAATGCCTGGTATACAGTCTAAAATTACACTTACGATCAAAGCAGAGTCAGTAAAATCACACTATTCATACTAGTAAACTCACACACCCTAAGTCATATAAAAACATGATGATGGATAGGAAGTTAGAATATTTTGTCACAGTGCGTTTTAAATGCTAATCCATCTGTTGCATACAACTTACGGAGAAAGTGGAAAGAAGAAACAAAAAACAATTTAGAGAAGGATTATGAAGCCTGATTTATAATGAAAGAAGTACACAAAGAAGAGTTTGTGTTGATGAGTATGAATATTTATGACTAACAATAACAGAAATAATATTAGCCCCAGTGCCCCACAGTTTTTTATTCATTTCTTGTGAACACTTGGGACTTACACACGTCTTTATTATGGTCAAGACTGTCAAACGCACATAATCTATCTCTGTATTTCTCCTATTTATAATCCCTTCTATTCGAACTAATTAACTAACCTTACTAATACCAACAACTTAACTCCGTTTTATTATCCTAACAGTGAAATAATCTTTTGATGATGTACCATAATGCAGTAGGAAAAAAAAAGAAAAAAAAGAAGGAAAAATTACTTTAAATGAATCTCGGAAGCAGGTTTCTGAATATCTACCTCTCCACAGTTCCAGCTATTATTATGATTTTCTCCATCATTATTGCCTTCTGCGTTGGGCAAGTTATGCTTGTTGTTATAAGTCACCAAATCAGCTAGAGTGAAGCCATCATGAGCACACACAAAGTTAATACTGTTCCATGGTTTTCTTCCTCCTCCCTGTACCAAAAGTATAGAGTGATGTCCACCACACTAAAGAACAAGGTAGAAGAAAAGATGATAGCAACAGAAACCCTAGAGATTTAAAATCTAGCTGAAATAAATACTAATACCCTAAAATAAAATATGTTGAACAAGTTCAAAGACAGCCAAAAGGATGTTAAATTGTATAAATTTGTAATCAATAACATAAACCATTCAAACAATAATGATTATGACTACAAGAGTAATAGCAATAATAATAGAAGTGGCAGGTTATACCCAAAAGGAACTACAATTGCAGTGTGACATGAGACAGCAAAAAAACCTGATACAAATTTGGACTCCCACAAAGGCATTCAGCAAATGCTCCAGCAAAGCCAGCTGTACCCTTGATAAACTGGCGTACTGTGTCTCTATACTGAAAAATGAAAGAATTGCACATGAAATACTTCAGACCAATCAACAAAAATGCATGTTATGACATACAAAATGCTGTTCGTGTATTCTTTAGAAAATTGGCAAGCATGCAATAGCCAATCATTAGCTTAAAGAGACTTACATACATGAAAAGCAAATAACTAACATAGGGAGCATGTAGAGGAAAATGGCACATGCAGTTAAAGTATATAGTCAAAGAATTTGGTCAACTTTTCAGCATTCTAGCTTGCATAAAAGGAATCAAAAAGATTCTTGTTATATGCATACATATCACCACTCTTCCAATTGTCTAGTAATTACGCATATTTTAGATTGGTAGGAAAGGAGAAAATTGATTCTATTTTAGTCATACAAATTAATCGACCAATGTTCTCCAAAACCAAAAATTTTAAAAAGTCATGACATCGCTCGCTATGTAGGTTGAATCCATCTCCTTCAAAGTGAACAACTTGATTTAGATGGTACAGTAAGTAATCTAGAACACAAATAAATAACAATGGTTGATATATTGTGCACATGTATAACAAATCGTGGATGTGTTGGAATAATTTGAGATGATGTATTACTATACCTTCTAAAATGAGTGTTCACTTTAAAGGAGACAAATTCAAGCATTTTAGTAAACCACTCATTGGATAAAAATGAAAACTTGTGCAATTATTCTAACAATTTCACGTCAACAAGCTGCAAGGTTTGCCATGGCATGTGTTTTATGATAATGTGGTGCAGCCACGACTGTTGCCTTGTCGAGTTCTCTTTTTCTGTTTTCCAGTCACATCGTAATAAATGAAGTTATGAATACAACAGTTGTATATCTGCACTGACCTTCCCATTCTATTCTGTGAGTTCTCTTTTTCTAACACACTTGTGAGTTCTATTCAAGCTGTACTACTACTACTACTACTACCACCACCACCACCACACCTGTTTTCCAGTCACATCATAATAAATGAAGTTATGAATGCAACAGTTGTATATATGCACTGACCTTCCCATTCCATTCAGACCAAATACCCCAGTGAGGGAAAGTGCCAACTTGGTAGAGGCCTCCAGCATCCCAGGCTTCAGCTATAAGCTACAAAGAGGAAATTAAGAGACTCTGCATACTTAGCTTATTGCTTTCAAACAAGCGAAAACTAATTTAGGAGTATATGACAATTAAAGATTACAATGACCAATCAAAATACTTCAAGGGAAGTCCAACTCAAGCTGACTACTTGCGTTATACACTCAATCTAGGTGAAGCAAGAAAATAAACAGCACCTAGGAGGAAATTTCCTTAAAAAGCCTTCTTTTACTTGTGACTGTTCCAGTTTCGAAAGTTGGAATAGGTAATAACCACTAACAGTCAGTGCCTATTGCAAATAACAGCTCAATCACCAAATAAATGTTATGATTTTGTTTATCCCATCATTTTAAATTATTCAATCAGCCATATCTATCTATCTATATATAGATCAGCGGAATCATTTACCTGTGACTACACAAGTTCCATAGGAAAGGTAAAACAATAGTTGATAACAGTGAATGCCTATGGCAAATATCAGCTCTATCCCCCAAAATAACTTCCGGCCTGGTTTAGCCTCATCTCCTTAAATTATTTAATCAGCCATATATATATATCTTTTTAAATTAATGGAGTGTTCGAAAAACTATTGAAATCAAAAGAATAAGAGAATAATCAAAACAATCTGTCCACCAATTAGTTTCTTTCAACAGAAATGTCAGCGTTCATCTCTATTCTCTCTTTCTAGATAAGTGAATAATCAAAACAATCTAGCCACTCCAAGCTTGCAAGTTGCAAGCGCAGATCAAACCACAAAATCTAGCCTCATTTATATATCAGCAACAATCTTAATTTATATGCTTTAAACCCCTAGATCAGCCAGGTAAAAAGAAAACTGTATAAATAGACAGATTTTTACAAACAATTCTTTCTAGCTTACAAAAAATTCCAACTAAGTTTGCACCACTGCTTATTGCACGAAAATTACCATAAAAAGGTTCCTTAATTTCAAAAGTTATTTCAATATACTTCTAAATCAATTAGAAGGTGTGGAAATATCTCTATAAGGATAAAATGTGTACCCTCAAACTTAAATAGATAAAGCTTTGTACTTGATTTGAAAAACTATATAAGTTGAAAAACCTTCACTTCGCGAAGTATTGGATCATTACTGATCAAGTCAATCAATGGTGGGCTGCCTAGAGGGGTTCCAGTTGTCAGCAAGTCACCTTCTATTGGAGCACCAAATACATTAACTCCATCCCAGAGACTGGTAACAAACAAGAATAGGAAAATATGAACAGTAAGATGCATTGGTCTCCCGTAAAATTTGAGTAAAAATGAATTTATGATTTATAACCTGCTACCCCTAGTCATAATAGAAGCGAGATCAAAGCGAAAACCATCCACATGCATCTCTGTTACCCAATATCTGTTGCCAGAGAGAAAAATAGTAAGACCTCCAATCTGATATAATAGCAATTTTATAATTCCCTTTGTAAATAACAATTGAAATATATCTGACCAAGTGCAACAAACTGGAAGAGTATACAATTATACATTAAAAATAAAAAAGGAGTCAAAACATCGTATTGTTATAAATCATGTGAGAAGTGATGTGCTACTAGGAACTAAATCATTAACCTGGGATCTAGATTTTATATAAACATGCACCTACGTTCATGGTGTTGCTATGTATACAAGCATGTAAATGCCATAGCCCATAGAGACGAAAGTCAACAATTTTTTTTTGACAATGAAAGTCAACAATCTTTCAATAACTGGCAAAACGATTTTCAATTCAGAATCAAGAAAGATAATTTACAATAAGAGGTTAAATGATTTTTTCTAAACAAAACCATGAATAATAAATTTCATAAACATATACCATCAATAATCATTGTAAACATACCTTAAGCAGTCCACTATAAATTGCCGTACAACTGGATGGTTGCAATTGAATGTGTTGCCACATCCTGAATAGTTATAGAATTCCCCCTAAAAACATGAAAGTGGCTGTAGTTGACATTATCCATGGTTTAGAAAACAAAACATGCGAGTATAAATAAACTCGAAAAGTAAAAGAGCCTTAAAAACTCAGTCTACATAATAAATACAAGCTTAAAGAAGTAAGATGCAGATTTCAAACTAATCACATTGGTAAGCAAAGGCTTCCGGTTCACTGTATGCTACCTAATAGGATAATACTGGTCCTGAGCTGTTCTCATGCTGGGAAGTAGAATTATTGACTTGACAACGAAACAAAATATTTGATTTTAGCATCATTTTTAATAACTTTATTTTCTCATTGAAGTTAGGAAATTGGTGTCTTCTAGTGTTCCGTTGCTTCTGTAAGCTCAATGCACTGACCTACTTTTCAGATCTGGTAGCATCATGTCTAATCAATAAATGAGAGCTAAATTCGAAATAAGGAATTCACACTCCTAAAGCATAACTTCTGCTTTGGTTAAATTAAATGAGAATGAAGAAATGAAAAAAAATCATATTAAATTGACTTTTATCTTTCAAGTATAAATAAGTTTGGATAAATAATGCATATCATAAATGTTTTTGGAAAATTACAAAAAGGAAATTTTTGGTAAGTATTTCCTGTTTATGAATAGTTAATTACTCAGGTGATCAATTAAGGTAATAAGTGGTTACAGAGTGGCTACTATTTGATCGCTACTAACTAGTTTAGTAGTTAATTTAATCACTTAACTATTTTTGACTGCAAATGTATTTACAGTGAACTTTTTTTGTATTATTTTGCCAATATTTTTTTCTTTAAGATTTAAGTTCCTCCAAGGCTTCAAAATTTACAACCAACTAGCTGAAGCAGAGAATAAAATTTTTGAGGAATACCTTGGGTGCTACCATGTAATACACACAGTTGTCAACTCCTCTGAAAGAAATAATGGGACCCTTCTCATTCCCTTCAGCTGTATGATTGAAAACAACATCCATGATAACCTGCTCCAGTAATATAGCAATGCAAGCATAATTTAATCTAAATAAAAGTAAAAAAGAAGAATAATCAATAGACAATTAACAAGATGACATCATGTGTGATACTGATTACCTCTATTCCTCGTTTGTGTGCCTCTTTGATTAGAAATTTATATTCCTTAATCCCATCACGGCCACAATTTTGTATGCCGGCAGATGAGTATCTGATCATTGGTGAAAAGAAGTTGATGGTTGAATACCCCCAAAAATTGACCCTAAAATGTAAAATACCATTAAATTAGTCCATGATTTGATGCTAGGCATCAAGGGTTAAAAATGATAATCATTTAAATAAAGGGAATAGCATCTGACTTGAATGCAATATAACCAGAAGTCAATGAAAAGAATGATAATGATTCATCACCAAATGACTCTCTTACCTATAGTCACCTTGTACAGAATTGTAACTGAAGTATTCCAGCTCATTGAACTCATGACAAGGCATCAACTCTATACAATTTACTCCAAGTTCCTGCAAAATGAATAATGCCATGTTTCGTTATGTATTAGATAAGAATTATGCATTGCATTCATATGTGCTTAATGTAGTAATGCAATACCGCAGGAATACAAAATAAGAATGCAATTCCATGTTCATGCAAAACAAATGTTGTGGATCCAACAGCATTGGAGAATATGAACATTTATGTAGACCTTAAGTTATGGTTTGGGAGAATTATGGTTCAGCAATAACATAAGGCAACAAAGTTAGAGACACAATTGTCCAAACATTGATGATAGTATGAGTCAGCTCACAGTCTCCTTCTAACTCCATTATCAAGTTCCTGTCATGCACAGTGATATGATATCTCACTGAAAAAATGTGCCGTTTCCTTTGCCCTAAATCAAGACATATGGGCTTTCCTTCTGCAACTGAGGAGTTCATCATAGTTAGATTCTGAAGTGTGCAATCCATTTGATAAAACATTATTATCATGAGAGATGCTAGAATCTTTTTGTCGAGGATTTTTGGTTCAAGGCTTTTTCGTCAAGGAGATCCTCTCGTACAGATAAAATGACAGATCGGTGAGCACAATTATGTGATTTAATATTGCTTCTTTAAGAGGAGGACACATTATGTAATGTAAATTTTGGCTGTAGATGAATAGCTTTTTGAACCCAGAAAATAAAACATAGAAATCAACTTTTTTTACCAATGAAATTAAAAAACATTGCAACGTTTTCACATAACAGCCGTCGTGGAAATGTCATGTTGGTAAACATGGCATCCATGGAATGAGAAGAGAGAAATCTAAAATGGCGTGATATTGAAGAAGATAAAATTATACAGATGAGAAGGTCTAATGCAAGTGATTGCATCAAGCCTATTTACAGGCATCACTAAACTAGCCAATAACTAGTAACTAATAACTAACTATATATCTGATAAGAATGTGGCTGTGAAGAAGGACAAATTCGGTAAAGTTTATGTAAGAAGGGGTAAGAGGGTCTTTAATCCTAAGTAGTGGAATGAGGGAAGGAATATTGTAACCAATTCTGCTGATGTGGCAGATTTGGAGAGAGAATAGAATCATTCATGCGTACTGCATGGGAGTGAGGTCATATATGTACTAGAAGGAGAGTATGAGGTCTTAGGCTAGAATTGGGCTAGGCCATTGGTGGGTGACAGTATTCTCTCACTGAGATACTGTACTTTATTTCCATATTTCATCATCTTGTACTTGAATTATTCTTCTGCATTTACACTGAATCAGAGGAATACTAAATATATTACCCAATTCTGAGTCTATTTTTTACTGTTCTATTGACACCACTAACATTGGTATCAAAGCACTAGATCCTTGGTGCTTGAACAATGGTAAAGAAAACTTCCCTTGAAGAGCGACAGGAGAAAATGGAGAAGCAGCTAGAGGAGCTAGCTCTTGAAGCTCGTTCCAGTAACCTGGAGCTTCGCACTGCGTTACGTGATGTGATGGAACGATTAGAGCAACAATTGCAGAAGAAGACGAGAAGGAAGCGCTCGGCGAGCTCGTCGGTAGTGAACAATGGAGGCGAGAACTCTGATAACTCGTCTGAGGACACTGAGACTACTGAGGAGGAAGAAAGCAAGCCACGCCATCGTTACCGGGGAAGAAAGCTGGAGATTCCGGTTTTCGAAGGAGGCGAAGCTTATGGTTGGCTAGTTCAAGTTGAACGATACTTCAAGATAAATGGAGTGGAAGAGGAAGAAATGCCGAAGCGGTGGTCATCATCGCTTGATGGTCGCGCGTTGAACCGGTACCGCGGTGGGAGGGAGGAGCAACACCCCGAGCCGTCGTGGGAGGAGTTCAAACAGGCGGTGATACGCAGATTTCAACCCGGGTTGGTTCGCAACCCGCTTGGACCCATCCTGAACGTCAAACAATCTGGATCTGTGATGGAGTACAGAGAACAATTCGAGATGTTGATGGCTCCTCTGAAGCGCAGCGAGCGAGGAATGCTTGAGAGCATTTTCCTGAATGGATTACGCGAAGAAATCCAAACGGAGCTCAAATTACATAACACTCGTGGGTTAAACGCCATGATGGATCGCGCAATGCTGATTGAAGAGCGTAACAAGGCATTACGAGACGGAGGTGACAAGAAAAACGAGGGAAACAAGGGGAAACCCGCTTTCACCGGGTCGGGTTTTGACGCTAGCAGGAGCAGAGTCTTTGTGGCCAAGCCCAGAACGGAAATTGGAGGTTCCAGCCAGGCTAATGATGAGAAAATTGGCGCGGGAAACAATGAGAAGAAACATGTGGCTAGAAGAAATCTGTCTAATGATGAGTTGAGAGAGTTGAGCAGGAAAGGATTATGTTTCAAATGTGGAGAAAGGTGGGGCGAGACCATGTCATAGAAATGAAACACTACCGTATATAGAGATCATAGATGAGGATGCAGAGAGGAGGAAGGGAAGTAATGGAACTCGGTGAAGAAGTGGTGGTGGAATCTGCTGAGGCCCTCAAAACTCTGCTATTATCTCTCAAAAGCAAGCAAGGATCACCTCAAACCGTCTTTTTAAGGTATGGGGAATCATCAATGGCGGGAGAGTGTTGATATTGATTGACTCGGTGCTACTTCAAACTTCATTTGTCGTAGATTGGTGGAGGAGTTAAAACTCAAATTGGAGGACACCAGTGAATACACCATTGAAGTGGGGAATGGTGAGAAGATCACTCAAAGAGGCATGTGTGCTGACTTGAGAGTATTGGTGCAGGACATTGCCTTTACTCAGAATTTTTATCTCATGACGTTGGCAGGCACAGAGCTTGTCTTGGGGATGGAATGGTTAGCTAGTCTTGGGGATATCAAGGCAAATTTCCAGAACATGGTCATCAAATGGAAGGGAGGTGGACAGAAGTATAAGATCAAGGGTGAACCCTCTTTGAGCAGGCAGCAGGTTTCCCTCAAAACCATGATAAAAACTATGTACGGTGAGGAGGAAAGCTACTTGTTGCAGTATTGCGAAGTACAGGGCACTGAGAATACTCTGCATAACTGGGAAGAAGCAGTAGCTCCTATTCTGGCAGCTTTTGATGATGTTTTTCAAGAACCAACAGGTCTACCTCCAGCCAGAGAGCATGATCATGCCATCACACTCAAACATGGAGCAACAACACCAAACATCAGGCCCTACAGGTATCCACATTACCAAAAGGATGAGATAGAAAGATTTGTTACTGAAATGTTAGCTTCTGGAATTATTAGACCTAGCATTAGTCCTTTTTCAAGTCCTGTTTTGCTAGTTAAAAAGAAGGATGGGGGGTGGAGGTTTTGTATTGATTATAGAGTTCTTAATAAGCATACAAGATGCAGATGAGTTTCTATTCCAATTATAGATGAGCTACTTGATGAAATTGGCAATGCAAAGATATATTCCAAGCTTGACTTGAAGTCCGGATATCATCAAATAAGGATGAGATGTGAAGATGTTCACAAGACTGCCTTTAGGACTCATGAAGGTCACTATGAGTATCTTGTGATGCCTTTTGGGCTAACAAATGCTCCTTCAACTTTTCAAGCTCTAATGAATAAGATTCTGAAACCTATTTTAAGGAAGTTTGTGCTTGTCTTTTTTGACGATATCTTGGTATACAGTCAAGATGTAGAGAGCCACAAGGACCATCTACAAACCGTGTTATCAATTTTGAGGACAATCGGTTGTTTGCTAACAAGAAGAGAAGTGCATCTTTGCTCGAGCAACAGTATCGAGTATCCGGGTCACCTTATTTCTGGAAAGGGGGTAGCTGCAGACCCTGCAAAGGTGGAAGCAATGATCAAATGGCCAACTCCGAAGGATGTGAAGGGATTAAGAGGCTTCTTGGGTTTGACTGGATATTATAGAAGATTTGTCAAGGATTATGGCAAGATAGCTTGGCCTCTTACTCAACAATTGAAGAAAGATTGTTTCTCTTGGAACGATAGTGCTCAGACAGCTTTTGACAAATTGAAAATAGCCATGACTACTTTACTGTTCTTCTTTGTGCACTGATTTCTCTAAGGAATTTGTCTTAGAAACAGATGCCTCTGTAAAGGTTTGGGTGTTGTCTTTGATGCAAGAAGAGCGCCCATCGCTATATGAGCCGACAACTCTCTAACCGCCCGAATAAGTCGAGATATCTGAAAGAGAACTTATGGCTATTGTCGTAGCGATCGCGAAGTGGAGACATTACCTCTTTGGAAAGCACTTTACTATACATACAGATCAGAGAAGCTTGAAATTCTTGACTGATCAGAGACTCATGGCTGAGGAACAACAGAAGTGGATCACTAAACTCTTAGGGTTTGACTTTGAGATTAAATACAAGCCTGGGATTGAAAACAAGGCCGCAGATGCCTTATCCGCACAATTCAATCGATTTCATGATCAACCGTGCAATGCAATGAATGGGAGGGTTTGGAAGATGAAATTCAGAATAATGAGAAGCTTAGAGGGATAGTGCAGGACATTGTAACGCAGTCTGCACATCATGAAGGATTTGCAGTGAAGAGTGGCAGACTCTACTACAGAAACAGGCTTGTGATTCCCAGTGATTCTCCTAGAATTGAGAAAATTTTAGAAGAGTTCCATTCTACTCCAATGGGGGGGCATTCTGGCGCCTTGAGAACTTACAAGAGAATTGCTAGTTTCGTCTATTGGGAAGGCATGAACAAAAGGATTCAACAGTTTGTGGAAGCTTGACCGCATCGACAAACAAATACCAAGCTTTGAGTCCCGGAGGTTATTCATGACCACTCCCTATACCTACACAGGTATGGAGTGACATTTCGATGGATTTTGTGGGTGGATTACCCAAGGCTTTAGGTGTGGACACCATTTTTGTTGTGGTGGACAGACTCACTAAGTATGCACATTTCATTGCACTTGCTCATCCATACAGTGCAAAGGATGTTGCTGTTGTGTTCCTAAAGGAGATTGTCAGGCTTCATGGATTCCCTACCTCTATTGTTTCTGACAGAGACCGAGTGTTCATCAGTCATTTTTGGGCTGAGTTATTCAAAGCTGCTTGCACTAAGTTGAATATGAGCTCAGCTTACCACCCACAATCTGATGGACAAACTGAAGTTGTAAATAGGTGTGTGGAGACCTATTTAAGATGCTTGACGGGTTGTAAACCCAAGCAGTGGCCCAAATGGCTCTCTTGGGCTGAATATTGGTATAATACCAATTATCACTCCTCCTTGAAAATGACCCCTTTTGAAGCACTATACGGTAGGACACCACCAAGATTGGTCGAGGCGTGATGTGGGAATTTCTGTGGATGAAGTGCAGCAGATGACACAAGAAAGAAATGAAGTGCTGAGGGAGCTTAGAGAGCAACTGTGCAAAGCTCAGAACCTCATGAAACAACAGCCAGATAAGAAGAGGAGAGAAGTGCATTTTGATGTTGGAGACTTGGTTTACTTGAAGATCCAGCCCTACAAGTTGAGAATGCTAGCTAAGAGGACAAACCGAAACTTAGCCCTCGCTTTTATGGTCCTTATGAAGTCCTGAGAAGATTGGGGCGGTGGGCTTATAAACTCAAACTCCCATCGATACTAGGATACATCCTGTATTCCATGTATCTCTGCTGAAGAAGGCTATTGCATCTGATGCTACTGTGCAGCCCTTACCTAGTTGCCTGGATGAGAATTGGGAACTACAGGTCACTCCTCTGCGATATCTTGCGATTTAGGAAGAATGCTCTTGATCAATTGGAGGTTTTGGTCAGTGGAAAAATCTACACGAGTTTGAGAATTCTTGGGAAGACTTTGCGCACATGGATGCTCGGTTTCAAATTTCACCTTGAGGACAAGGTGAATCTCATAGGGGAGTATTGATAAGAATGTGGTACGTGAAGAAGGACAAATTCGGTAAAGTTTATGTAAGAAGGGGTAAGAGGGTCTTTAATCCTAAGTAGTGGAATGAGGAAGGAATATTGTAACCAATTCTGGCGATGATGTGGCGATTTGGAGAGAGAATAGAATCATTCATGCGTCTTCGCATGGGAGTGAGGTCATATATGTACTAGAAGGAGAGTATGAGGTCTTAGGCTAGAATTGGGCTAGGCCATTGGTGGGTGACAGATATTCTCTCACCGAGATCTCAGTACTTTATTTCCATATTTCATCATCTTGTACTTGAATTATTCTTCTGCATTTACACTGAATCAGAGGAATACTAAATATATTACCCAATTCTGAGTCTATTTTTTACTGTTCTATTGACACCACTAACAATATCTAATACAATATATCTAATACTATGTCACAACTCACAAGGATCTATTGATGTTAATTTAGAAAATGATCAGAAACTTCACCTTTAAGTGGTCAAGCTTCTCCACTACACCAAGATATGTACCAGGGAACTTAGTCTTGCTTGACTCATGTTTTGTGAACCCTCGCACATGCATTTCATATATAATAAGATCCTTTTGTGGATATTTCAAAGGCAAGTCTCCTTCCCAGTCAAACTAAACAAATTACATAGCAAAAAAAACACAAAGTGAAACATAATCTTCAAAAGTTTGAGTAAACATTAAACAACCATAAAAATAAAAAATACCTCCTCATCATTAGAAGGTATCATGCCAGCCATTTGGGGCCAGCAATTACCATCAGATCCTAAAGCCCCAAACTCTCCTCTGCTTATAACTGCCTAGACAAATAAGTAGTATATTATTAGGGTCCACTCTCTCCACTGCAATATAATATTTCAAATTAATTAATTAACAATAAATATGGTTTTCTTGTATCGTTCTTCACTACACTAATGTTGATTTATTTATATATCAATATCAATATATCAATAATCAATAACTAAGAGAAGAAGAGGAGGCACTAACTTTTGCATAAGGATCGAGTAATATGCGAGAATAGTCATAGTAGAGTCCTTCTTGAGGTGAAAATTTGCCATCAAATTTGTATCCATATAACATATCTCTAAAATCTCCTTTTAGAAATACATGCCAGACACATCCAGTTTTATTCCTCAACGGATCTAAAGGAATGTATTCCGTCACTTGGTTCTACAACAAACAAACAAAAAGTAAAACCCTAATTAGAAAATCTGCCACAAGTTTTCACAATCTACTTCGAAGTAACGTTATCAGAATCTGCAATTGAATTTTGAATAAAGAAGATGAATGAAGAACTCACATTCTGGAAGTCAGATTGAGTAAACAAACAGAGAGTAGCGGAAAGTGCATTGAGAGAGTAAATGGCGAAATTGACCCCGTCGTCTCGAACTGTAGCACCGAAAGGGGAAGGGTAGCCTCTGGAAACATTGAAACGACCTGTTTGGGGTTTCTCAACCACCGCAATTTCAGTCTCAACATCTACACCGCTAGCCGCCAAGGTCTTCTTCTTCGTCGTTGAACGAATGACTGAGCTAGTGTTCTTGTGCTGCTCAAAAACCCTTTTATTTTGACTAGCAACTCTAGATTGAGAAGGAGAGTGAGGGAAGATGTTGAGGTTTGGAGGAGAGAGGATGTGAGGGAAGTAACACGTTGGCATTGCTTTGTTGATCATCGTTCAATCAATGCATCAAACAGTTGGAATGCAATGCAGGGGTTTCAGTTTCAATTTCAATTTCAAAGGTGTGTGTGGACTCTAGTTAGTTACAGATATCATGATCTTCAATTCTTCATCATCAATCAGCAAATATCAGGAATCATGGACATTCTTACTAAACATATATGCTTCCTTGCTTGCTACTTTTTCAGTTGAAGACAAAGAGCGTGTTTGTTCGCGCTTTCTCTTGGGCCACTTTGCTTCCTTTCATTTGTCTGCAACCGTTGATTTGTTACGTGTTGTTATCGTTACTATACTCCATCCAATTGAAATAATTTTGTTGTCTGAAACTTTTTGTCTCTTCAAATTTTTGAATGACCATTGCTAAACCCAAATATCTTCCTCACAATATTAATTAATGAATTACTTTAAAGATTTTTTAAAAGTGGCACTAATAATTGGTTATTTTAGAACTGTTTTTGAACGAATTTAAACTTAACACTTTGAGGATATAACATTAAGTTGTTACCACTGAGCTAGCACCTAAAATGTGAATTACTTTGAGGATTTTTGAATTGATAATTTTGAATATTTGTATCTTTGTTAGGCCCCGTTAGGCAACGACAATTCGGTAGCTTATAAGGAATAAGTAAAGTATGTGTTTGGCAGAACTAACCTATAACATTTTTTGAAACACTATTTGAATTAGCATTTGAGTTTATATTTTATAGAACTTTATTTTTTTCTCTCATTTTTATCTTTATTATTTTAATTAAATTTCTTATTTATTCTCCCTTAAATGAATACTCTCTTTCATATTTAAACACAACTTATAAATATTTACATATTTCATTTTATATTTATAAACTAGTTCAATCGTCAATTTTATCAAACAGGTCAAATTTAATCTGCTAGTTTATATACTTTTTTTACCCACTATCCACTATTTTTTGCGAAACAGAACCTTAATATTTGTCTAAATAAAATAAATAAAAGTGCTATTTGGGTTAGTAATTTTATTTGTATTCGGTAAAGAAGAAAAAAAAAGATAAACGGAGTTGGGTTAGTAAATTCGTTTTGAATTGTTTAAAACCGGATTTATCTATTAAAATGATAAATTCATTTTCTTAAAAAAAAATGAAAAACGGATTTATGATTTTAATAGATAAACCTATTTTGAATTTTTTAAAGGCTTAAATATCATTTACCCCCTGCAAATATCAGCATAATCCATTTACCCCCCTGTAAAAACAAAAATTTTAAAAAGCCCCTTGCAAATAATAAGTGTTTCTAATTACCCCTATAGTGGGAAATCAAAAAACGATTTATATTTTGCGGGGGTAACCGAAAACAATTATACCCATTATACACTTAACGCTGTCAACATAATCTAACAAAGAGGTAGTAAATCGTAAACGGTTTATATTTGTAAGGGGCATTTTAAAACTTTTATTTTTACAGGGGGGTAAATGGATTATGGTGATATTTGCAGGGGGGTAAATGATATTTAAGCCTTTTTTAAAACTAGATTTATCTATTAAAATGATGAATGCGTTGTGTATTAAAATAAATATTTTATTTTATTTAAATTTTTAAAAATAGATTATAAAAACACTACTAAAAATTTGTTAAAGAATCAAAACTAATCTAAAAATTATAAAAATACTACTAAAAATAAATAAAAAATACTTCTAAAAATTTAATAAAATCAAAAGAAGGATATGCAAATATTTTAGATCTTTTGGAGATTATGAAAAATTCAAAAAGTTAATAAAAAATAATAAACGATTGAATTGGAGATTTGGAGTCACAATGTGCTGTAAGTAGAGCTATCAATGGGTCGGGTTTGGGTCGGCCCGCCCAGGCCCATCGGGCCAAACGGTGTATATGGGCAGGGTCGGGCCAGCCTAATATTCGGATGGGCTGCAAAATGTAAGGCCCAAGCCTGCCCAACACTAGCCCATGGGCCAATGGGCCCGCCCAACAGGCCAAAAATAATTGACTTTTTAAAATTTTGTATAAATCAAAATTAGAATTTCCAACCACTATGTCTAGAACTTTAAACACAAATGCTTGAACTTGCATATCAAGTTGATTTCATATATATGAAAAAAAGGTGGAAAGTTGATATACTGTGATTAAATTCTCATGATATTACCGACTCAAAATTTGAGTTACCAAATTTTATTCGTTTTGCCTCTAATTTATTTGTTTCTTGAGTGTGATTCATTAGGATTAGGATTAGGATTAGATTAGGATGTTGGTTGCCTTTATACCGAATTGGTATTTTTTTTGAAATAGGACAATTTCAATAGAGAAGAAGACAAAGGCATCTCGAACAGTTATGGATCGGTATTTGGTGGTGGTGTTTTTTTTAGTCGAATCGCTTCAATAATTTATGAATGGAGTTGCAGAACGGTTTGAAGAGAAGACGAAGGACGATCCGTTAAGCTCCAATATCGAAGGCGTGGAATAAATAATTGACTTGTCATATTTTGATTGGATAACAGTAAAGACAGCATGTATAGCACTTGTCATATGTTAAAATTAAAAAACAAAAAACAAACGGGCCGGTCCATGGGCCCATGGGCCGGTCCGGGCCAATCGGGTCGGGCCAAAAACATACCGTTGCTTTTGGGCTACTATTTTAAGAGCCCAAGCCCGCCCAAAAAATCGGGTCATTGGGCCGGGCCCAAATTGACAGCTCTAGCTGTAAGAAGTCCCTTCTACGAGAGTATGAGCCCTATTTTTTTCTAAATTTTCTAGATGTGGTTTCAGGACAATCGGAGTAGGTTGCTTGAAAACCTATTTTTTTCCTCGATTATCTAGCCGGCATACGAAATTGTCACGTGTAACGAATATCAACACACTGAAAAGAACCAAAAGACCAATGATATTCATATCTATTTTTTAAAATTAAGAAAAATTAATTATAATTTTTTAACAGATTTATCTATTTTTTTAAAACCGGATTTATCTATTAAATAGATAAATTAGTTTTGCAAAATAAAATTGAAAACAGATTTATAAATAAATCCGACTTCGAAAAGGGATTTACAGGTAAATCTGTTTTCAATTTTTTTGCAAAACAGATTTATCCTAAAAATAGATAAATTCGTTTTGTATTTTTTAAGGGTAAAATGGAGATAAATGATTTTGGGTGTATGTCTATTCGCCAGGGTACAAAAAATAAAGGGTTTTGCTTTTCTCTCTCCCTCCTACTCAAAACACACCCCATAAGGGTGTGAAATGAGCAAAAGACCAGTCAAAGTGTCTTTTTTTTCAAGAATTTTCACGTGTTCGAACACGGGCCTTCGAACCCGTTCGAACGACATCGTTCGCGTGAGTTAAATATTGACTTCACACCCTCTTGTGCGTAATTTGACCTGTTCGAACGGGGTCACTCAAACATGTTCGCATAACCTTGTTCGAACCCGTTCGAACAACATCGTTCGCGTGAGTTAAATATTGACTTCACACCCTCTTGTGCGTAATTTCACCTGTTCGAACGGGGTCACTCGAACGTGTTCGAAGAATGTCGTTCGAACCGTCATTAAATACGTCCTCACAGTATTTCACACGAGGTTATTTTTGGAGTAAAATTTGTTAAGGGGTGTGAAAGAGTGGGAGGGGGAGTGGGAAAAGCAAAACCCAAAATAAAAGCCCCGTTCTATTTTCATTAGGGTTTTTTTTTGTATCCCCACCCCTTCCCCATATACCCCCACCGAAAAGTGAAATCCCAAAATGCCCTTCTGAAAACCTTTTTTTTTTAAAAATTTGTGTCGTATATATACACAGGGGTGTATATCGACCACTTGACATTTGGTCATCGTATATACGCCTTGGGGGGTGTATATACGATGGCCAAATGTAAGGGTCGTAAATACACCCCCTCAGGTGTATATACGATCCCTATGGTATCCCTATGGTATTTTTTTTATTTTAAGTCAAATAAAAATTAATTAAGCCCTGAAAATAGGTTTAGTGTGTAGTTCGTTAAAACGTGACGATGTTATACGTCGAACGAATTATTTAGGCTAAAAAATCGGTTTTCGGGCAACATACTCTGATCGTAAATACACTCCCTCAGGCGTATATACGATCCCAAATTCCATCGTTTACTATTTTTTACGATTTTTTTTTTAATTTTTCATAGTCTCCCAAAAATCTAAAAAAATTTGCATAGACTTATTTTGGTTTTGTTAGATTTTTAGTGGTGTTTTTATAATTTTTTAGAGTAGTTTTGACTATTTAACGAATTTTTAGTAGTCTTTTTAGAGTAATGATTTTTTATTACTATAGGGATACCATATGAATCGTATATACGCCTGAGGGGGTGTATATACGATTGGCCAAATTTTTTTAAAAAAAATACGTTTTCAGAAGGGCATTTTGGGATTTCACTTTTTGGTGGGGGTATATAGGGAAGGGGTGGGTACCAAAAAAAAACCCTTTTCATTATGTGGGTTGCGCTTGGATTTGGATCATTGGACAGTCACAATGGGATCCACACATCATTGACGAGTTCAGTTCAGTTTTGGGTGTTGCTTTTCCCACGCCCCCTCCTACTCAAAACACACCCCATAAGGGTGTGAAATGACCAAAAGACCAGCCAAAATCTCTTTTTTTTTCACGAAATTTCACCTGTTCGAACACGGGCCTTCGAACAGGTTCGAATGACATCGTTCGTGTGTGTTAAATCTTGACTTCACACCCTCTTGTGCGTAATTTCACTGTTTCGAGCGAGGTCAAATGCGAACAGTTTTGCATGAGGTGTTCGAACACCCCTATTTTATTACAAAAATGGACTCTCACACCACATTCACCTTTTTTACCTTTTTGACTCAACCAACCGAATAGATCGTTGACCATCCCCGAATAGGTGAAAACACGCACTCCACTTAAGGGTATTTTTGGAATATTTGGAGATAAGGGGTGTGAAAGAGTAGGAGGGGGTGTGGGAAAAGCAACACCCTCAGTTTTTGGTAGTCTTGGGCCACAGAGAAACAGACAAAAGGTTTTATTATATACACACCCCTATTATTTGTACATACACCCCTTTCAGCTTTTCAATTTTTTGCCAAAATACCATTTTCATAATTTTTTTTGTGTTACCTTTCTATTGGTGCGCAATATCCACCAACATAGTTTTTGTCACTGCTAAGATTCAAACTCGAGAACTCAGGGTGAAATCTGAATCCAATTACCACTCAGACTAACTCTTATTAGTTCATTGTCGTAAATCTATTTATGAACTATGAATTTGATTTTTAATAATTTATTTACTCATTGTAATAACATTTACAAATATAACATCCATAAATCTATTACAGATATGAGTTAACGTGTTTGAGAATTAAAATTTTAAGCATAACCAATTAAAAAAAAAATCATTGAACATTCATCTAACTATTAATATGAGTTAACGTGTTTGAGAGTTACAATTTTAAGTATAACCAAGTAGTTGATGCGTTCGCCAAGCATGACCTCTCCCTTATGAAGGGTAGTCATATTTTTTTTATAGCATTCCTAGTTTTGCTGCTGACGCCTTTAAGGCTGATTTTGTAGGGACTGTATTTCTTAAAGGATTTTAGTTTTCTTGGGGCTAATGCCCCTTGAGCCCAAAAAAGAATTAGATTTTTTTATTTCGATTTATACTATTATACGCGATATGTAATATTTTAATAATAAGATTTGAAAAAAATTGATCGCTTTTTTTAATAAAAAAAAAAACAAAGTATGATATTTTTGAATGTTATTTATTGCTTTTTTTGCAATAAAAGTGCGAGTATCATATGTAGGTACGGACGCTTAAGTGCCCAGGCAAACACTAAAATTGTTGTTTATATGTATGTGGGCTCGAGTAGCTAGGGACACTATAATGCCCTGTTCAGAGAGTGCACATTGCCGTCTCGACATGACACAATAAAATCGTGATTTTTTTTATAAACTGGGTGTCATCTGCACACAATTGCAGATACTAATCCCTCGAGTCGTGTAGGACCATACATAGGCGACAAAGCTTCCCTCAAAAGATTTAACACCGCTAAATGCTTAAAGTTGGATTCGAACTTATGACATTGGTTAAGATGGAATAAATCCTTATCATATGATCAAGTGCTGTTAGATATAGAATCATGACTTTCTTATATGTGGAAACCATTAAAAGGCCAATGTTTGAAAAGGTCATCCACTTTAATCAAGGTGTGCGGTCCAAAGCCTCGTGCACCACAGAACATCTTGACTTTACTTGGTCACTTATCTTATGTTAAAGAGGAAACTATAATAATTTCCGTAGCTATCAAGCTCTCTCTACAGACCACAACCTCTGAAGTTCCATTGAAACTCAAACCTATCAATTCTTTTTTGGTCACCAATTTAAGAAATAGACTTGTGTGTTAAGATACATGCATTCTTCCATGTTTCTAAATGATTTTAAAAGACTGTTTCTAAATGATTTTAAAAGACAGAAGACTTCTTGATGTGAGATGATAGAAGACTTCTATTATATCCATTAATATTAAAGCAAAGTATTTAACTTAGAAGTCCAAAAGAAAAGAAATAACTCAAATAATTAATATTGATTACAAAAGACGCATGTCTTAATGCGCTGAACGATCTTTGGTCTTGCAATGAAAATGAATTTATTTTTTTTTGGACAACATGAAAATGAAATTTTAAAATAGTATAATTAAACATCAGAAAGAATAAACAATAAATGCTCAATTGACATGTGCGTTTCTAATAAAAACCAACCATTTGTTAAATAAAAGACGAATGAAAAGAATAATGCTTTAGATATTTGTTAAATAAAAGACGAATGAAAAGAATAATGTTTTAGATAATACATTAAAAATAATTGTTTCCTACGTGCTTTAGATCTTCGGTTGACAATGAGATTTGGAAGCAAAAATTAAAACTATTCCTAAACATGTTCATCTAGCTTGTAGGATCCTAAACATATCTCTTTGTGCAAAGCAAAAATTGGCTTCTAGAGGTATATCTTATGGACCCTTTTGTTTAAATGTGTACTAGATCATTTGGAGAATACTAATCATGTGTTCAAAAAATGTGAATAGATAAAGAAAAATGATTCTCATCTAGGAATTAATTTTAATGAGGTTAAAGTGCATGAATTTAAAGATTGGTTAGCTCATTGTGTTCTTCACTTACCTGATGATGTCCTTGCTCATGTGTTATCCCTCAATTTTCCAATTGATGGGCAAGAAACAAATTGTGTTTTAAAGAAAAATATATTAGCAATAATTGAAGGGGTAAGGAGTAAGCTAGGTGAATTCAATTCTCTGCAATTAGCCAAAGCATCACCAGCAAGTGTTGCTCGAATAAATCCTCCAGGGCCTACTCGATAGATACCACAACCTAATGATTTTCACAAAAATTAATTTTGCTGCAAGACCAATTAATGGAAAATGGGGTGTGGGTACAGTGGTCAGAGACCATTCTGGCTCCTTTTATGGTGTTGCAATTGGTATTTTATGGGTTCTTCGCATCCTTATACAGCTGAGGCAATGGTTATAAGTAAGACTTTATATATATTTTACATTTGAAATGGGCTTTTCAACCTGCAGAGGGAACAAATTGCTTGCAACTGGTCAATGACTTGAGGACTTCGACATGAATGTTTTTCTACTCTGCAAGAATTTTACATGAATGTATGACATTTCAAATTTATTTAGCACCTTTCAGTTATTGCATGTTAGGAAAGATGTTAATATGGTAGCTTGCCATTTAGCTAAGTTTGCTCTCCACAACATTGAAGATTATTGGATTGAGGACATTCCTCCTTACATTTCTTCCTATTTGGCCTCTGATTTGAGAGTGTCTTAATGAAGTCATTTCAACATCAAAAAAATGGTAAATTTGATACATTAAAAATAATATAATTTGAATCTTTTATGAGCCTTAGGCGTGTCAGGCGGCGTGGTATACATAATGTTTGTAGTTTTTACTCGCAATATATCTTATGGTTATTCCCAAGTTTATCAAAACGGATCAGACAACTTGACGAGTTGAATCGGGAATCGAACCTCTGTCCAGTACAGGTGAACCTGAGAATTTGTTTTGCATGAAAATTGGAAGTTGAATAGGTTAACCGGCGAAAAATCAGGAACTGAATAGAAAAATCAGATTTCAACTTTTTTTTTCTTAAAAAAATGGTATCTCATGTTGTTTTTGGTACATGAGATGTTTTTTACCCCTTTTTTACCAGTTTTTTTTTACCTTTTTTATAATTAAATTGATGAAAAAAATCAACATACTAATAAATTACTATGCACTATATATTATTATGAAAGTATTTGCATTATAGTATTTATCATTATTGAATATTATAAGTTTATTATGTAATATTTCTTGTATTTAATATATAATTTTTGTCTATTAATATATGTTGACTTATAACATTTTAAGTGAAGTTTCATTTTTTGATTGAAAATGATACATACTATGAGAACTGAAGTCATAACATTTTTATTTGATTTAATATGTAACTTTAAGTAATTCCTTCAATATATTGTTGTGTTCTTGAACTTAATTAAGTTAGGCCTAATTTAATTTTTTGTGGTGTAAAATTATGAATATTATGGTTTTGTTTGTTCTAAATAATCTATTTAATTAATTTTGGTTCGACTTCAATCATTTCGACTGTTTTGATTCCATGAACCTTAAACCGCTGCCTCTACTGGTTCAATATTAGATTTGGTTTTAATTATCTTGATTTGTCTAGCTAACTCAATAAAATCCTAATTATTAAAAAAAATATTAAACTTTTTTAAAGCCACTTGCAAATTTTCTAAAACCAAGGCGTGTATCTGCCCACACCGATGACAATGTTGATTTGCCTTTGGATGTGGAAGCTCACCTTATGTAAACAATCTCAAATTCAATATCCAACAATATTAAAAGTGAAATAATTGTGCTAAGGTTCTTAAGAATTGAAAAGTATTTTAAACGCCAATTTGTCAACCAACATAAAGGATAGAGAGATAATGCTGTAGGTGTCAATTTACTCATGAGATCACAAGTCTCAATCTAAAGAAAATATGGGTTGACATATATATATATATATATATATATATATATATATTGAATGAAAAATGGTAAGTAACTCAGGAGATGTTCACAGCTTACAGCGACATATATATGCTCCAACTGTGTGAGTATTAGAATTGGCCATATATATGATATTATAAATAGAATATTTGGTTTTTTATTTATTTGACGTGAATAGAATATTTGGTTTTTGGAAGTGAGAACTAACTAAACGTCAACCAGTTAATTCAATTCATAAACACCAATTAATCATCATGGCTGAGGACATTGTTATATATGACTTATGAACACGATTTCTCCAGAAACTACCATGTTCATGCATGCATTTATTTATTTATTTATTTATTGTGGCATCTTCAGCCACAATTGCGTGTGTATTCTTCATCAGCATTGACATTTGGATATACTTTTTCTTGAGAATGTGTATTTTCATATCGTTAATTGTTGCAGAAAACTGTTAGATGACGTTGATATAGTATTATAGCAAGAAATTCCTCATGGATAGTTTTGCCTTGTAGGATATATCCTACGCGTCATTTGTTCATACATTCAACTAATTATCATCCATTTTATTATTTAATGATCCATAATTCATTATAGATTTGCTTTCTAATTTACAAAACTTTAAAGTTAGTTTTATCTGGAGGCAAACAAATTTTGTGACTCACACATTAGTTAGAGCATCAAGGCAATATGCTAGTATCCACATTTTTGATTGTATTCCAACTTGTATTCACAACTAGTGTGTATGACCCGTGCTATGCACGGGTATACATCATCTTTATTTAAATTTTTTGAATATTCTTTAAAAAAATACATCTTAAAATTTATATAAAACTGCTCAATGTTTCGATTATATTCAGAAAATTTAGAATTTATAAATAGATATATATTGAATACATATTATTAGTTGTCGAACGATAATATCTATATATATGTTAACATACTTATTTAAATAGTAAAAGTATAATTATGTATTAAATATATTTATCATTTTTCACTATGTAGTCGGTATTAGATTTAGAAATGAAAATAGGGTGGGGCGAAGATAGGTAGGTCTCCCGTCATATTCCCCAATCCCTGATTCCTCCCGCAGGGAATTCACATCTCCTTCCTCGTCACCATAGATTCCAGTAGGTGTTGCCAAGACCCTAAAAAATAATTAAAATTTATCAAAAACATAAGTTAGGGTCTAATAAAATTGAAAACAATATAAAAGTGTGACAAAATAAATAAAGTAATATTCCAATATAAAAATAAAAAAAATTGTCTTTTTTATCATTAAAAAATATTTAATAAAAAATAAAAACATAAAAGTGAGCATTCTTTATTTACTTTTTTGGCAGGCGTGAACACTCTTTATTTATGTAATGTACTTAGAACGGAAAGCAGGGTCTCCGTTCCTATGCCCAAATTGAGCGCAAGGGGATTTTCTCTCCCCCGTCTCCTTCCCCATAGAGTGCAAGTGCAATTGAAAAATTTTAGTTCAAATTTTTAAGTCCTAATTAAGTTTAGATGTGATAACAATTCCTAATTTTGAATCTGACTAAATCTCATATTAGCATTTTGAGTAAATAAAGCCTTTTATTTCTCTATATAATAAGAGTAATCAAATGGTTACCGGTTCCCTATGCATCAAATTCTTAATTTCAATTCCGAGAAAATTTGGTGTGCATTCAAATAAGCCATTTGTTTTCGCAAACTACTTGAGTCCATTAACCATTTGGTTATGGGTTTGATCCCTGATTGACGCGTGTGGAAAAACTTATGTTGGGGGAGATCAACCCTTAAATGGATCTTCAATATCTCGAAAGATTAGTCTTCACGGTCCCTGTGGAAGATACGTTGTTTACAAAAAAATACAATAAGAGTAATTTGTGCATTCAATATTAATTTTGAGTTTGGTTAAATTTGGTTTGCATTAAGTTCGTTATTTAATGAACAAATAATTAGAGCGATCAAATTTGATACGAAATAAAATATGTCAAAGCTGTTCTGGACATAACTTGCACCAATGTAACCTGATTGTGGTCCAAGTTTATTTAATATTGTCAACATACTGAACCTGAGTAATTGGTTTTAAATAGTCATGATCAAGTTTTCAACATGAGGTACTCTTCCAATAGGCGGTGAGTTTCTTAGCAATGAATTCCAAAAACAAATTGGTTATTAAAAAAATCAAATTATTGAAAATTTATATTGTCATTTTTTAAATGTGTAATAGTTGTTTTACATTTTCATGGATTCCATATGATCGTGTACACGTGTAAACTATAAACATGATAAATGGGGAAAGCAATGAAGTTTTTTTTTTGACAAAACGGGGCAAGCATTAAAGTTGGTAGGCATTAATAATTTGAAAAAATATTGTTAGTATTTTATTTGTAATAATTGAAATCATCAATTTAAATTAGCTTATTAGAATAATTTGAATAGAGAATTTTTGATTTATTTATTGCACATATATCTAGTAATTATGATGATTATCAGAGAACATTCAAAATCAAAATTATATCTATTATTGGTGTGTGAATATGGAACCTTTATTATCAAATTAAATTTTGTTTCATGACTTCTTTATTAAAAGGGAATGTTTTGAAAACTTTCAAGTAAATATCGAATATTCATTTATTTTTACCATCAGATTTGTAGGAACAACAGATGGCAATGAACGTAATAATTTTACATGACATGGTAATAAAGGATATACGTGCGGACCAATTAGAGGGCAACATGCGGGAGCTTCCTATTTGGGAAAAAACTCACAAATATATATATATATATATATATATATATATATATATATATATATATATAAAAGATAAAGATGAAAATAAGGATAAAAGGCAAAGATAAAAATCATGTATAGCTTTTTCAGTCTCATACTATATAAATGAAATTAAGTGCAATTTTATATCCCTATATATGGTCTTTGCTAATTTTAGTTGGTTGATTGATATTCATAAATGATAATTGTTATTTGTATCACTTTTTTTACAATGATATTTGTATCATTAAATAATCATCTTTCACATGAAATACGTAATTGTTCCATAAGGTTATTATTGAGACTTGGTGTATTAAATGCCTATGCCAGATATATTGCGAAGGTAATGAAAACATTCTTAAAAAATATTAGGGTACCCTTAACAATATAATTGGAATCGGAATATGCTAATGAATCAATTTACTTTGATTGTTAGATTACATTACAGGACATCTTCCTACAATTTGTTTCCTTTGGAATGAGCATCAAAATACTTTTTGTTGACTTCATTATTAACGTATTGACTCATGTATTATCAATTTACCACATTTATGGAGGCTCATAATCAATATCAAATCGCCACCTTACAACAAATATAATAGAATAATTCAATATCAAAAAAGTATCCATAGAAGAAAAAGAGAGCATTGCAAATACAATGTCAAAAATTAAAGCAACTCTATAAATGTAATATAATAATCCAAAGGTAGAACTAATCAAATGAACCTTATTTATACAGTGAGAAAAAAAAACTAAAAAGATGACGATGCAACAATAGATGAATTTCCAATGCAACACGATTCAAATATTCTAAATCAATCCATACTGCCCAGATGATTTTCAAGTAAAAAGATGCTAAATTTCATGAATTTACACAATACACATTTGCAAAGAGCATTTAATATAGTGAGATCGCAAATTGGGACGGTGAAAAAAATCTAAATCAAAATTCGATTCATCTTGGACTTGAAGTTGGAGAAAATTTGAGGGTAGAAATCATGAAGAGATGAAAGAAAGGAAGAAAGAAAGAGAGAAATAAAGAAAGAACGAACCAACCAACACCCACGAACCTAGATCCAATATTAGACAATAGTATCCATCATTTTCCTCCAATTAAAACATATCACAAAAAGAAAAAGAAAAAGAGAGAAAAAAGGATCAAGCACGGATTAGATAAGATTGCTATTACAAAAAATAAATAAATCAAAAAACGGAAGAAATGATCAAAAACAAAAATGAGTTGATAATTTTTTATGAAAGAAAGAAAGAACCAACCCACACGAATCCAGATCCAATAGACAATAGTATCAACTATTTTCCTCCAATTAGAACTCACAAAAAAGAAGAGAGAATAAGAGAAGGAGAGAAGAAAGGATCAAAATCAGATTAGATTGTTGTCGCAAAAAAAAAAAAAAAAAAATCAAAGAACAGAATAAAGGATGAAAAGCAAAGATGAGTTGATAATTTTGTAATGGAGAAGTCTTAATTTTAAAATTGTTATGAAAAATTTGTATATGAATATATTGTAGATTTAATTTTCTAATTTGATGAGCAATTAGTGCATTTCAATATTGTGATTATAAAATTGTTTTATCATTTTATTTTTGTATTATTTTTATCTTTAATAGGTGTTTTGAATTTTGAATAGGTGCCAAGCCATTTATTATATTTTAAATAGGTTCCAAGCCATCTTTAATAGGTGTTTTGAATAGGTTCCCATAAGTTTGAATTTGTGTTTTTTTTTGTGAGCAGTTTGAATTTGTGTTTTGAATAGTTACCAAGACATTTATTATTTTTTAACTTTTAGAATCGACTTTTTTTATCATTTGGGAATGGAAAATATTGTTTGTGTTGGAATTGTGGTGAGTACTCGTAGGATCTAATTTTCACAGTGACCAATCGAGTTAGTCTTTTTTAATAGACAATGTTTGTGGGGTTGGGGGAATAGTTTCCGAGATTTGAATCCGAGACCTTGCACTCATTTGGTGTATTCCTTCAGTATCTTTTAGATCGCCAACTGAGCTACCTTCTCGAGATGACCAATCATATTAGTATTTTAATATTACTCATAAAGGAGTATATTCGTGAATGTATTTTATATTTTTATATTTTTATTTATATTTATATTTATTTTTATTTTTATTTTTATTTTTATTTTATTATTTATGTGGTTCTAGTTTAGCTTGTAATTGTGTCATCGACACGTTTAGCTAGAAAATGGGCAAGTACTCAGTAGTTGACCTGATAGTTGCGTTGATGTAATTTTATTTTGATGTACTTTAATACGAAATAATATGCCATAATGACGTTACTATTAGTAAGGCATCTTGATTTGGCTAGTTGTGTATTACACGTAAGAATTCATTAAAACAGGTGGACCAATAGAATTGCAGTGTTTTAGTTAAGTTAAATAGGTGGACCAATAGAATTGCATTGTTTAGTTATTGCCTAAAAGAGTTTATTCGTGAATGTATTATACTAGTATGTAAACCGTGCGATGCACGGGGAACAAATTCGTTTTAAAATATCAAAATTGAAAACAAAAGTTCTAGAGAAAATAAATAGAATGGCCAAATGAATAAGGTAATTATATCAATTATATGTAAATTGTTAAAATATAGTATGAATTAGTGATTTTAAATTCATTATGGTTAGTTGTTTATGTTGTAAGCATAAAAAACAGTATTAATACCGATTTTTTATAGGTTGTTAATGTTTATGGAGACTATACCTAATGTCTTATCAGTGATTCAATACGGTAATTTAATGACAAAATATAAAAATAATTATATTGCAACTTGTAACTATTTATTTTAAATGTTTTTGACAATAGATGACAAATCACTATTGTTTGTGATGAATTCTAATTTAAATAATAAATGACAATAGATGACAAAAGATGACTTAGCCAAAGGTTCTAGCATGAAATGCCATAGTGGTTATATAAATTGATGTTAATTTGTTAATTGTAAATGCATGTTATTTTTAGTTATTCATCTACTTAATGAATTTTGTATAAATGACTCATAGAGAAACATTTGAATATTATGTCGATGAAAAGCGATTTTAATTGCAATGAAGGTATTTTCACTATATAAATTTGACAATATTAAGACAATTCATTATACTTATAATACTTTGTCAACATCAACCACATTGTTTCCTAGCTTCAAAGCACACTAAATAATCCACTCTAAAGTTTAGATTTCTCAAATATTCAAAGGGGCCAAAGAGGTGTTAACAGTCACACATATTTATGCATAAAAATCATCTCATTTAAAACTCAAGAACAAACATATAAAATAGAGCATACAATCTTGAATTACAACTCTCTTTTCACTACAAACTAAATTCAACAATCTTTGATATGCTGAGCTAAATTCAACACTCTAGTCTAGTTCTAAACAACAAATCTTTTGATAATTTGTTTAGTTTCCACCAAAATTATACAATGCTATTATCATGATTGAAAAATAACAACCAAAAATGAAACAATTGACATAAGTAATCCTAACCAACTATTCAGAAGAAACTGGCTAAGTAAAATATATTATACATAACTTTTCCTAATGGCTCTCTGTCATTGTGTCCCTTGTAGCGAGTCTTATCAAACTTCCTCCAACACCTACTGTCTCTGCAAACAGTAGAAAAAATAAAAAAAAGTAAATGAAATAATGTCTTGTGTGCGTTTGTAATCGGTGATTTACCTTATTAAAAGCAATATGTTATGAATCAAATCATTTACCATTTAATGCTGACTTGGGAAGGTTAAGTACATAAATTCAGATGTGACCGGTTTAGAATTATTAACAAATAATCCGAGATTGATAGTTATGATATGTTTACATTAATTGTCATTTTTCACCAATGATATAACTAATTAATTAATTAAATAGCTGTAAACATGTGTAATTTATTTTTCAATAACATATTGTCAAACATAGAAAATAATTTACTTTTAGACTAAATATTTGAATGACAAACCTACCTCCCACAATTTAAAACAAATTCTTTTCTCAACAAAAAAAAAAACAAATTCTTTTGTTTTTATACTAACTTTGGATTTCGCTAAAAAAATACATGGTGTTTGAAGTAAGATATGTTTTCAGCTATATAAATATAATTTATAGGCTTAAATATGTTTTTAGTCCCTGCAAATATAGGGTCTTTTGATTTAAGTCCTTGCTAATTTTTTTTTTGAAAAAGATCCTACAAATACCAATTTTTTCAAATAGATCATTCTGTTAGTCAAACGTTACAAAAAAATCTTAGTTGGCTAACAGAATTCTGATATGTAATTTTTTGTCATTTTTAGTCAAACGTTACAAAAAATCTTGCAAAAATTTTGGCTTTTTCATTGTTCAGCACCACCAAAAATATGATGCGGTTATGAAATGGGGACTCAACAAATTTCCTTTGTGGGGTTGGAAGATTGGTGTAGTGGAAGAGGTCGGGATTTTGAATCTGGTTTGGGCTTGAGTGGTGGTAGTGGGGATTGTGGAAGAGAGAGATGTCAGTGAGTGGTGGTTGTGGGGTGGGTGAGTGGTTTTGAGCTTCAGTTTTTTCCCTTAGCCATGAGTATGAATGGGTTGAAGAAAAAGAAGTTACAAATTGGGGATTTAGGGATTTTTGGGTGTTGTAACACTCATTTAATAAGTGGCAAGCCAAGTCGGCATAAAAAAAAGTAGCAAAGAAAAAAAATCCAAGTTAGAAGTCTGTTAGCCATGTTTGCATTTTGTGTAACATTTGATTAACAGAAGGACTTATTTGAAAAATGTTACTTTTACAGAGATTTTTTTGAAAAAGAAATTTACAGGGACTAAATCAAAACAACCCATATTGGTAGGGACCAAAAACATATTTAAACCTAATTTATATCATTATTCTTTTACCAAAAATTATATCATTGTTAAAAAAATATATGTTTCTAGCTATATAAATTATTTTTATCCAATATGTTATTGTAAGTAAATATTGTCCACATGAAAATTTCAGATCGATTACGTTAGTCAATTATTCAATTCATTGAAGTCTATTATTTGTAAATTGCGATTTTTGTGCTACATTGAAAGCCGTTTGTAATGTAATTAATTGGTATGTTATTGTAGTGATTATTCAAAATTTGAATTTTTAAATGCTATTAAAAGGTGTAGCTTCGGAGGTCTAGTTGGCAAGAAGCTACCAATGAAGCATTGACATGTGTATTTTGATGGTTCCGAACCTGTGGCTGTTTGACAACTCATTCCGATGCTAGTTAATTATTCACAATTGTATGTAAAGAGATTTGAATTTTTAAATGCTATTAAAAGGTGTAGCTTCGGAGGTCTAGTTGGCAAGAAGCTACCAATGAAGCATTGACATGTGTATTTTGATGGTTCCGAACCTGTGGCTGTTTGACAACTCATTCCGATGCTAGTTAATTATTCACAATTGTATGTAAAGAGATATAGATATAGATATAGATATAGATATAGATATAGATATAGATATAGATTTGATTATCAATGAAATGCCATAAGTTTCTCTTTGTCAAAAAAATAAAAAATAAAAGATTTGCTTTCCATTCATTTTTAAATTATCATTTTAAAGAATTCATCATTAATAATCTAAATTATTAGTATTTGCTTAAATGACTTATTGACTTTCTACTTTTAATTCAATCATCACTCATGGGGGTAGTGTAGGGATGTTAATTTGGGCTCAACCCAACCGGTCAGTCTGATGGTCTAGTATTTTGAGTAAGGCTCAAAAATAAATGACTCATAAATAATTGGAACATTTTCGCCCAGCTCAATTTGCCCATGGGCCAGCTTGGGCCTGTTTTTTGAATTTTTTGTGCTTTCCTTTATTACAAGTTGGATTGGATCGGGTCGATCCGTTGGCCCAAGGTTTTGGATTGGGCTAAGAAAAACACAGTTTGATAGTTAATTGGCCCAGCCCAACTTGCTTGTGCACTTTGACCTATTAGGTCGGGTTGCACTGACGGGTCATTTTGACAACTCTACTCACCGATCTTTTTTCGATAAATAAGATTTTACTAATATAGTCAGAAGGAAACGAAACCTAAAAGAGATAACTAAAAAAAATTAAAAAATATAGTGTCTACACATCTAACATGTCACAAATGTGCATAGTCCAAACAATTCGGGAGGATATAGAAATCCCCCCTTTTTTAAAACGCATATTCAAAGATTGAAAGAACAAATAAATGTCAATGCCATTCCCAAACAGAAAAAAAAAAAGAAACTTGAGATGTGTTCGGTCGTGAGGGGAGCCTAAAACACCATATCGAGATTTCCACATTATGCCAACAACAAAATTTAGAGTGACACCATCTTTCCCACCCAAAATAGCTTTAAGACATACGTGTATGACACTACAAAATGAGTCCCTTTACTTATATATTAATGCTATACATCTTTATTTCCAATGCGGGATTACTCTTTTGATATACTAACAATCACTCCCGCAAATGTGAGTCCATTTGTTGCTCCCCCTCAAAAAAAAGTTTTTTATCCACATATCATTGCATCGTCGGAAAGCATAACATATAAGTAGATTTGACATGACTTCTTCCACCAAAAACTGTAAAGAATTATATTATGTATTTAATATGTTCAAAAACTTAGACAACCAATAAAACGCGAGATGTATTATTTCATTTTCTAACTACATTAAGGCTAGCTGATAACGAATACGCTAGCGGATAGTGTTTGAGCTAGCGGTTAGTGGATAGCAGATAAGCTAGCTGATAGTAAATTATGTGTTTGGTAAAACTAGCAGTTAAAATAGCTGATAAATGTAAAATGACATAAAAGAGTATTTAATTGATGATTAAATTATTTAAGGGTGATAAAATATTTAATGATGAAATCTATACTATTAACAATTACAAATAAACTCATTTAATTTTTTGCCACATGTCATCTCATTAGTCATTTCACAATTAATATTCTCTTGACTCAACTTCTATGACACACTACTCCTTCAACTTCTATGACAAACCACTCCCTCGCTCTATAAAAAATACATCTTTGATTGATTCTGAACACCAAGTCATTGTTTTTCACTCATTCACAAAATACCAATCCCAAAAAATTCATCTTGGATTGATCTCCATGTTTTGGTTTGGTTCAACAATGAGAGATAATTACTCATGTTGCAGATTTATAATGTTGTTTTAATTTTGTTTGTTTTTGATTTTTTGGTGTTATTTAGCTTTGGCTATCTTAGTTGTTTTTCTCTCAGTTGGGGTTTTTATATTGAATTGAACAATAACTCTTTTTTCTTTTCTATTGAATTTAGTTTGCAGATCCTTGATCTACTCACTGATGAATCCTCAATTTTAAGACCATATATACCTTAAATTACCATTTTATAATTATTTTTCTTTAAAATATGTGCAACTCATATAAAAATTCAATGATATTCCTATTTCCTAAAAATCTCTAATCACAATTTATTCCATAACACAAACATGGTGTCGCAAATATATCTACCATCAACATTATTATTTGAGTTTCAGTACACGCTTGGAATACAATCATAAGTAGGAATGTTTTTTTTTGACAAAATCATAAGCAGGAATGTTGGTGACTACATTTCAATGATTTTTTATTAATTTTTTGAGTTTCTTGTTTCAATTTCATCTGAAATTATTCACCTTTCTTTTCGATGAAACAAGAAAATCCACTTGAATAATGAAGTAAATGTAAGAATACTTAGGGGCGAAAATTTCTACCCGTTAGTGAGAATCTATGCGAGGGCTTCCCCATTCGAGGCCCTATAGACGGATAATTTTTTCGCGTGGGGACAAGGACGTGGGAGAAATTTTTTGATGGTCAATTTGGGATGGGGACAAGGACCAAATCATTCGCCCTGAATATATCGCATAAATGTTTTTATTATAGCCATATATATATATATAAGTAATTGATTTTTTTGTCTTTTTTATATGTTTTAATTAAAAATATTAATAAAATATTTAAGTATGCTAATTTTTATATTGTTATTTTTACTTTCATACCTTTTAAATATTCAAATATCAAAGTAAGGCTGACTTTTATACTTTTTTAAATCTAATAATTAATTTTACTATTTTCATAAGTTTTAAATAAAATCCCAAAAAAATAGTTCTATCATTTTATTGTTTTTTTACTTTCATTTCACCGGTCTTGGTTGTGAGAAACTCTTTTTCACTTCACCGAGTTTGTTCAATTTTCTTTATATGTTTATTACTATTATTATCATTTTTATCATCGTATTATTATTATTATTATTATTATTTTCTATTAAATATTATCCATATTATTAAAATAACTTAATAATATAAAAATTGACATTTTCAAATATCAATTTTCTCGTGCATCGCACGGGTCAGGATACTAGTAGAAGTAATTTAGAAAAAATAATAAGGGTAAAAATGTCAAAAAAGTGAAACGTTATACGCTATTCGCTAGCTTATAGCGGATAAACCTTTTGAAAGTGTTTGGTATGACTAACTTATAGTATTTTTTAGTAGCTTATTAATTTATATTGTTTTTTTAAAACGCAACTTGAAGTAGTGTATGAGCTTATAGGTTATAGAGTTTAATTTTTTTCCTTCTGATTATCACCCTTGTTACTTTAGTTAAATTCCTCATTAATCCTCCACTAAATGAATATTCTCTTGTATTTAAACATTGATTACCAATGTTATTTTATATTTATAAGTTATTTAAACCGCAATTTTAACAAAAAAATTTCAATCCACAAATTCATCCGCTATTAGTCCATCCACTATATAATAATTTATCTCATATTCGCTTATTTTTTTGCCAAACATAACCTTACACTAATTTTAGAACTATTAATTAATGATGTATGTAAAAACAATATTTCTATTTTTTTTCTATATTTTATAACAGGGCTGCTAATGTATAAATACATATTCACTATTTCATAACAAAAGCTTTTAAAAATTTCAAATTCTCCAATTGTATTTCAAAAAAATAATTAAACTTATAAATTACTATCTAGGAGTATTTTAAAACCTTAATCATTTCAAGATCGTATAAAAAATAAGACAAGTTGTTTTTTTGTGCTATTTTTTAATTGATTGTGTCTAAACGGAAGAGTTGGAAAGTGATACAACAACCTGACCTTCCCCAATTGATGGACCCTACCACGACCGTCTGATCAAGTTCAAGTTCAAATGATCCTCTGCAACTTCAAACGGTAAAAACCGCCAAGCTTTACGTCTCGCCGTTCTAGGCTACTAATTCTGATTCAGCTATACATCCTATCATCACGCGCGGAGAAGCGTGTTAAAGAAACGGATCATCACTCCTGTACACGTACAACACACATCTCAAAGCAACAGTGGGTAAACGATTTTGATTCTGACACGTTTGATCTACTACTGTCCACACGAATCTGTACTTGGTACGCGTGTTCCATACTTTGCCCGACACTAACCTCTGCTTTTGCATGCTCCGTCGTGCTTATTCAGTTGAGAATAACATTGTCCACTTTTTCTTTTCAAAATTACTGTTTCAGCATTTATTAGTAGTACGTACTAGTACTAATTTATTTACGTCTATCTACTTGTTGCCAAATACTCCCTCCGTATCATATTATATGATTTTCTAGGTAAAAAAATTTGTCTTATAATACATGACTTTTTAAAATATCAATACAACATCAATTTTTTTTTCCAGTTATTTCCTTCATTATTTAATATTATCTCTTCTTACAATTCTACTTTTTATGTTTTCAATGTCACTAATGAAGCACAATTTAGTAAACTAACTCACAATATCTCTTTCCCATACAAAATTAATTACTTTTCTTAATTCTTGTGTCACAACCTTAAACAACATATAATATGGGACAGAGAGAGTATCTGAAACTGAAAGTACGGTGGATCCACAATGTATCTGTTTGAAAACATTATGCATTGTGTACGGTGGATCCACGAATTGCATGTGGTCGAAATTGCATTTTGCGCATGCTGCGATGACATGTGAACAAGGGTAGTGAAGTGCCTGGCTGGAATTCCCCACACTCACAAGTTTTTGCTCTAACGTCCACCACAAATGTGGTCGCAGGTCTACCACTTTGTAGTCGTGCAATTTCTTGAACTCGGAACAATTGCCTGACACGATCGTGAATTGCGACGCCATGCGTTTTTGATACTTTTATGTTCTTGGCAATATTTTCCAACAATTTATCAGAGTACAAAGTTCTGGATGTCAACATTGTCTGTGTCTGGGTTCCCATTTTGACGAATAACTCGTTTATCCTGAAATATGTAGCATCTATCAATGAACGGGTAGAGAGATTTCGCACCCCCTAAAGGACATTGTTGATGCACTCTGCAAGGTTTGTTGTCATGTGCCCCCAATTGGAACCTCTATCGCACCACAGCAACAATTGTTCTGGGTTGATGTCCAACAATGAGATCATCCGTCGGATTATCCCTCCAGTGATCTGATGGCCACTACCTAAGAATCCTTGGTGGAAGTAGTTTCAATCATGTTTGCCTCTTGTTGTATTATGTTTTCCTCTTATTTCGTTTTTAATTATCTATCCTTCTATTTCTGCAATTTGTGTTGTTTATTTCAATGTTTATCTTATATTATATTATGTTTCAATTTTTAATCTCTTAATTTTTTTCGTAATTGTTAACGTAATTAAATTATAAATAGATATAATAAATTTTATAATTAAATTTGGTATATATGCATTAATATATAATTAATTAAAAAAATTAAAAAAACGCAGTGCAGAAGTCACCCTGGTGGGGGGCGACTTCTGCACTAAAAAGTAAAAAAATTCCAAAATTTTAGTTTAGAAATTTGGGTGGTGGGGGGCGATTTCTGACCTAAAAAAAGTGGGGTACTTTGGTATATAATTTGGAAAGTGATGTATTTAGGTAAAAAAAATTGTGTGGGGGTGGTGTTTGGTGTGGTTTTTCTTTGCCTATACTTTATTCTTTTTGATGTGTAGTCTCTAGATAACGAGAACATTGGATATGATGATAGGGATCTCTTCCGGTTTAATTAATGACTCGAGTTTGAATCGAAATTTGAGAATGCAGCAGTGTTAATTCTTTTGTAGATGAGTTTTACCGCTTATTGTGGTTCTATCCGGCTTGAGGAATGATATCCGGCGTTATTATTAATGAATAATAATTTTAAAAATGAAATCATTTTGGAGTTATATCACACGATTCACACCAAGAGTATTTGGATGAGATGATTTGGGTCTCTTCCAAGTTAACAAAGTTTCTAGGTTTAAATCCAATCTTGGAAATGCAATAGTGTTAAAACTATTGAGGGAGGACTTCGTCACCCATTAAGGTCCTACCCGGCTCGAGGGATTGGTCTCTGCAATTGACCGTAGAGGATATCTGATTTATACCAAAAAAATTTTTTTGGAGTTATCACGATAATATTATTATTTTTAATATATTTGATCATATTTCAATTATCTTAAAAGTCACTTCAATAATCCAATAAGAGTTGGTCCGAGAGGTAACTGAGCTAGAATCCCACCAAGATCTCGGATTCGAATCTTAGTTGTGGTAAAAAATTTGTTGGAATGAGAGAACTACAAGGATCGGCAAACTAGGTACACGTGGTGAACCAAATTTTTCGATAAGAATTAGTCATCGACAAAGCATACATTCATACACACCATGTATCTACATTACCAAAATAAAAGTCACTTACATTTCTAACAATAAAATCACTTATTTTTTAATCTTTAAAAAAATCACTTCAATATAGGTTCAGGTATCTACGTTACCAAAATAAAGGTAAGTTACATCATATTTTGTGATTAATTGATAATATAAAACTTTACATCCCTGTAATCCCGTTACACTCTAATGCGCATAAGGAAAATTAACTTTGCAATATTTTCTAAAATAAAATTGCTTTAAAATGCAGTTGTTATAAAGAGATTTTTTTATTTAAAAAGTTGTTTTTAGAAATTATATAGAGCAAGCATAAAAGAAAAAAAAAAGAAAATTTTATTTTTATGGCTCTAAAATTTCTGTTCCCTATCCTCAATAAAGTCAAACAAACAATTCAACTGTGCAAGTAGGTAAAAGAGTGATTTCCGGGCGCAGACCCGTAACTTGCGAAGATAAAGAGAATTTTACTTTCTTGGAGTATCAAAAAAAGAGAATTTTACTTTTCACTTTTCGAGGGAAGAAGACTCGATCAAGAAATCACGGGTCTAGACTCTATAGTGTCCCAATCTCTGAGAGTGGTTTTTCCTAATCTTCAACAAATCCATGTGGTTTTTAACTAGCATTAGGATAATTCTGTGTGTGAAGCTATGAATGGTATTTATCACTTCCTCTAAAAACAATAAAAGTTAGGATTAGGATAAACTATGGATGATGTGACACAAATGATAAATATTTGAATGAAATGATATGAGTCTCTTTTAGATTAACCAAATAATAAGGATAATTACGTAAAATCTATGCCGATTTTTACCCAAGAACACTTGGACGAGATGGTAAAGATATTTTCCAGCTTAACCAAGATTTTGGGATCGAATCTAGCATTGGGTATCCAGCAGTGTTAAATCTCTTTTTGACTAGTGTTAAATCTCTTGAGAGAGATTTGCCCTCATTGTAATCCTACCCGACTTGAGGAATTAGTCTCTCCAGTTGCACATAGAGGAACCCAATTTATACCAAAAAAAATAAATACTTGGGTCTCTTAATTATTTTTTTTTAGATAACAGTTCTCTTAATTATTTGATACTAGGTTTGATCTCTAACTAGTACATAAAAAAAAATATTTGTTTGCAATCGCAGTAGAGGATCCTTAATTAGAAAAAAAAAAATTATGTCTCTGCATGCATACAGAAAAGTACTATCTTTTACCGTACACAAACCTTATGTTTCCTTTTTCTTTTTATTAGCTACAGTATTTCAACCATTTCAAATTAATCGGCAGTTTTGAGATTTTACACATATTGAAAAAATATGCAAAATAAATAAGGAGATGAATAATTTTATGTAATTAATCCTATTAATAATTGGTCTATTCACCACTATCATAAATGAAAAGTAGATGATAATGATTTGAGAGTGATGCTCATAGTATTATTTAGAGAATAATATTGGTAAAACTTTAATTAAAATCAAAAATTGACAATAATTTTGAAACAACCTTTTAAGTGCAGCAATTAATTTGAAACCAAGGTAGTACATTTTTTCTTGGATTAGTCTTGAATTTGGAAGAGGTAAGAGAGATTTATAAATTAAAAAAAGCTAGATTGTGTTTTTTCATTAGCCTAAATTAGCAGCTCGAGCAGATTACATTTACTCAAATTGAGTTGATTTAGGTTTATGAGTTGGTGTGGATTGAGTTAACAGTATTGTGATACAAGCGTATGTAGACGTATGTTTTGATGAGGGTGCAAGGGCACTTGCATCCTCTAACAAAATAAAAAATATACATGTTAATCCCTTATATATTTTTCGTTTTGACCATCATGATCAGTATAGATTTTGCACATAGATATCTCCTACTTGGTCCTAAAGTATATAAAATAATAAATAATTCTTAAAATGAATATTTATGTGAGTTGGACTTGGGAGGCTCACTAGAGTCTTATTCTGATTTCTTCTAACAGACACTTGTTTTTACTTAATACAAGTATTTTTTTCACAATATTCGAATATTTAGAATTTACTTAACACTAACCCCAATAGATTGTCCTAGTGGAGCATGACAAAAGTTGTATTTGAGAAGACGTCACGGGTTCAACTTTCCACTAGTCAGCAGCTAGTCCTAATCTAGGCACATACGCCGGTTAGAGCAGTGCCGGTTCTTAGAAAAAAAGTTGGAGGGGGCCAAATTAGTAACAAATATATAAATATTTTTCACATATAAAGTAAACTTAGCCAAAATTGCCAAAAAAATAGGGGGATCAAAATTGCGCATTTAGTAAAATAGGGGATCAAAAGTGCATTTAAGCCTAAACTTTAAGTATGTCAACATTATTGATTTATTGTCCGCGGATCAATTTTATGAGTGATTTTTTGTTTTAATTTTGAGAAAAATATACAAAACGACTACAAAAAGTAGAAAACACAAGCCACGTGATTTGAACAAGGGGCTTCGACATCACTATCATCACAGCTAACCATTGCGCCGCTCATCAACTTTGGTCATAAGTGTTCGTTTACTTGCATATAGCCTTATTTTTTGTATAAATATAGTAATTTTTTAAAAAAATTGGGGGAACCGTGGCATCCTTCTGTTCTCAAGATCTATCACTGTCACTAGCCCCCTTAAGGTGAGGTCAATGTAATTACATTTGTAAGTATCCAAATAGCTCGAACCCCACTACGCCAGAATTGTAAAAAGAGATCGCCACCTTTAGTAGCGTTTATAAAAAAACGCTACCCATTTTAATAACACGCTACACTTTTTTTTTTTTTTGCAAAAGAAGGGTTTATGGAGCCTCGTTAAAACCTTCTGATGGAAAACCCTCCTTAGGGAAAAACCATCAAGAAGGAAAGAGTACTCCCCCTACAATTTATTAATAAAAAGTGGAAAATATACAAGAGACATGGGGACTAGGCAAAACCCATGAGTAAATTAACAATACAACCAAAAGGAAAGAGTAACACTCCTATAACAAGGAAACTTGACCTAGGAAGATGAAAAATGGCATGCAAAAGCATCACAAAAGTGACTTTCATCCCAACCAGGTTGGCACCAAAGACACTAACAATCATTTGCAGCACACCAAAAACAAAAGCCAGAAAAAAAAAACAAGACAATAAGATAAAATATGGCGTGCAAAAGCATCACTAAAGTGAGTCTCATCCCAACCAAAGTTGGCACCAAAAACACTAACAATCATTTGCAAAGACACCAAAAGCAAAGTCCAAAGAGAAAGCTAAAAGCAATAAACAGAAATCAATTAAACCTATAGTTGGGCAGGCGAGATCTATTTCTGCAGAAGTCATCAGCAATGAAGCTAGGGGGAAAGTCCCACCAGACAAGATCACTAGTGTTAATACCATATGCGGCAAGCTTGTCAAAGACAAAGAGCGTTACCTTCTCTCAGATATGTGAGTGCAAACAAATGTCATTTGTCTTGTCAGATAAACACAATTATCCCAACGAGTTCTGAGCTTCCAAGGAACTATATTACAATTCTTGAAAGCAGAGACCACCAATTGAGAGTCGCATTCCAGCCACAAATAATGCCAACCTTTAACAAAAGCAATTTCAATAGCTAACATGGCCCCAACCAGCTCGGCATGCAGAGCATAACTGTTACCAATGGACGTGGAAAAACAACCAAGAATAGCAGCCCTTCTGTCTCTGCTTAGTAACACGCTACACCATTAGTAGCGTTTTAAAGTAAAACGCTACCTATTAGGTAACACGCTAGACAGATCCCTAGCGCGTTTACTCAAAACGCTAGCAAATTAGAAAACACGCTAGACAGATCCCTAGCGCTTTTATTCAAAACGCTAGCCAATTAGAAAACACGATAGAAAACGCTAGCCAAAGGTGGTTGAAGAGGATCTTAATGATTGTCCTGAAATGTTTGAGAAGTTGATAACTGATGCAGAGACACCATTGTATGCGGGTTGTAATGAATTCACAAAATTATTGGCTGTGATCAAGTTGTATAACTTGAAAACTCGCCACGGATGGACGGATAAGAGCTTTACCGATTTACTCTCACTTCTGAAAGAAATGTTGCCGAATGATAATGTGCTTCCTTCTCGGACGTATGATGCAAAGCAAATGTTGGGGTCTATTGGCTTGAACTATGAGAAGATACACGCTTGTCCGAATGATTGCATTTTATTTCGGAATGAACATGCGTTGTTAAAGTCGTGTCCTAAATGTAATGCACTGCGGTATAAGAAGAAAGAGTCCGCTCCACAAAAGGTGTTGTGGTATTTTCCTATAATTCCTCGATTTAGGCGCATGTATCGTAGTTCGTAAGATGCAAAACACTTGACATGGCATGAGGATGAAAGGATTAAAGATGGTATGCTACGACACCCGGCGATTCTCCGCAATGGAAAAAAATCAATATTGAGTATCCTAATTTCGGGGATGACCCGAGAAACCTATGCCTTGCATCGTCTGGCGATGGATTTAACCCGCACGGTATCGAGTAGCTCCCACAAATACATGGCCCGTGATTTTGGCGATTTATAACTTATCGCCGTGGCTTTGCATGAAACGCAAATATATGATCTTTGTCTTTGTTAATTTCTCGCCCAAACAACCGAAATGATATTGATGTATACTTGGCTCCTTTAATTGAAGACTTGAAGCAAATGTGGGAGACTGGGGTAGAGGTGTATGATGGGTTCGAGAAGAAAGTTTCACCACGAGGGCTATGATCTTTGGCACAATTAACGACTTTCCCCGCATACGGCAATCTATCTCGGAGTGCATGTAAGAACAAAGGGCGTGTGTGCATGCCCTATATGTGAAGATAACACAGTTGGATGTGGTTGGAACATGGTAAGAAGAATATCTATCTTGGTCATCGTAGATTTTTGCCATCAACTCATCACTATCGATTGTGGAGAAAGGCATTTGATGGGAATACAGAAACACGTAGAGCTCCCCGCCTTTGACGCGAATGTGTATTTGAAAAGGTGGAAGATTTGAACATTAAATTTGGGAAGCCTTTTGCGGGAGAGATTGCCAAACGGGGTGGAAGAAAAGTCGATTTTCTTTGAGTTGCCATACTGGAAGTCATTATATGTAAGGCATTTCATTGATGTGATGCATGTTGAAAAGAATGTCTTCGAAAGTGTCATTGGTACCTTACTCAATATGCCGTAAGACTAAAGATACCATCAACTCAAGGTTGGATTTGGTTAGTATGGGTTTGAGACCTGAATTGGGTCCTAGGTAAAGAAGGGTACACGTACATATCTACCTCCCAAGCACTTCATACTCTATCTAGAAAGGAGAAGATGTCTTTTGTGAGTTTCTTCATGGAGTTAAAGTTCCAGAGGATACTCTTCAAATGTGGCGACTCTTGTATCGATTAAAGACCTCAAGTTAAAGTCTCTAAAGTCCCACGATTGTCATGTTCTCATGGAGAATTTGCTACCCATTGGTATACGATCCATTTTGCCTAAGAAAGTGCGTCGGACCTTAACCAAACTTTGTTTATTCTTTAAGCGATTTGTAGTAGAGTGATTGACCTGAAAAGTTGCCAACATTGCAAAGAGAAATTATCATCACTTTGTGTGAGCTTGAGATGTATTTCCCACCTTCCTTTTTCGACATAATGATTCATCTAATAGTTCATCGGTTAGAGAGACACAATTGTGTGGCCCATGTTACATGAGATGGATGTATCCGTTTGAGCGTTACATGAAGATATTAAAAGGATATGTGAAAAATCGATCACGACACGAGGGGTTGTATTGTTGAGCGCTACATAGTTGAAGAGGCTATTGAGTTTTGCACGGCCTATCTATCTAGTCTTGAATATTCTGTGGGACCGCCAAGGTCTCGTCATGCGGGAAGGATTAGTAAAGGGATGACAAGAACTAAATTAGTGATGGTATCAAGGAAAGAACTAGAGCAAGCACACTTGTGCGTTCTTCACAATGATAGTGAGGTTGATTCATATGTTGCCAAGCACAAGGAGATTCTTAAGAGTCAATTCCCTGAAAGAAGCAAGTTTGGTTAGCAAAAGAACACAATAGGAGTTTCATAGTGTGGCTAAAACATCACATTGATGGTGAGTGTGTTTGAATCCTACTTCGATTTCAAAAAGATTGAGATGGTTAGCAAAAGGTCCAAATATACATGTCTTCTCTTACAACAACTATCTAATGAACGAGTGCACTTTCTATACAAAAGAACAAGATGATCGAGAGTAAAATGCAAAATAGTGGGGTGACTCTTGTAGCTCATTCTATGCATGCATCCAAAGCAAAGATAGAAATCCCATATACGCGAATATGTCTTACTTTGGCTTCATTGAACACATATGGGAGTTGGATTACAATATGTTTCAGAGCCCGTGTGTTCAAATGTGAATGGGTTGACAATAATCTTGGTTTACTGATTGATGAATTAGGGTTCATGCGGGTGAATTTCAACAAGTTAGGATATAAAGATGAACCTTTTATTTTAGCATCGCAAGCTCAACAAGTGTTTTATGTCACCGATCCAGCTTAATATCAATTGGTCTATTGTTCTATTGATGACAAAAAATTTGTGTATAACAACGATGATGATGAAGCACCCGATGATGTTGGTGTTGAGGACGACCCGTTCTTCGAACATCGTAACCAATAATAGGGAAAATACTTCTATAGAGGATGTTGTATATTTTAGAAAAGATCATAATGATGGAATTACTATTCGCCGGAAAAAAATACCAAGACGCGAATTGCAAACAAAATTTTATCTAGGAAAAGGAAAAGGTAATATAGACTTAATGATTTCTCGTTATTTTTTATTAATAGATAATTATTATATTGTTTTTGTAAATTTAACAATAACATGGATTATGTTATATTGCAGGTCAGATGGCATCACTTAGTGATCATGAGATCTAGTGGTCAAGACAGTAGTCATTTATGTTATATATGTTATAGCTTTAATTTGTAGCTACTTTTGAGTTTCATAATGTAAGTTACTTATTATGTTGTATGATTTGTAAACAAAAATATCTATTAATAGGTTGAATTTTGTGTGTATCTATATATTGGATTGTAATGATATTGGCTGAATTTTGTTGGAATGATATTTGATGAATTTTGCTGGAAGGGAATGAATTAATAGGTTGTAATTAAAAGGGAGAATAAACAAAAATAAAAAAAATATTTAAAAAAAAATCAGTCAATACATAGCGTTTTAAAGAGAAAACGCTAGAAATAAAATTAAAAAAATCATTCAATTCCTAGCGTTTTACAGAAAACGCTAGGAATGATAGTAAAAAGGTGCTATAGCATCCCTAGCGTTTTTACATAAACGCCTAGGAATGGTAGTAAAAAGGTGCTATAGCATCCCTAGCGTTTTACAGAAAACGCTAGGAATTGTAAAAAGACGCTATAACATCCCTAGCGTTTTAACTTAAAACGCTAGGAATAGTAGTAAAAATGTGCTATAGCATCCTTAGCGTTTTTACATAAAACGCTAGGAATGGTAAACACGCGCTAGATGATCCCTAGCGTTTTATGTAAAAACGCTAGGGATGCTATTAAAATTTTTACAAAGCGCTCTCTCATCTCCCCTTACACACTCACGTAGACGTCTCTTCATCTACCTAACTTCTCTCCACGACCCAGGAAACCCTCCACGAACAACCCAGAACTCACGTAGACTTCGTTCATCGTACCTTTGCGAACCTCCACGACCCAGGAAACCCTCTTCGTTCATCTTCGTTCATCTCCTTGGTGCTACGACCCAGAAACCCATAAACGCGACCCAGGAAACGTAAAACGCATAAACCCATCCTCTTCGTTCATCCTCTCTCTCCTTGGTGCTATCTTACCACGCAGCTCCCTCCCATTTGTTTCCTTTTTCTGCACTCTCTCTCCCTTTCAAAAGGTATTTCTGCACTCACGTACTCTCCACCTCTCTCACTGCAATGACTATTTGTTATGGTTTTTTTATGGTTTGTTATGTATCTTTTGTATGGCTTTCTCTGTTACTTAGCTCAATGTTGTATCTAATTAGTTGTTAGATTAGTCTAGCTTAGATAGCATTATTAACTTGACTAGTGCATGGCTTTCCTAGTGCATGGCTTTCTCTGTTTACCCTAGGTTCTTAGTGCATGACTTTCCTATATATGTTTACTCTAGGTTATATACTTAGTGCATGGCTTTCCTATGTATGTTTACTCTAGGTTACTTAGTGCATGGCTTTCTCTGTTTAGTGCATGGCTTTCATATATATGTTTACTCTAGGTTATATACTTAGTGCATGGCTTTCCTATGTATGTTTACTCTAGGTTACTTAGTGCATGGCTTTCACTGTTACTTAGTGCATGGCTTCTTCTATATTTTGTTAAGTGTTTGTTGGTTCTAAACAATTAGAAAGCTAAAACTCACTGAGTCTTATTCATTTGGGTCATTGCAAGTCAGATGGCATCACATAGTGATCACGAGAGTAGTCAGGGTGGTGATGGGGGTGAAAGAAGTTCACTCCCCGAGGAATTACATCGAAAAAGAATATCGTCCATCGGATAAGTAAAGGACACGAGAAATATAAGGTAAGTTAATTACTAATTATTAATGTTGTTCTCTACCTTTCCAAGTTATCTAATTATTTAATGATTTAATTATTTAAGGTCCGATGGAGTGTTAAAGGTTTGCCAATTGGAGACAACGGCACAAATTTAATTAGCTTTATTGGTACTAAGGTGAAGCAAATCTTTCCAATTTCAATTAAAAGTTGGAATGAGAAAGATAATCGAGTTTTGCCTAAACTGAAAGATGATTTTTCGTCCTTAATACAGGTATATAATTTTAGACCTCTTTAATAATCTTATTTAGTGATTTTTAGTTATATTTATTTAATCCATTTTTATGTATAAGTAGAAACACTTTGATGTCGATGATGCCCAAGAGATTGGATATCAAGGAAGCGGGAAGGTTGCATAGGGCTTACAGAATCGATGTGGGGAAAAAGTATACAAACATCCTGATGGGACCATCGACAGAGCCTCCAAAGATCAGTATGCCTAATTATAACTAAGGAGGATTGGACCAAATTTGTAGATATACGCACTACTGAGATCCGGATTTCTGGTTAGTATATTAATTATTTAAGTTATATATATATATATTTCACAAGTAGATATCATTCATTAATGTATACTTATGTTTTTAAATAGAAAAAAGCAAAGCCAATAAAGTGAGAGCTTCTAATCCCGAGTACCCTTATAGAGGAGGTTCAAGTGGATATCAAATTCTTGAAGAAAGATTGGTAAGACACAATTAGTTTAATTTATTATGATTTAATGAATCTTTTAATTTACAGATTGATCATTAACAATTATTAAACTTAAATAGTTCTTTGCAAGAGGGGAAAGATCCAACTCAAGAATCCTTGATCGTTGTATCTTTATGCAGTTAGAGGCCCGACAAAACAAGGATGGGAGATTGTGGATCCGAAAACTAAGGAGGTCAAGGACAAAATTGTAAGTATTCCAAAATTCATTTATTGTAATTTTAATTTTGACACGTGGACATATTTTTTATTGTCGATTAAATTTCTTTGACACTTGTGCATCAACAAAGCATATCACAATCTCAGATCACAAGGAGATTTAACAGATGTGATGGTCAACATGATGTCCTTGCTCGTGCCTTGGGAAGGGAAGAGAGACAGGGTCGGATAAGAGGTTATGGATATGGGATTCCTCCTACAACAGTTTTTGGGCCAAAGAGCCAAAGCAAGGGGTGCGGGGATTGTAAAGTCATGGCGGCAAAGTATGACGAGCTATCCAAGAATGTTTCTGTATTAATGGAAGAGAGACAGATGTATAAGCGACTCTTGGCACAAAGGATTGGTGCACCATCCCCGCACCACCCCTGCTTTGAACCTATATCACCCGCCGCACTTCATAGCGCACGAGATAGCTGCACCATCCCTTCAACACAGTATTTATTATTACTCGACTGCTTTTTTGTACATATGTATTTGATAAAATTATCATGTATATTTATTTTTCTTTATAATTGATTTAGGATAACTGTGAATGTGAGCTATATATTGCAAACCCACATCGAAAAGGTTGCGATGGGTTTGATATGTAACCAATTGAGTGCCACACTCGCACAATTTACCCATGCCCGAAAACCATTTGAGAGTTAGGGTAGACTATTCAATAGAGGGTCTGCACCATTGCTCTTCCAATTGCTAATGCGGATATATTTATCGTGGATCAAGCACTTAGTACTTTTGTGGCATGGCCCGAACAACTTGTCGTTGTAAGTGACAATATTTTTGTTAATAAGTTGATGACTATAATGTGTGTTAACTAACTAATTAATCATTTTTTAATATATACTAGGTACCCCAAGTGTCCCGACCTTCCCTTCCATAAAAATGTCCCGACCTTCCCTTCCACTACCAAACTCTCCCGACCATCTACTTATACACCAGTCCAACATGTTGGTCAATTTCCCATTGATGAATTCCGTAGTACATCGATTCTCTAAAGGTTCACATCACCAAAAAATGAACCCGACGACCAAATTTTTTTACTGGCCGATAACATTGTGGGGCCGAATGCAGTTGATAATGATCAACATGGAGGATCTGAAAGCTATAGTTGAAATGGATTGGGCCACGCCATCGATATTAGAGTATACGGGTATGTATTAAATTATTTGTACACAATAGTTGTTTATATTAGAGTATATATTAGAGTATATATATGAGGATCTCAAAGTTGTATATATATTATTTATAGGTTTTTGTACAATCATCTTCTGTCCTTTACTTAGCGGACACGTAAGTATTTCTTCTTGTCCAAGCGTGTATCGTTGTGTTTCAAAGAAGGTAATACAGAGGAACGTATTATGACTATTAAGAGTGAAATACAAAGTTATATCCATTCACGCTTCATGGATGCCAAGCATTTGAAGGGCGAATCTTTATTTTTGGCACCACTCAATAATGGGTGAGAAATTTAGTCTTCAATCACTTGTTTAATTATTTTGAGGATTGTATTATAGTGTAAATTAATGTGTACTCATTCGTGATTCATTTACTTGCAGCAACATTGGGTACTCTTTGCAATAAACCCTAAGCAAAATGTTGTCTACTATCCGGATTCACTTCAAGGCCATTACAACGTCTACGTAGACTTCGTAGAGATGGTTGAGAGGTGTGTATGTGTAACCCTCTCATTTTAATTTGTATAATTTAATATATGTATTTTGTTCAACTTAACGTTATATATATATATATATATATATATATATATATATATATATATATATATATATATATATATATATATATATGTATGACGTTACTGATGCTTTTGAAAGAATACTTGGGATTATCTACGAGTAAAACAAGATGGCTACCCATAATTGTAAGCTTTTTAAGAATCATTCTTATAATTTTAATTGAATTTTTGGTCATAAAAATGTGACAATTAAGTTATAATCTTTTGCTTTGTAGTGTCCTAAACAACCAAATAACAATGATTGTGTGTACTACGTTATGAGGTATATGAAAGAGATTATCACTCATGACAAAGTAACAATCCCAACCAAGGTAACTACTTAGATTTCTTTTTATATTGATATTATAATACTTACTCACATTTAATAAACATTTTAATTCTAATTTTATTTCATTTTATTTTTCAAGATTTTCCCAACTTTAAAAAATCCGAATTACTCTGTTTGAACAACTTACAGCAGATGGGGGAGTGGTGCGCTTTTGTTTCTAGCTTTTTGTAGCAAGTTTTGAGATTCATAATAGTTTAGTTATTATATATGTTGTATATATTGGATTTATATTATGTTGTAAGTACTTCTTAGAATGATATATATTGGATTGGAAATATTATTTGATGAATTTTGTTGATCAATTTTTGTTTGAATGATATTGGATTGGAATGTATTTTCTGAATTTGTTTGGAAGGAATGAATTTATAGGTTGTAATTAAAATGGAGAACAAACCAAAATAAAAAAATATTTAAAAAAATTCATCAATAGGTAGCGTTTTAGAGTGAAAACGCTAGAAATGAAGTTAAAAAATTCATTCAATCACCTAGCGTTTTAAAAATAAAACGCTAGGAATTGTAAAAAGGAGCTAGAGGATCCCTGGCGTTTCTGAAAAACGCTAGGAATGCTAATAAAGGTGCTTATAGCATCCCTGGCGTTTTACATAAAACACTAGGAATGCTAGTAAAAATGTGCTATAGCATCCCTAGCGTTTTTATATAAAACGCTAGGTATGGTAGTAAAAAGGGCTATAGTATCCTAGCGTTTTAATTTAAAACGCTAGGAATGGTAGTAAAAAGAGCTATGGGATCCCTAGCGTTTTTATTTAAAACGCTAGGAATGGTAGTAAAAATGAGCTATGGGATCCCTAGCGTTTCTGAAAACGCTAGGAATTGTAAAAAGCGCTGGGTCAATGGCTAGCGTTTTATATAAAACGCCACGTATGTCTAAAACACACACTGGCCATCAATGCTAGCGTTTTTAAAAACGCTACTAATGGGGTGTCGCGTTAGTAGCGCCAAACTTCTAGCGTTTTAAAAAACGCTACCAACGCCCAAAAAAACGAAAAATCCTAATACTGTTGCGTAGTAGTGCCCAATCTTAAACTTAGACATCATCCCTTCACTCTAATTTTTTTAAACCAAAAAAAGACTTTACTTAACATTTTTTTGGATGTAAAAAGAAATGGAAAGGATAGAACTGACAAAAAGTGAAATGAAACATACTATAAATAATAAAAAAAATGAAATAAAAGTTGTAGCTTAAATTTTCTGAAAAAAATGTTATAAGGTATTTGAAAAATCGTTGATATCAGATTTAAATATTTGCTCTGCAACTTGTGTATGCTCTGCAACTTGTGTATGCAACATGCGTGATTTAAAGCCATGTTCGGATTGTATATGCTCTGCAACTTGTGTTCTTATTAATCATTAATCATTAATCATGTACTAGTATGAGAAAGAGGAACCAATTTAAAGTACTTGTTTGTTATGTAAAGATATATATTAGTTATATTTTGGCTAATTCGCTAGTATTTAAAAGTTGTGTATGCAACATGCGTGATTTAAAGCCATGTTCGGATTGTATATGCTCTGCAACTTGTGTTCTTATTAATCATTAATCATTAATCATGTACTAGTATGAGAAAGAGGAACCAATTTAAAAGCATCAATTACACTCCCCACGGCGTTCCAATAGAAAAATTAAAGATGCAAATCAAAAATTAAACCGACGAATATGTTTTTTCAAATCGGATCAGAAATTAAACCGACGAATCTTCTAGGTTATGGTACAATTACTTAAGGAAAATACTAGTTCTCACGTAAGTAGTTTCGTGGTCAACACCACGATGAGTATGTTGGGTTAGTTTGTGCTAATATAGTCAATCTTTCTATTTTCACGTTAACTTTTCATGATTTGTACTTTATTTATTTATATAATAATACATAAAACAACTTATTCTAAAATTCAAGAAAACTACTCATTGTGTGATCTAGCATTACACATTACTTAAATTAAATAAGACGACTAATAAATAAATATATAAATAAAATGTATATTATTTGGAGAAAAAGTTAATAAAAAATATCATTTCAAATAGTTAAACTATGTTAATTAGAGTACTCTTTCATGTACTTGAATTAGCTATTTAGCTTTCAAAGTAACCAATATTCAATTGAATCATCAATTCAGTCTGATTCTTACAAGAGTACTCTTTCATGTGCTTTTTTTGAGCATCTCCCCTTTTAGCTCCATCACAATCTCTACTACTATTTTCCAAAGAGAAACAATATTTTTAAAACGATATTATTTTTTATGAGTGGCTTCTAGAGTAAGGGATTAAATCTCTCACCAGTATACCACTAAAATTGGTTGTAAAATATTGTATAAAATATTATGAATTATTAAGCTTGAGTTAATCAATATTAAATCTTAACTATTGATAACCTCAACTATTGATAAGTTTTATATTATATCTTACGATCACTTTTAGTGATTTACCTGTGAGAAACGTAGTTAAACTCTCACTCAGAATAAGCATCTGACCAAATTCATCTCCCGCACTAAATTTAAGTTGGGGAGTAAAGCATATCATATCACTTTTATTAGAACAAGAAAGATCATTGGAATGGAATCTCTCAAGCCAAAATTGACACATGCCCAACATTTTCTCTCACAACAAACAAAAAGAAACAAACAAAATAGTAGCGGTGATTTTGTTAGCATATGTGGAATCTAAATTCTGAGAGTAAAGTCATAGAGTCCCTGGGAAAGATACAATTAGCTAGAAAACTAGAAACATAACACAAAGATGAGATTCGTTTTGAAAAAAATCAACCTGAAAATATTTATAGAATATTTATGTGACTTTATTGAGAATGTGTACATACAGAGGTGGTTAGGTGGCTATAGTTGGGGACTGGATTCTCTACTGCCTCTGCACGGTGCAGCAGTCAGCAGAGGATTCAAAACTCTTAGTTGGAAAGTGTCTAACTTAAGGGAAGATGTTTTAGTTTATGGAGTAAAACCCCAAAATAGTCCTCAGGAATTTATTTATTTTGGGAAATAATAGTACATGAAAAATATTAAATCTCAATTTAGGCCGTTACTTTTTTTAAAATAGTGACACATTTGTTACTCCTTCAACATCATTAAAAATGTTAGTGAAACGAATGCCGTGTCACATTACATATAATTATTGTTGATACCATTGTGATTCTTGTCTTGATGGAGTCGTGAGCTCTTCTAACCACAGTTGTGGCAACAAATATTTATTTAAAGAGCGGTGTTAAATAGTATGAAACAAATGAGTTAGGATCTTCTTCATTTCTTATTTATAACACGTATTTGCTAAGAGGAGAGCAAATAGAATTGTTCATAGCTAGATTAGGGCATATGTATTGTCAATGACTACTAGGCAATTGGATTAGCCTAGTCCCACTATGCTAGGTATCCTTTGGCATAAACGTGGTTGGTATTTTATTTGAACGTGTTTTTTTTAATCTTTTAATAACACTTTCTAAACGCTATTAAAATAACTTAAAAGATTCCTAACGTACTTTTGCCTAAAAGTTAGTTATAAGGGACCAAATACATTAACAAAAACAATATAAGACTAAAAGTGAGCAAAACTTTTATAAGAACTAAAAACAAAATTTTCTCTACACCTCCCTCTATTGGCTTGGATCTCCTCATTCCCACTTTTCCTCCATCTCTTTTGATCCTCTGTCTCATCATAGTTTATAATTTTTTAATTATTTTCTACGTACCCCACCCTTATATTTTTGTATGGAACTTATTTTGATTACATCTCATTCATGCTTAGTTTCGACCAATTTTGCAGATGATTAATTTATGTAGGAGAACCTGATTAGTCACGAGTACCCGACTTTGCTGACCCGTGTGGTTCTCTCCTTCCAACAAAATGTTTGCCACACTCAAGCTTCGAAATCGAGACCTTTAAAATGAGATCTGAATCAAATTACCACTTGGACCAACCATTGTTGGTTGGATGGAACTTATGGGCATGTGACATCATAAACTTTTTTTTTTTGAATGGAAGCTACGGCCAAGAAACAAAACAACTAACATATCATAAACTATCTTCAATAAAAAAACAAATGTTTTTACTAATAATTAAGTCAAAATATACTACCATAAAAAAGTAAAAAAAAAACCGATTCAAACTCACAATAACTCTTTGACCAAAAAAACTCACAATAGCTCTCAAGAAATAACACGTGGTCATTCATTCATAAAAAGAAAAAAAATAATACTTCAATGGCTACTATTCCAGTTGCGGAAAGATCTATGGTTATTAATTCCGGAGAGACAAAACTATGCTATTGCTAATTGCTGCTAATACTAACAAAATGGCAAATAAACAAATAAATGGAAAGAAAACACAGATCTATAGTTACCATTAACAATAGAATTCCTCATTGATCATTAAAATTCGATCATAGTTGTCAGAAGAAAAAAGATTAGGGTATCAATTATAACAAATAGTAAAAGATACCCCAACCTAGAAAAACAAAAGCATAAAGACAAGTTCAAAAACATCTCATTGAAACACATCCACTGAAAAAAATTTAAGGATGGATTCAAGGATGATGATGATAATAATAACCAAAAAAACTCGTCATAAACAAATAATCATAAAAATAAAAAGACTTTCCCGTTTTCATTTACAAATCCAGAAAACAGGGAAATCTAACCTAAAAAACCTAAACTTATGTTTTCTGCAAAAGAGGAGTAAAAACGACGGCGTTTTCCTTGCAATAATCAGAAGCGACATCAACATCGACATCAGAAAACATATTAACAAACTCTTCAAGAGAAAGTTTCCCATACTTGTTTTCATTTTTGTGGAGATGTTTAACGACGTCAATGAAGAAATCCGCGTGGCAAGGAATAACTAAACCGCCGTTACCTCGAAGACCAAACTCTTCCTCGGTTACATCGAGAAGCGAAGCGAAAACGGGTAGGTTAAGAAACCGTGCGGGGATAGCAAAACGGTGTCGTTCTGATCCAACGTAAACGAAAACAAAACCTGAAGGTGGTTTACTTCGAGGTGTGGTACAAGGTTCGGGTTCAGGTTCGGAACGAAGGGAATGACGACGGAGACTCATGTGTTTCCATTTTGTCACGAGCTGTTTCAGACGAACGATTTGACGAATCTTGTCGACTTTCTTCATCGCAGCACCTGCCATTTCTAGTTCTAGAGAGAGAAAATGAGCGTCTCTGATTTCAAGTGAGAGAGAGAGAGAGAGAACTGGTTTGGGTTTGTGTTTGGTGTTTGAGTTAAATAGTGAAATGAATTTGGTTTTATTTGATTCAGTTTTGGAGAATAACTGTGTTGTTTGTGATGTGTACTCACTTTGGGGGTATAAATGGAAAATGGAGTAGTATTTATGAAGGAGCGTCGAAAAACGTAATCTATGCTTTCAATTAATTGTTCCAAAAATGATACTGGTTTTCTGTTTTACGACTTTATCCTTTTCCAAATTTGAAGTGGGATACTGGGAAGTTGTTTACTGGTGAGATTATTATGGGACTTTCCGTTTTTTTTCTTTGCTTGACTAGGTTAACTCCTTTTTTTTTGTTATTTTTTTTCTTTGCTTGACTAGGTTAACTCCTTTTTTTTTTGTTATCTAAAAAAACTCCTTATTTGGTCAAAAAAAAAACTCCTTATTTTTTTAGTTTAGATTAATAAGATCATGGATAATTTTTTTTTTGACAGAAAATACTAGTTATTTGCATCTTTTTCTTGCGAAACTCACTATGTAACTACAAGAGGGTATTAAATTAGTGGGTTGGGACCCCTAAATGTAAGAACAAGGACATGTGGTGGTTAAATGTCATCTAATATCTAAGTTTTAATCAAATCACCACATCGCCTTCACAAGTAACCAAGTTTTTGCGATAAATGACCAACCTATTATTTTTCACATTTTTCTTATGAAACTCACTATGAAACTACAAGATGGTACTAAATTAGTGGATTGGGATCCCTAAATAATAGAACAAGGACATGGAGTGGTTAAATGTCATCTAATATCTAATTTTTAATCAGATCACCACCTCGCCTTCACAATTAACCAAGTTCTTGTGATAAATGACCAACCTATTATTTTCATCTTTTTCTCGTGAAACTCACTATGAAACTACAAGAGGATACTAAATTAGTGGGTTGGTACCCTAAATGTAAGAACAATGACATAAGGGTGATTAAATGTCATATAATATCTAAGTTTTAATCAGATCACCACCTCGCCTTCACAATTAACCAAGTTTTTGTGATAAATTACCAACTTATTATTTTCATCTTTTTCTTGTGAAACTCACTATGAAACTACAAGAGGGCACTAAATTAGTGGGTTCGACCCCTAGATGTAAGAACAAGGACACGAGGTGGTTTAAAGTCATCTATTATCTTAGTTTTAATCAGTTCACCACCTCGCCTTCTCAATTAACCAAGTTTTTGTGATAAATTACAACATGTTATTTTCATCTTTTCCTTGTGACACTCACTATGAAACTACAAGCGAGTACTAAATTAGTTGGTTGGGACCCTTAAATGTAAGCACAATGACATAAGGTGGTTAAATGTCATAATTTCTCAATTTTAATCAGTTCACCATCTCGCCGCAACAATTAATCAAGTTTTTGTGATAAATGACCAACATTTTATTTTCATCTTTTCCTTGTGACGCTTACTATGAAACTACAAGAGATTAGTGGGTTGTGACCCTTAAATGTAAGAACAAGGACATGGAGTGTTTAAATGTCATCTAATTTTTCAGTTTTAATCAATTCACCACCTCCTCTTCACAATTAACCAAGTTTTTGTGATAAATGACCAACTTTTTATTTTCATCTTTTCCTTGTAAAACTCACTATGAAACTACAAGAGGAGTGCTAAATTAGTGGGTTGACACCCTTAAATGTAAGAACAAGGACATGGTTAAATGTCATCTCATTTTTCTGTTTTAATCAATTCACCACCTCCCCTTCACAATTAACCAAGTTTTTGTGATAAATGGCCAACCTATTCACTACAAGAATTACGTGAATTACTGGCGGAACATTTCTGGCGGATTCAGTCCGCCAGTAGGTTTTCTGGTGGATTTTGGCGTTTTCTGGCGGATTTAGTCTGCCAGTACGTTTCTGGCGGATCCTATAACATTTCTGGCGGATCCAATCAACCAAAGATGTTTATCGCGGAATTATCGCGATTTTCGCGCAAGTAGATATTGCGGAATGCGGCGGAAATTTCGCGCAATAACTGCGTTCTTCGCGGAATATTCTCGCAAGAAATTACCTTGAAAAAGCGCGATCGGGCCGATTTTCCGCCAATGAACGTTAATTTTAAATCGATAATATCTTTGTTGCGGTCCGCTAAATTTGCGATGGTCCGCCAAGAATTCCGTGATTCCGCCAAGAAATATTATATTCGTCAAAAGTAGTAGATGACAAAGAGCATCTTGTCTCGCGATTCCTCCATCACTTGATAATGTACCCAGTCCGCCAGTAATACAAGTGTTGTAATCCGCGCTGCATTTCTATCTGTTGGCTGATTTCTTCCTTCTTCTTTAACTCCCATTCTTCTTCTTAAATTCCATACCATTTCTTCTTCTTCTTCACGCTAGTAGACACTTTTGTTTTTCTTTCCTCTTCTTCATAATTTTTGTTTTTCTTCCCTACACCACACAGTCTCAAAACTTTGTACACCTACACAAAATCGTCCCCTAAGTCCAATTCTAGCATCGATTTCACCAATTACAACCTCTATCTCGCATGGATTTCGCTCTCCATTTTAGTTCCTCTATTTCAAAATCAAAAAATCCATGAATATCAATGAAGTTCTGAGAAAGGGGAAAATCTAGAAAAGTAGTAGTAGTAGAAGAAGAAGAAGAACAAGAACAAGGGAAAAATGAACAGATTTGAGAAGAAATGAAGAGAAGTAGATCTGAAATTAACTTCCGCCATCACGTTCGAACCGCACCACCGTAACCACCGCCACATAGAGGTGGTTCCCCTCCTCTCTCTGGTTCACACTACTCTCTATGGTTCATGCTTATCTCTTTCTCTCCCTCCCTCCGTTTCACGCTGCTCTAGTCTACGCTTGATTTTGGTCAGGAAGGATGATGATGCTAATGAATGGTTTTAATTTTTTATTTTATTTTGAACTTAAACTGAAATAATTAAAATAACTAAATAATTTTTTTTAAAAAATAAAATAAACTAATTTAAAATCATTTTTTTAAAAAAAAACGCATTAAAAATATTTTTTTTAAAAAAAATTTAAATACATTCTTCAAGCGGATTTTGGTTGCTTCTCGGCGGAATTTCGCGGTAATTCTTCGCATGGATTTTGGTTGCTTCTCGGCGGAATTTCGCCAAGAATAATCGGGCGGAATTTCCGTCGATAATTCTCGCGCGAAATTATGCCAATAAATCCGCCGATAATCGGTAAAATCACCAATGAATCGCTACTGCGAGCGTTTTTACGGTGATTCATCGCGGACTAAATCCACGATGAAAGTGCAATTTCTGGCTGATTTATACCATTACTGGGGGATTGAGTTAGCCAGTAATACAATGAATTCTTGTAGTGATTGTTTGGTGATAAATGAACAAATTTTTGAAACTAAATATTAATGAATTGAAGAAAAAGATACTAAAACATAACTAATAAAGTATTATACACCATCTATACAAGGTGTATAAAAAAACAACATTGATGCATTTACATCATCTACATCATCCTTAAGGCATTTACATATTTACATCAGTTACAACCAAAGGAGCAAGGATATAGAATATGCATCTGCTGTAGCTTGAACTTGAGCTACATATTGTAAATTCCAAAGGACATCTTCAAAAGAGGATCGAGTTGAGAATTCTTGAGATATGCATTTGGTTGTGATAGATATTGCAATTAATAAAAACTCTTGACAGCTGGATCAACAAATCTTTTTATGCCATCTTGTGTTGTGTGATAAATGATGCCTGCAGTTAACAACACCTGATCTTAAAATTGGCAATCTATCAAGCTAGTAGGTCACTATCCCTATTAATTGGCTTATCAAATAATAGTGGAATATAGCACAAATTTTAAATTAAACATTAATTTTCTTAACACAATAATGAAGTTACCTAAATTGTGGCCAAACTTTTGTGTTGGTGGAACACCTTGCCTGCCATCAAACTCACACTCACACCCATAGATTAGTCACCATGTTGTCACTCACCTACATTCATTCCTTTATTAAGGGTTAGGTTTCTTATGTGTTGAAGATTGAAGTGTTAGAACGAAGAAGAGAAATGAGAGAAAAGGAAATCGAAGAAGAGTGTTGTCTGTATTTCTTGAAGAACACTGGTGAGACATGAGAGGCATTGAGAATCAATCTTGACAAAGGGAGTGAGAGAGCTAACAAAGATACTCGACGAATAAATTACTTGACTCCTTCTCCTTGAGCAAAACTCCCAACCCAAACGAGATGCTCTTGTACCTAGTAGGGTCAATCCCGAAATCAATAATCAATTCAAACATTACAAATACAAACCTAACCAACAAGCAAGTAAACAATCCCAATACCAACTTCAACTCCAACTCCAACTCCAACACCACAAAATTAGTCCGCAGTGCAAACAATTAGCATTACAACACACATCACATATTCAACATTCAAAAGAACAAACTTGAAGTCAGTTAATGAGTCAATTTACCAAATATGAATGATTTCCAACCAAATCAGGCTCACAACCACAACAAAGTGAAACACCTTTAGAACTAACAAATCCAAAGCGCTTGATCAAAGAAACTGCAAATCAATATAGTAAAAAACAACATCTTAAAGCTTCAGACTAAAAACAATTTTTTACTAAAATCATCAACAAGCTTCAACTTTACACAACCACAACATCAAGCTATTAGATCTATTTAACCTAAACAATAACATCATAGCCATAATCATAAGCCACAACATAACACAACATTCAGAGAGACGTGGTATTATTTTAGATAGCCTAACTGATACAGACATGGTATTATTTTAGAACTCAATTGTCTTGACAAAGAAGAATAGGCGGTCGTTTAAAATTCTATTTGGACATTTAGGGTTTCTACAATCAGTAAATTTGGGGAGAAATTAAGGAAAACAATAGAAATTACCTGAGTAGAAGGTTGCGGCGGAGAAGAGATGCAGAAGCAGCAGAGTTACGACGGTAACACGGCAGAGAAACGACAGAGACGAAAGTGAAGACAGAGAAGAGAATACGCGTGGGGAAAGGTAGAAACAGGGTATATCCTTGTGCCCATTGGAGACGGTTTAACGGCGGAGGAGGGCGGCGTAGGCGGCGGAGGAAACACAAGATCGCGGGAGGAGAGACTAAGTGGGAGAGAGAGTTCCGAATGTGTGTTTTTACTTTCACTGAAGCGTGTTTTGTTTCCTTTAAAAATTCTAACAACCGTTTGTAATTTTCAATTAAAAGGAGCTGGGTCCCACCATATTCACATTACAAACTGTGGGCCCCACCGTACGTATAAGTATGTGTATTTAGTATATTTGTCTATACATTTGTCTCATTTTTGTGCATCAGCAAACTACAATATGAAATAGATGGGATTGAGTGCACAGGAATTCCACCATCTTATGACTCTTTGTCACAAATCAAAAGCAAATATGAAGCTAAACATCTAGACACGATGACTCAAAAGTTTTGATTCAAAAATCTGTACTCAACGTTAATTTGTGACATGCGGCACCACCGCAAACCCTCAATAAGAGCAACCCGGTAAGGTAAATCCCTCTTTCAATGTACTGTTGAAGCATCTCTAATTCAAAGTGCAAAACCATCTTCTCGATTGTCGAGGGACGTTGCAACGTAAAGAGAGGAACAAATGATAGATGACGTTCGAGAACAGTATCGCCAAGAGAAGAGGATGAGGAAGACGAAAAGGTTTTTGAGAATGCGAATAGTGGAAGAAGAGAGCGCAGTGCAAACTCATTTGGTCACGTTAGTCACTTAAACATATCTTTTAATCTCAACCCTTCATTTTCATCCAATGGTTAATAATGAACCCTTTCACTCTCACATAAGAGACCCCTTTCTCACTAGATATACCTCCTAATGATCATTTTGAAGCACTGAAGTCAAAATGATTTGAGTCAAACATAGTTTAACAAATTCTTTTACAAGTCAAACATAGTTTAACAAATTCTTTTACAACAAAATCACTAGTTCAGAAACATTTAACCATTTGAATGTTAGAAGGGTTGGTTATTTATTATATATCAGAAATGATTTAACTTTGCAGCATTCAAATATTCCAGGAGAGACCATGGAAAGCTTCACTCAGCAACCGAAAAATAGCACCCCAAATTACAAAATGCAATAATTCTTCAATCAAAAATTTCAGAGCCAAGGTTCCTTATGGAAGATCATCCTCTTTCAATAGTCCCACATCTTTAACTAACCTCTAACATTAGTATTTTCCTCTCCAAAAAAAATGCTAACAGCATGTCACCACATGATTATTTTATTTGGGGGTTATAAGCATGCCACCAAGTTGCCTTTCCCATCATCTCCATTCCCATGCTCAAACCCAGTAATCATGGAGTTCCAGGTTACTGTGTATCAGTACTTATTCAACTAACCCAAGAAGTATGAACTGAAATAAAAAATAATAATGCATAATGAAAATACAAACATAAAAGAGTGAATGTCCCGTTTCCCCGAGAACTCTTCAGTTTTGTATTTTTGGCTCCGCATCATATGTTTGCAAGTTGGACGGTAGTGTTTTATCTAGAAAGAGAGATCTTTAGCCATTTGCACCATGAGATTGGCCCATCAAAGAGCTCTTCTAAACTGAGTTAGCCTAAAAGGAAATTCTTGTGACGGGCTTTCCTCCAACCATTTCTTCTCTGCTATTAGTAATTCCACCAATTGAAGGATATCATTTTCAGTGAGACACCTAAGAAAAGGGTGGCCATACTTTTGTAATTTAAGAGCCAGTTCCTCCCTGACACAAAACATGTGGCAAAATATTACTAAATTATTCTTTCAACAAGTAGCTACATAATGATCAAGGTCAATTAATGTGCAACATTTGTTTTCTTTTGTAGTTGAGGTTCAGGTTAGAGCAAGGAATGAACAAGAGCAGGACAGAAATGGGATATTATATATATAGCGCGAAAAGACGCTTCTGAAAAAAGTACAAACTAGCAAACCTGCTTCTTGATTTGGAAAGAAGACGCGATCCTTGAGGTGTGAAAAGAAAAGATTCCACAACATCCCACCAAATGGAACCAATAGAAAATAACTCAAGCATTCCTGAATGACTAACTTCCTGTTGCAGTTCTGATGACTTGGGCTCTTCAAAATGACTAACATTCTGGTCTAATTCAACTAACTTTGAATCCTCAAATAACTCAGGTTTTCTCGAATGTACAACATCCCGATTGGCAGTCAAATCATCGGACTTAGTACTACTTTTCGAAAATGTCCACAACCTACTAATCCAATTAAAGAAAGTTGAACTTTTGCCGTATGTTTCAGCACTTCTATCCATGTCATTGTCAAGTTTGAAATCAATAAGATATTTCCCCTTGACAATCGAAGACCACTCCAACGTTGTAGTTGATGCAGAGCAGAGATCATCATCAGCCCTTCCTGGACATGCATACAAGATTTTGTAGTTATTCAAACTTAAGTGGCACACGGTGCGGACGAAGTCAGGGTCCCTATGACCCGATACCAGAAAGAGGTGTGCAGGTGGAGGAGTTCTAGAAATCCAATCTTTAAGATATCTATGAGAACCGTTCTTTTCACCTGCAACAATGTAGTTATATAAGTCATTATTATTTCAAAAGATAAAAAAAAAATTGATGAAACATTTCAGGAAGTCCTCATCTGGACAAGATTCTAAGACTGATTTGTTAGCTGCAACTCCATCTCAAGAAAAGTTATCTAACAGACAAGCAAAAGAATTTTACAAGCTATATTGGGCCCATTTGGATAAACAACTTAATTGACAGCTTATGACATAAGCGCTTATCGTATAAGTGTTTATACATAAGCGGTTTATATAATAAACAATAAAATAATGTTAAAACTATTTTTCTATAAGCCATAAGTTGTTTCCATAAGCTCAAGCTATCTCGGCTTATGGAAATTACTAATTAGCTAAAAACAACATATGAACAAGTTTCCATAAGCTCTCCCAAACAGTTTCATAAGCTATCCCAAGTAGGTAGCTCAGTTGGCGAGCTAAGGGATACTGAAGGAGTGCACTAAATGAGTGTAAAAAGGAGGTCCCGAGTTCAAGTCTCGGAAACTAACATGTTAGTTTCCCCCACCCCACAAACCATTGCCTATCTAAAAAAAAGTTATATAAGTGTTTAAAGCAGTAGATAAACCCAAACGGCCCATTAGCTAACTTACAATTGCCAATTTTCTCATTCATCATACAACAAGCTTAAAATCTAGGAATAAAAAAACGTTGTGTTGTGATAATTAAAGACCAAAGTTCACCATTTAAAAAGTTGATTCTTGTTAATTTCTAATTTCTAATAAATAAAAAAAGAGTACCTGGAATGTGGTGAAGATCAACACCGTTCAAGAAAAGTAGTTGTTGGTTGATATCAGAAAGGTGATAAACATTGCCATAAGCTTTAATTTGAATAGGACCCATAAAGCCATGAGTTCTAACGGCTCCCATAATTGAAGGCGGAACCTTCAAATAGCTAACTTCAGAAGGCACAGGACAGGTGTTGAAATCCCACAATACCGAAACCCTAACCTTATATTCATCTTCCCCAACACGCTTACTGGGAAGTGAATGAAAAATAGAAGCAGCTGAGGAATACTCACGAACTTGAAACCGAATAAGAAGCGTGCGAATTTGAACTTGCGATGATGATGATGATGAAGAGGAACAACGAGAAGGGAGAAACAAGAGGTTTTTCCGAAACATTATTGGCAGTTACATTACAAAGGAAAAAAACAAAGAAAGGGTTTTCATGCAACAGAAATACTGAGCGCAGACGAAAGGGTATTAGGTCGATCAACTAATAAAGCCAGATCGGTTCGGTTCGCATCATTTGATTTTTCCAAACCAAACCAAACCGCAAGAATACTCTGAGCATTGAATTACAACTTTCCTTACTAACTTACTAAAACGAAAAATGCAACTACAACCCAACTCTCACTCACTTACTAACCCAAATCCAATTAATTTTTTGACTCACTTACAAACAATCCATTATGTTATGCTATATTTAAAAATTACAACAAAATAATTAACTCAAATTCTTTTAAACATTGTCTTAGCTATTTGAAAAAAAATTAAAAGAGAGTGATTTATATACTAGATATATTTGAGTAGATTTTTTCTTAAAGATTTGTGTTAGCCTTTTTTAAGTTAGTTAATTTTAACTCCGTTTTAAATTATTTTTGTCATGAAAAAACCGAACTAACCGAACCAATCCAAACCGCATTGGTTTGGTTTGGTTTGGTTCGGTTTTATTTTAGGAAGCCAACCAAACCAAACCGCATGTAATTTTATCTTTGTCGCTCAGCTTTACTTTTTGTCTCAAAATCAAAACCAAACCGCACCGCTTAACACCCCTAGTATTAGGTCGATCAACTAATAAGGGGGTATTAGGGTTTTTTTTTCCACACCCTCCTTCTCTCCCAGACCCTATAAACCCATAAAACATAGAAATACCCCTGAAATTTTAAAAAAAATAATAATTAAGATTCCCGGATTTACCTCAATTTATGGTAAATCGATTCAAAAATGGGGTTTTGATTTTACGTTTGATTTCGAATTTACCTCAAACGCAGTAAATCCGGTTCATAATTATGAACCTGATTTACTCAAGTTTGAGGTAAATCCGTAAGTTTTTTAATTTTATTTTTTAAAAAAATTGTGTATTAAAGATTTATAAAACACTTTACGATTTAAATAACAAAACGAAAGTGTTACGATATATCTGAGTAAAAAGACGCCCTATATGATCTAAAATACGCCAAAATATATTAAAAAAACCCGAATATGAAATACGAGTACAAATACAAATAAGTCAAATACAACTACGAGTCCAAAATGTCTAAAAATGATCAAAATGACGACGTGAAGTAACAGTGAACAGTCGACATCTAGCGCATATCGCAAATGCACCGCTTCTCTCTGAACCTCTCTCTAAAGTCTCTGGGACAACAGGCTCCTCATCCGCAATCGCTCGTTGTGGCTCGCACCGAGTAAGACGCACTCGTTACCCGATCGTACATCAAGGTAGGTAATCGTGACCGCACTTCTCGTGGTAGGTCGCCTCTACCACCACCCCGCCAAAAAGTACGCGCCCGAATCTGATACATCACCAACCCCCGTATGATCCTGTCCGCAGATGGAGCTTTACCCGAAATGGGTGGAGAAGGGATCGTCTGGACGTGTCCGAACTGCCAACGCACCCTGTCTGGCATGTAGGGGACCGACTCACCGGCCCAACTCAACCAGCCTCTGTAAACAGATATGTTTGATAAAGGAACTGCCTGTGGTCTGCATAAGGGGTGAGAATGACATCCTCCAGCTGCAAGTTATCGATCCGCTTTCTAAAGGCCACCAACTTTATTTTATCCAGCTTCTTGTTCCCCCAGCTGGTGGCACGTGGCTGATACGTCCTAGCAAACACTTTCCGACCAACAATGGTGGGAAAATGCTCCTATATCCAGCACTGAAAATAAATAATTAAATTAATAAAGGAACCAATTATTAACATAAGAGTAATTTAATTAAAAGCTTAAATTTAAAAAATAAATACTTGATTACCTGGAGCAGTGTCGCGTATTCGCAAAACTGCTTGGTCGTATGAAAGACCGCTTCCGTCAACTCAGTGTAGAGGACACTGAGAGCAGCTATACCTCAAGACCACCGCCACACCTGCCAAGATCCGAATCGACGCATCCACTTCACTGGCAATAATGTGTGACTCTTGTCGGCCAAAATGGTGGTGCCTAACAAGTAGAGCATGTAGCACCGCGGCCTCTCCTCATAAGCACCATGTGCCACGCTTCTCCCGAAAGCGCCCTCTATAAAGGCGGTCCTCAACATCGCCTCGTTATCATGAAGCTCATCGGTGACAATCGCCGATGCATGCCCAAATCTTCGGGCGACCAGTGAAAAGCCTCAACAGAATCAACATGGGGCTTGTGGTCCAATATGGTGCCTCCAAATGCAAGTGGAGCAACGCAGATACGCCGTCGTCGGTGGTGACAATCATCTCCCCCCCGAAGGGCATGTGGAATGAGCTAGTATCGTGATGCCACCTCTCCACAAAAGCAGATATCAACTCATGGTTTATTGCGCCGAGAGGTGTGATGTCCAGCTCAAATAGCTTAGCCTGGCGCAACCAGTGGGCTACATCTTGGTGGTACTCGGCAAGTCTAAGCCCAATATACTTCTGGCCGTGAGATACAATCTTTAGTTTCCTCTCAAAAATTAAAATTAAACCATACATTATTAAAAATAATTAATTAATTGTTGTTTAGTAAAATTAAAAGAAAGAATTAAAATAGTACTGCCTCTATCTATCAAGGACGACGTGCGGTCGTATCCCAGTGTAACAATAATGGTGGGTGAACCACGGTTGGGGTAGCTTTGAACCTCTGCCTCGAACCTCCTCCTCCTCCTCCCGAACCTCCTCCTCCCGAACCTCCTCCTCCCGAACCTCATCCTCCCGATCGCCGACCTCATCCTCCCGATATTGACCCCTCATCCTCCCGCCGACGATACTCTCGCTCCCAAGCCTCCCAACCGTCGACAAGAGGGTCCTGATACAGCTCTGGGTGCTATTATTAAAAATAATTAATTAATTGTTGTTTAGTAAAATTAAAAGAAAGAATTAAAATAGTACACGCCTCTATCTATCAAGGACGTGCAGTCATGTATCCCAGTGTAACAATAATGGTGGGTGAACCACAGTTGGGGTAGCCTGAACCTCTGCCTGAACCTCCTCCTCCTCCTGAACCTCATCCTCCTGATGCTGACCCTCATCCTCCTGATATTGACCCTCATCCTCCTGCCGCTGATACTCTCGTTCCCAAGCCTCCCAACCGTCGACAAGAGGGTCCTGATACAGCTCTGGGTGCTATTCGTAGTGCCGCGTATAGTACTCATAATCTGAGTGGTCACGGTACGACTGCTCATACCGGGGTTGAGGCTGCTAAGGCTGCTACCTCTCAAAATCTGGTTGTGGCTGATCTGCAGCCATCTCTATGAGTCTGGTGCGGGCTCTCTAGCGCCTATATCACGCTTAGAAGCATGTCCAGCAGCTCTAAGCCTCTGTAGAGTGTCCGGAGAAAGAGGAGCACTCCTACCGGACATACTGCTACTGATGGACTCCCAAAGATGTCGTGGGTCGTCGCCGCGGATGCGAGTGCCGCTCAAGACTCGCTCGCGCTTACATTGTCCAGTCGCCTACTCGCCATCAGTAAAAAAAGGAAAATGTAAATAAAAAAAATTAATAATTGAAAAAAAAAAGATTTCCGAATTTATCATGTAAATCCGGAAAGAATTTCGGAATTGTGAGGTAATTCCGGTTCACAATTGTGAACTGAATTTACCTCACGTGTGAGGTAATTCCGAAATTCTTTCCGGATTTACTGATAAATTCGGAAATCTCTCCCTTAAACACTCACTTTTTTCCGGAAATATTAATTGTGATTTGTGAAATGTGATTTTTGTAAGTTTTCAGGAGTATTTTTGTCCATTACGGTAATTATGGGGGTCTGGTGGAAAAAAAAGCCGGAGTATTATTGGCACTTACAATAAATCAATAATGTATATATATCCTTTAAAAAAATAATCAACATTTTTTTTGTTAAAAATACTTTTTCTTTGTGTAAAAAAAACATATATTTTTTTGGTTAAAAATAAGTGTCATATAGGGGTGTTCGCGGTGCGGTTTGGTTCGGTTTTGAGGCAAAAAGTGAACCGAACCGCAAGGTAAAATTACATGCGGTTTGGTTTGGTTCGGTTGGCTTCCTAAAATAAAACCGAACCAAATCAAACCAAACCAATGCGGTTTGGATTGGTTCGGTTTTTTCCAAGACAAAAATAATTTAAAACGGAGTTAAAATGAACTAACATAAAAAAGACTAACATAAATCTTTAAGAAAAAATCTACTCAAATATATATATAGTATATAAATCACTCTCTTTTAATTCTTTAAGACAATGTTTAAAAGAATTTAAATTCAATATTTTGTTGTAATTTTTAAATATAGCATAACATTAATATGGATTGTTTGTAAGTGAGTCAAAAAATTAATTGGATTTGGGCTAGTAAGTGAGTGAGAGAGTTGGGTAGAAGTTGCATTTGGGTTAGTAAGGAATGTTGTAATTCAACAAGCCTTAGTGTTACTTGCTGTTTGGTTTGGTTCGGTTTCGGAAATCAAAACCGCGAACCGAACCGAACCGCGCGGTGCAATGAAAAAAAGAACCGATCCTAAACCGATCAAAAGCGGTTTTTTACGGTTTTCGGTTTGGTTTGGTTCGGTTTGCGGTTTCCCTATTGGTTTGGTTCGGTTTTGAACACCCCTAGTGTCATATATACCATAATTGAATTTAATAAGGCATTTGAATTAATATTTATTGCATTTCAAAGTTTTCAACCAAACGATATTTTTTAAGAGTTTGAAATATAACATCCAAATAATCCAATACAAAAAATTGATTCTTTCTATTTGGCAAGTGATAAATGTATTTTTGAGAGTGAAGGTAAAAAAATTAATTATTTCTATTTGAAGCTTCTTAAACAAATCTGTGACTTATGATGAGTCAAAACTATGAGAAAATGCAATGTCTGTGAATCTTAGAACACTCTTTGTAATCATTCTCAAATTTGCATCGTTTTTATCGAAACATTTTACTATAATTCAATTCAATCAATATTAAAAAGTAATCAAACTCATTCATTTATCGTGTTTAATAGACGAATATTGAAGTGGGTTTAATTCTGATTTATACGTCGAACTTGGAAAGAGATTATACAAAAGTAACTATATACAAAAGTAACTATATACAAAAAATATTAAATCAGAATTATCGAATGAATATTAGTCTTGAATTATATTTGTCAAAAAGCATAAAGTTGTTATACACATCCCCAGAGATTGTATCCATGACATGTAACAGAGGTACGGGTGATTAATATTTAAAACACGGGATAACGGTACTGATATATGAAAAACACGGGATAAATATACTGATATATAAAAAAATACGGGATAACTGCACTGATATATTTGATAATCTATCTTTTACTATCTACTATAATGTATTAATCAACTAAAATAATCAATTAAAACTATGATATAATTGCAATGATATATAAAAAAATATAAATAACTATACTAATATGTAAAAAAACACACGAAATAACTGCAATGATATGTATAAAAACACGGGATAACTGCACTGATATATAAAAAACACTGCACTGATATATAAAAAACACTTCACTGAAATATTTGACAATCTACCATCTATCAGTTACTATCTACTATTATCTATTAATCAACTAAAAATAATCAATTGAAACTATGAGATAACTTCACTGATATATTAAAAAACGCGTGATAACTTTATTGAAATATAAAAAAACACGGGATAATTGCAATGATGTATGTAAAAACACGAGATAGCTGCACTGATATATAAAAAAATACGGGATAACAACACTAACACTAATATATAAAAGAGCACGGGATAAATGCACCGATTGTTTTTAAATTATACTTTTACATTTGGCTTAATTACAGTTTTGGTCCCCCTATTTTCACCAACTCACGATTTTGATCCCCCAAAATTTTTTTTTTCACGAATTTGGTCCCCCTATTTTCACTAGCTCACGATTTTAGTCCCCCAAGAATTTTTCTCACGAATTTAGTCCCCCTATTTTCGCCTTTTCACGATTTTAGTCCCCCTATTTTTCCAATTTTTAAAATCAAAGTCCCCATTTAGATTTTAATATTTATCTAATTTTTTTTTATTTGAGACTCCTTTTTTAACTACTTTAATTTAAATTTGTCTTTTTTCACGAGGTGTTGTCTAGACTATTTAAATTATGTCTAAGTTCGTTCATGAAAAGAATATGGTAGCACCCGTGCGTATGCATGGGTATCCTACTAGTCTATCTATTTATACAAACAAATAACTTACAAAATTACAATTTTAGACATCTTACTTTTTTAACACCTCATCACTTTTGTTTTATTTATCATTTTTTAATTCTACTTTCTCTTCATTTCTCACTCACTCTCTTTCAATTTCACATTTCCCAATATTTCTTACTTCTTACACATCTATTATTAGTGGTCACACACCCTTTATTTAAAAATATTTCTTTTCCCAATTTTTTAATCCACTATATAATCTAATATCATTAAATTAATATTAAATAATCTACAATTTACTCCTATTTACTATCTAACCTAATATCTATTTTTCTATTTATACAAACAAACCACACTTAATCTATTTATACAAACAACCCACATTTAAATTACTCAAACAAACCTCCTTATTTACTTGACAATTCATCTTACTAAGGACAACATTGTAATTTACTATATATCATACTTTTATCAAATTTCTTCTCTCAATTCATTTTCTTCTCACTCCCACTTTTTCCTACTTTCTCTTACTACTTTTTTTCCAAATTCAAATCAAACTCACCAACTTTTTTACCCACTATCTACTAATCTAATATCTATTTATACAAACAAATCATACTTAAATTACTCAAACAAGTTTTCCTATTTATTTGACAACTCATCTAACTAAGGGCAACATTGTAATTTACTATCACAAACTTTTTACAAATTTGTTCCCAATGCACTTTCTTCTCACTCCAATTTTAACTTTCCTCTTTTTTTTTTTTTTAAAAAAATCAAATTCAAATCAAATCAAATCTACTATTAAACTAAAATAATCAATCTAAATTACGAGATAACTTCACTAATATATAAAAACACAGGATAACTTCATTGATATATAAAAAAGGAAAACTTAATGACTATTTCAACTACTGATTAATATTTAAAACACGAGATAACTATACTGATATATAAAAAACACAGGATAACTGCACTGATATATTTGATAATCTATCTTTTACTATCTACTATAATGTGCTAATCAACTAAAATAATCAATTGAAACTATGAGATAACTGCACTGCTATATAAAAAACATGGGATAACTATACTAATATGTAAAAAAACACACGAGATAGCTGCAATGATATGTATAAAAGCACGGGATAACTGCACTGATATATAAAAAACACTCCACTGAAATATTTGATAATCTACCATCTATCCGTTACTGTCTATTATAATCTATAAATCAACTAAAAATAATCAATTGAAACTATGAGATAACTTCAATGATATATTAAAAAACACGTGACAAGTTTATTGAAATATAAAAAAAACACGAGATAATTGCAATGATGTATGTAAAAACACGAGATAACTGCACTGATATATAAAAAAACACGGGATAACAACACTAGCACTAATATATAAAAGAACACGTAATGAATGCACAGATCTATTTATACAAACAAATAACTTACAAAATTACAATTTTAGACATCTTACTTTTTTGACACCTCATCACTTTTGTTTTATTTATCATTTTTTAATTCTACTTTCTCTTCATTTCTCACTCACTCTCTTTCAATTTCACATTTCCCAATATTTCTTACTTCTTACACATCTATTATTAGTGGTCACACACCCTTTATTTAAAAATATTTCTTTTCCCAATTTTTTAATCCACTATATAATCTAATATCATTAAATTAATATTAAATAATCTACAATTTACTCCTATTTACTATCTAACCTAATATCTATTTTTCTATTTATACAAACAAACCACACTTAATCTATTTATACAAACAAACCACATTCAAATTACTCAAACAAACCTCATTATTTACTTGACAATTCATCTGACTAAGGATAACATTGTAATTTACTATATATCATACTTTTATCAAATTTCTTCTCTCAATTCATTTTTTTCTCACTCCCACTTTTTTTCCTACTTTCTCTTACTACTTTTTTTCCAAATTCAAATCAAACTCACCAACTTTCTTTACCCACTATCTACTAATCTAATATCTAATATCTATTTATACAAACAAATCATACTCTCAAACAAGTTTTCCTATTTATTTGACAACTCATCTAACTAAGGGCAACATTGTAATTTACTATCACAAACTTTTTTCAAATTTTTTCCCAATGCACTTTCTTATCACTCCAATTTTAACTTTCCCCTCTTTTTTTTTTAAATTTTTTTTTTCGAAATTCAAATTAAATCAAATCTACTATTAAACTAAAATAATCAATCTAAATTACGAGATAACTTCACTAATATATAAAAACACAGGATAACTTCATTGATATATAAAAAAACACGATATTAATAAATATAAAAAAGGAAAACTTAATGACTATTTCAACTACTGATTAATATTTAAAACACGAGATAACTATACTGATATATAAAAAACACAAGATAACTGCACTGATATATTTGATAATCTATCTTTTACTATCTACTATAATGTGCTAATCAACTAAAATAATCAATTGAAACTATGAGATAACTGCACTGATATATAAAAAAACATGGGATAACTATACTAATATGTAAAAAAACACACGAGATAGCTGCAATGATATGTATAAAAACACGGGATAATCAGACCGATATATAAAAACACTCCACCAAATATTTGATAATCTACCATCTATCCGTTACTGTCTATTATAATCTATTAATCAACTAAAAATAATCAATTGAAACTATGAGATAACTTCCATAATATATTAAAAACACGTGACAAGTTTATTGAAATATAAAAAAAACACGAGATAATTGCAATGATGTATGTAAAAACACGAGATAATCAGATCGATATATAAAAACACGGATAACAACAACACTAGCACTAATATATAAAAAAACACGTAATAAATGCACAGATTGTTTTTAAATGATACTTTTACATTTTTAGATTTTAATATTTATCTAATTTTTTATTTGAGACTAATTTTTTAACTACTTTAAATTTGTATTTTTTTCACGAGGTGTTGTCCAAACTATTTAAATTATATTTAAGTCCGTTCATGAAAAGAATATGGTAGCACCCGTGCGTATGCACGGGTATCCTACAAGTTCATGTGAAAAGTAACTCATTGTGAGAACTCCAACCCTTGTTATTTTAAAGTTTATGAGGATTGATTCTAAGATACCACTGGAGTTCACATAAAAATATAATCGCACAATTTTCTGGAATCGAAATTACAAATTACACGTGCACGATGTATTAATCCCAAGGGGTTGACCTAGTGAAGCTTGACAAGATGATTTCTGAGAGAGCTTGGATACAAATTCCCATATTAATCCCTTAAGGCGAATTAAATGTAATTAAGTATAACAACTCGATCGAGGATAAATAAATACACATTACTTTCTTTTACTCATACATACATTGAATCCTTTGTTATTAAATAAATGGATTTACAATTGGATAATACCAAAATAAATAAATAAAAAATAAAGAATTATTCTTTTGCATAAGCAAAATAAATTTCCTTTCTTATTTTTTTACAAATCTATACCTGAATCCTTGGATAATGAACCATGATGCCTTCTATGGTGAAAGGTAATTAAGTTTTCATCGGTTTACCAATCAAATTAATCGTATAATATAATATAAAATATTATGAGCGATTGAAATTGTATAAACAATTATAAAATTTCAATCATTCATAATATTTTATACTATATCATCAAGTTAGTTTGAGCAGTAAACCCATGAGTTCTCACGCCGTTGCTTTGTTCAAAAGAGGAGCGAAATGAATGATGTTATCTTCATGATACCTGAAATTAATCATGCTCACAAACTCTTCCAAAGAAAGTTTCCCATACACGTGCTCATTTTTCTTGACACGCTTGATGATTTCCTTGAAGAAAGATATTTCACAAGGCAAAATCAAACAACCATTAACCCTATGGCCAAACTCCTCCGCAGCTTCCCTTAGGAGACACTTAAAAATAGTGAGGTTAAGGAACCGTATCGGAATTAAAAAACGTTTGTGTTCAGAACCAACAATGACAAAAATAAAGCCAGGTGGCGGATATCTATTGGTCTTACATTTTTGAGAAGGAACAACAATGTTGTTGTTGTTGTTGCAATCGGAATATGGGTAGTGAAAGGCACGACGGTGGAAGCTCTTGCATTTCCATTGCATGACCAGTTTTTTTAGCACTAATGCCATTGGAGTTGTTGTAATTAGTTTGTTTAACACAAAACAATACCGTGATTCAATAATTAATTGACCAAGGTTAATGGTCATATTTATAACTAAAAAATAAAAGAGGTAAACATTATTGGTCATTTACAAGATTTTTTTTAATAAAAAAATAATAATTTTGTCAAAATAAAATGAATCTATACTACTATTTATTGCTAAATCGGTCAATTATATATTTTCCTAGTCTATATTAAGGATTATTTTTGTATAACAACCAAGATTATCTAAAAAAAGGGGATTATATCACAAGTACCAGCTTCTTAACTACCATATCAATTGATCCACTGAAAGAAACAACCACATCACAAAATTGGAAAATATAAAATAATTACTTTTAAAAGTGTTTTTGGGATTCTAATTCTAAAATATTTCTAATTAAAACCAGTAATAATTTTATTTATATGTAAATGATCATTTGCACTCATAAGTTTATTTTAAGAAAATGAATTTTAAGAAATGAAATCTATGGTAAGATTTCTTATTTGATGAAGACTCCATTTTAAGGAAATTCACAACTGGATAGGATTTTCTTATTGGGAAGGATATTCTACGTAGGATATTCCACATGCCGTAAACTTTATACAACTCCCCTCTCATTTTCCCATTGTAATTTCTTTTTGATTTTTACATGCTTAATCACTATTATACAATCTTGTTTCAGACCGGGTCGATGGTCCAATCTCGATCCTGAGCCAAAGTGCGGCCCAGTTCGAGCCAACCCACGCCCACCCCTACTTGGAAGACTTTGCTATCTATAGTAAATTGAAATTAGAACGTAAAAAAAATAGAATGATAAAAATAATTACATTATATATTTTTTCCTTTATTGTATTTGACAACATAAAAAAAACATTAGTAGAACTGTTTAAAAACACACGTGTGCAATTAAATTAAAATATTTGGTTAACGTAATAAATACTCCTTTCGATCCACTTTATAAGAGAAAAATCACTTTTTAGGTTAATTCAATAAATAATGTATCTAAACTATAATATAGACTAGATATATCATTTATTTAATGAACCTAAAAAGTGAGACAAATATAACATGTGTGCAAATAAAGAATTGTGTATGAGACAAATATAATTTTGTGTAAATTAAAGAATTTTTTTAACCTTTTCATTAATTGCGCGTAATAATTGTTAATTTTATAAAATACTTAATTTTACCTTTATAGTACAAATTAAGAGAATAGTAATTAAAGAAAGAGTAAATTACTCCTCTCTCCTAATAGAAGTCTGAATTATATTTTCCTCTCTACTTATGTTAAAATATACACCCTTACCCTCTTATGCAAACATATTAGAAAAAATTACACTTCATTCCCCTTAGAGAAACTTGAATTACATCCCCCATTTTCTTATGTTAAAATCTACACTTTCCTCCCTTAATCGTTTTTTAAAAATTTCTAATAATATTTTTTTTGGTAGGAAAATCTCTAATAATCTAACAACAAAAACTAACACACTAAGTGCGAAGGAAATAGTATTACGAGTCCATTATAAAATACTCAAAATTTGTATGGATATTTTTCTCTATTTTTGATTCACAATACCTATTATAAAATATAAACCAATGCAAGATAAAATTAAAATATTGAAAAATTTACTAAAGCCAAAAAATATGGCTATTTAAAAATGAATGTTATATTCTGATCTAGACCTGAGGGGTCTCAGATAGACCGAGTTGAGGTCATCCCTTTGGTGTTGGAGTCGGGAGCAGAGTCCATAGTCGGGTGGTGGTACCTGCAAAGACACTCTGACGACCAAGTCGGGGCATAGAAGTCAAAGCAAGGTATACTATGGGAAAATTGTACCTGGCCGCAGGGGGTTGACCCCTATTATAGAGCGAGTGCGTGTTGGCCAACCGTTCGATTAGACGAAATGATCTCAACCATTGAGAGGCGCCTGGGTGCACTTCGGGAGCTTGATAGCACAATGCTCAGCTTATTGGGTCGGTCACGACTCATAACCAGAATTGGGCATATTGGGGTCAATATGGAACATATTCTAAATCATTGTATTAATCATAAAATATTCAAACTTAATTATCAGTGGCATTTGAATTATAAAGAAATGAATTATATTTTCTTAAATGATGACCTTATAAAGGTAGTAGATATCATAAAAATATTTATTCATGTTAAAATGGATTAAAGTATAGTACATATTTAATTATTAAGGAAGATGATTGTAATTTAAGCATCTCTTAAGGGAGGAGACATGAGAGTATAATTGACTCTAGGTTATTATTTCTCAAGGGAGGCGAGTGTATATTTTAGCATAAGAGGGGATGAGAGTGTAACTAAAGTTTATTTTAGGGAGAGAGAATGTAATTTACTCTTAAAAGAAAATAAGGACTTAATAATAAGTTATTTATTCTTCTACTTGACAAAAATGGACACTTTGCTATGACATATCTCTCTAGTGAGAATCAAAGATTACGTAGTTCTTGAATATAAATTGTTTATGTGGATTGTTCATTTTAATTAATGTTTGGTTCAAATATAAGTTTCATCATTGCAAATATATGTTTCATCCAATTTAGTCCATATAAAATATGTCTAGAATATGAATAATGTGCTAGCCCTCTATAGCAGTGACCCTTCTGATTGAAGACATGTATTGTGTCGGTCTGTCAAACACTAACACCAATACTTCAATTATTTGCATTTTTTAATGTTTGTTAGCATACAACAAAAACATATGTTAACACAACAACATTATCATGTTCTATGGGAATAAACTTTTTTATATAAGCAAAAGATCATCATGTTCTATGAGAATAATGAGTCTGAGAGAACAAAACACATAACAAAAGAACATGCAACCAGGTTGAGTTACGCATTAGGAGCCGTATGACGATCCGTGAGATGGCGATCCATCCATGGCACGCCTCACTGTAGCAAAGAAAGATCAAAGAGACTCGGACACTCAGCGTCAACAATGGTGAAGTTACTGTGAGGATGAAAGTCTCTAGAGTTGGGTTGGTTCTCCTATATGATGTAGATTGATGAATGTGAAGCAACTAATTTTATGCTGGAAATTGTGCAGGTAGAAGCAGAAGGAGGAATTGCTTGACTCATGGGATTTTTGTTAATTTTGGAGATATGAAACAAATCAAATTGAACACTAAATCACTAGTTGATATCTTTCTTTTTTTAGTTAATTTTTGTCTTTTATTATGGTGATTATTTCTTAGTCTTTCTATGAGGCTAGGATGCCTATGTGGATTTAGATAAGGTGCAGTCACTTATTTCTATTTTTGTTTATCTAAAAAAGCAAACTTATTTCTATTTCTCTCTATTGACATTTTTTAATTATTTTGAACAAAAATAAATCAAGAGCGAGAAATGTAGAAATAACCAATCTAATTGTGGTGAGATAGTTGTATTGGAAAACCCAAGCTCCACATTGACTAAAAATATGGTCTCAAAAGAGTTTATAAGTGAGAGACATCCCTCACTTATAAATCAATTTTGTGGGGTCACGTTAAGCTTGTTTTAAACCACATTCTAAGAAGATAAACGCAATGAGGACATGAAATCGGTGGACACCTATTCTTTTCTCACTCCCCGTTCTTTATTCTCCCACTCCCTTAAGTTAATGGAATTACTAATTTACCTCAATAATTAAATAACCTTCTTCCTCCCTCGTTTTTTGTAAATATTTGAATTTTTGGGACAAAATTTTGTTTAACACACTTGGTACCTTAGTATCTTGGTACTGAACAATTTTAGTGTGTGTTTTTGAACTATTTGATACAGATTCAATACTTTAGTACCAAACATTTTCAATATTTTGTATTGGATGTGCATAAGACAGTTCAAAAAATACATGTTCAATACTTTAGTACCGAAATTGTCCACTATACTGAACGAAACTAAAGTGCAAAACGGGGAATTGGACCACGTTCGAAAGCCAACATACTGTTGGCTTATTTAAAATGTGAAAAACGTTGTAAACTGTAAATAATCTTACATAACATAGTTGAGCTGTCTAACAAGTGGCAAGCCAATGATATTTGCTAATTGCTACCCTACTCAGTCATTGTAACCAAATCAGGATAATAAAGGCATTAAAGCAAGTTTTGAAACATTCATTTCCACGTTTCTTCCTATTTATAGCCGGAACTTGTAATGGGAAACACACTATTATTAGAATGGATATGTTCAAAACCAACCTTTGTCGTTTTCTTCAACATGTCATCACTTTATTGTCCCACAAAAGTTAACAATAGCACACTTGTGTAGCAGTAGTGAAAGCCGTGGTCTTCTTTTCTCCCTGTCCCACTTACAATCCAACAACTGTCCCCGTGTTCGTGTCACAAACGTGGTCTAATTACCCCACCTCAAAAAACTATATATATAAACTCCACTCCACACACTCTCAAACTCAGAGACTCACTAGTTACAAAAACAACATCAATATTCCCTCCCACACTCAAAACTCGACAACCTTATTCTCGATCGAAAATGAATATTTTCATGCAATCGTTTTGCAATAGTTCATCTTCTGAAACAAGTTCTTCAAGCCACAGTAGTGACGAAGAAGTTATTATATTAGCCTCAGCGAGGCCAAAGAAGAGAGCTGGAAGGAGAGTATTCAAGGAAACAAGACACCCAGTGTATAGAGGAGTACGAATGAGGAAAAATAACAAATGGGTATGTGAAATACGAGTACCCAATAATAAAAACAACTCAAGGATTTGGCTTGGAACATATCCAACGGCTGAAATGGCTGCACGTGCACACGATGTTGCTGCACTTACGCTACGTGGAAAATCAGCTTGTCTTAATTTTGCTGACTCAGCGTGGCGGTTAACGTTGCCGGAATCAACTGATGCAACGGAGATAAGAAGAGCGGCGACGGCGGCTGCTGAAATGTTTTCTGCTGAGGAGAATAACTGGGAACAGCAAAGTAGTGTTATTAGTACTAATGATTATAATCATAATATTTCAAGTGCCGACGAAGAAGGAGCTTCTCCGGTGGTGTCGGGATTTGAAGACTTGCATGATTTGCTTATGAGTATTGCTAATGAGCCTATAATGTCTCATCCTCCTTCACCCAGAGATTTTAGTCACTGGTGTGACGTGGACATATTTGACACTCCTGTTTCATTGTGGAACTTTTGAATTTCACATGCTATAATGTGTATTTCATTTTGTAATATATATATTAATTATTTCATTCATTGAAATGGTTACAGCTACACCAGTTTGAATTTCATTTGATGAATTTAATTAATGGTTTGTTAGTCTTTTTCACTTGTCTCTTACTTCATATGTGTTCTATAACTCAATTAATTGTTTGAAGGTCAGCTTAAGAATTTGCAGTATTGGTATTGTACTTGAATAGAATTTTATTGATCAAGTCAGATGATTACAATCGTGGCCGGATGATCTTTTATTTCTCCGACGTGTCTAGTTTATGTGTTTTTGTGTACAAAATGTCTATCTCTCCCTCTCTCTGTACTCTAAGCCCCTATATATAGAGAGCCCGACCTCTAGATGGCTATTGAGGGCGGTTTCCTTCTTTCTTATAACTTCTCCTTTTTATTACTATCAGCCACTTAAGCTTATTTTTTACAGAGTTAAACTGAAATTACAAAAATTAAATGATAACGATGCAACGTTTTTAAAACATATATAAAAGACCTAATCGTTACAAAAAAAAGAAGTTGGGGGACCTGTACGTTACCTGAAAATAAGTTAACCCCGAGAGATATCTTGCATGTGATTTCAAATTGGTCTCTATATTTTTAAAATGTTAATCAGTTTCATCTATTAGCAAATGCATCCTAAATTACCCAAAGAGTGTTTGTATGTGTTCTCTTCCGGCTTAACTAATATATGAGTTCAAATCCAGATTTAAAAATACCGCAACGTAGATGATGCCCATTTTATAAAAAATAAGGTTTTTTCTACCATACCCATCTAGAATTGGGTGGGTATGATACATTTTAGGCAAAATACTCAATGACACCTTTTTTCTATTTAAATATTTTAAAATAAAAAAAAATATTGAATCAATTTTGTCTATTTTGCCTAGAAGGTATCATACTCACCCAATTCTAAATGAGTATGGGTGTAATCACCAAAAAGAATCATCCTAAATTGATAATGTAGACTGAGTTGTACCATCTTTTTTTTTACAAGAGAGTTGTATACTTTTAGGAATTGAATTGGATAATTTACTCTATAATTTATATAGAACTTTAATTAAACGATAACAAGACTTAAATTATAGTTGAGTAAGTGGAGCGCGGTAATTATAAAAAGCTGAAAAAAGTGAATTACTGAACGCAACCGATTTTGGCGCGTCGCCAATCAGTACGGAAATGGACAGTCGCTTTATATTTGATGGATTAGGTTTGTCTGAAAGCACAGTGCTTATTCAGCGGTGAGTTTTCCGATCTCGTCTCGTTCTCTTCTCTTCTCTTCTGTGTTTCTTTCTAGATCCAATCTTCCCACGCATTACATCGTGAAACAAGTTTCCAATGGCAGGGACATCTTGGCCTTCTGATAAAGAGGTTGGTATACACTATACATATTTTCCGATCTCGCTTTTTTTACTGCTTCGCCACTCTCTATCTTTTTTAATCGATCTTGCATCGTTTAGTTTGCAATTGGCATATTTAGTTAGAAATTCATAGTTCCATTGCATGCATTTTTTTTTTTGCATATTACTTCAATGCGTAGTGATCGGGATCGGAAATTAGTTATCATTTGCGTATTTTTTGCTTGTTCTAGAACTTAACAAACTTCGATTTGGTAATGCCTTGTGATGGTAGGAAGGCTAGGGTTTTGAATCGTGCTATTTTAATAAGATTGATTGATTTATCGTGAGCGAGGAGTATCTGGTGAATCTGTCTGATTCACTAATGTTGCAATTGCTGTGAGCTTTTTTCACTCGTAACGCGGCTTCCAATGGCTGTCATTGTTGAAATTTTTTTAGCCTTTTGATATGTGAGGAATAGAGTATTTATTGCAATGGTGGATGCATTTCCTTTTGATTAACCTTTCCTCGTTCAATACTTTTGATAGTCGGTGATTAATCTGTATGTAATTGATGCAGCTAGATGAAATGAGAGAGAGGGTTTCCAAAATGGCAAATGTGGAAAAAGGGGAAGTTCGAATTGTAGTCTCTCCCTATCGAATTTGTCCTCTGGGGGCACACATTGATCATCAGGTACTTTAATGTATCTCTGTTATGTTATTGCTAATGAAACTTGATGATTGATTTTGGGTAAGTTTTATAGGGAAATTTTTGACTAAGCAATACTTATTAGAGCCCTGAGGATGGGCAAATAAAGTTCACCTGTTCTGTTATTGGACAACATTCTCAGAAACATCAGATGAATTTTGAATTTGTTCACTTGCACTTTGGGGTTTGTAGGGTGGGACTGTTTTAGCTATGACAATTGATAAGGGAATACTTCTGGGATTTACTCCTTCAGGAAGTGATGAGGTAAAATTCGACCACGCCCAATTTTCAATCTTGAAAAACACGAGAAACCACTTGGATTTATATTTTCAATTAGCAGTACGGTTTAAATTGGTCACACACACATATTTCATGTTGCCTCCCTTTGTTTGATGAATGACCCATGAGGCTTTTATTGTAGGTTGTAGTTCGTTCAGGACAGTTTTCTGGAGATGTAAAGTTCAGGTATAGGGTTAGTGATCATTTGGCTTACTGTTTTATAATGTTTTTTTTTCTTTTCAAAAGCTCTCTTCCATTGCTCATAATTTACTCTTTTTAACACACTGTTATTGAGTGAATTCATGTGAGAATCACCAAGTCAGGGGACCTCACTTCCTGTTTAGCTCGATCCACTCCTGTTTGGTATGTGAATTTCATGCAATAATAAAGAGTTTGTTAAAAGAAGTGTGTTAGAGAGTGTGTAATGTGTTGCAAATATTCTCAATGTTATCATGATTCATGGGTGAATGTAAGTATGTCAAATGCATTAGTTTAGAGGTGTGCCACCTATGGGAAAATCATTAGCGTTACAACATGGTATGCTGAATAGTAATGTGAAATAAAGAGAAATTTTGCTGACTATCATTATGCATATGGCTGGGTGATGGGTTCTATAAGCAGTAACTGTATCTGATTTCAACTTATATTTTTTTGGAGGGTGGGTGGGTGTGGGGACTTAGCCGGAGATGCAAGTGACTGGGTAGGGTAGGGGGTTTACCGCTTGATGAAGGATGAAGACTCTGACATCATCATTGCACCCAAAACTTTAAGACTAGGCTAGAGTGCCAAACTGCCAATCAAGCTACTAGCTTGTTGGCATTTCAACTACATTCTGATCTCAGACTATTCTCCTTTTAATTTCACATTGTTATCTTGAACTTCCCAAATAACACTATATAATTTGTTTATTTGTTGAGTGATAGAGTGATTGGTATTTGATAGAGTTGATGAGATTCAGCAGCAAACACAAACTACTCAGACGAAAGATGAGAACTCGGTAAAGGATTCTTCTGAGCTGCAGGAACAATGTAAATGGGGCCGTTATGCTAGAGGAGCAGTATATGCATTACAGAGCAGGGGACACAATATTTCAAAGGTCAGAGTTAGTGCAATTCGGTCCACCTTTCTGTTCATCTCTTGACTTTACTAAGCTAGTGTTATACGTAGATAGCCGCTCTCTATGATAATCTAATTCAACTTGTATTTTTCTCTTTGATAATGAGAATGGTGTGGTGTTAGTTAGTTAGAGTTCTAACTAGCGCTGATTGAATAAAATGAGAGAAACTGAACCTATTTCATTGACTTGTAAAATGATTTCTGGGTAGTTTACATGGAAAGTAAACTTTGTTTGGTAAAAGAAAACACATACTTGAGTTGCCGTTTTCTTCTGTGATTGTTGGCCTGTGAATATACGACAATACTAATAAGTTGGTGCAGTGAGCATACAGACAAACTGAACTATAGAAAATAAATAAAGTAGCTTGAACTTGAAATAACCAAAGGATTAGCTTGTAGTAATTAGAAAAGAACTTAAGTTAAGAGGCTGGTTTATTTCCCATGCAATCATGCATAAGCAAGTGCACTAAATAGACATTCAGAAATCGGCACAAGTGCACCAGACGAACAAAAGGAGAAAATTTGTAAATGCTTAGCATGATCGGGTGGAGTAAAGAAAGTTATACATAATGGATGTATTGTGTATCTAGGTTCCTTTCTGTTCATGCAATAATGTTTGTAGTATTCTGGTAAGCCGCTTTTTCAACACGCCTTCAAATTTCAAGAATTGGCAAGTTACTAATGATGGAATTTGATACATAGTACTGTAAAAGAAACATAATATCATCCTGCCTAGCACTGGTTCTCAAGTGTTGACAGGTGCAGGTGTAATTTTAAATGCCTTTTCTAAAACCTGTGGAAGAAAATAAGAAACTAGTTGTGATGTATTTCTGGTTTTCTTGCAATGAAGATCATTGGCATGCAAGTTATTTCCATTTTGTAATTTACACCCACCCATCCTTGTCACAATGTTTACAGGGTATCGAGGATACATATGTGGTTCTGAAGGTCTGGACAGTTCGGGCTTAAGCTCTTCTGCTGCTGTAAGTAGTGATTTCTCCTCCTATTTTTCTTTAGTTCTTAAAATTATGAAAAGTATGAATCAAATATAAAGGCCCTTAATTAAAATTGAACTGAAGTTCATCAGAACTTGGTTCGAGCTAGTTTAAATGCTCAAGTAAGATTCATTTTTGTTTGCTTGTTTTGGAGGCTAATAAGCTGCTCATTTTGGGGTTTCTTTCAGAAAATCCCATGATAGACCCCCGATTCATACATTTTTGTGATTGCTCATGTTTTCTGATTTATTTTTGGGATTTCAACTTTTTTTTTTTGGACAGGTTGGAGTAGCTTATCTCTTGGCTTTCGAACATGCAAATGATTTAGAAATATCTCCTACTGAAAATATTGAATATGATAGGTAAGTTCATTCAAATCTTTGGACACACTCACAATGCATTCTTCTTAAACCATGGACATGTATGAATCTGTGTAATCAAAATCATCAAATGGCAAGCCATAGGCGCCAAGGTGAGGCACTAAAAAGGATCAGGACCACTTGGCGTTTAGAAGCTCCTTTCTCGATAACAGATTAAATATCTAAAAATACCAGTCATGTAACTTGCTAAGTAGTCAGAATGATAACAGGATATACTAGTTGTTGGACTTTGTGGAGGCTAAATTCCAACAGCAAGCAGCTTATGGCTTTGTAAATTTACCATCACAATCTTTTTATTTTCAGTATGAATGTCATGCCAGGGAAGTTAATTCAAATGAAAAATTAAAATTAATGGAAAAATCAACTAGTTTGAACACCTTTTTAGTTGGTGTTAATGTATTTTCAGCCTTTGGCAGCTTTCAGCTCAAGTATGGAAACACTAATACATTTTGCCTTTAACTGCCTTGGTATTTGTTTGTTGGAACCTCCGCTTCTTACACTTTTGTTAGACCTGAGTTATTTCTGTCTTTGATATAAGATCAACCTTCTATGTTACATGTTTCATTATAGGCTGATTGAGAATGAATATTTGGGTCTGAAAAATGGCATAATGGATCAGTCAGCTATATTACTTTCAAGCCATGGCTGTTTGATGTGCATGAATTGCAAGGTATATCTGGCTTAATGTGTTGTTGTTGTTGCAAGTTCTAATGGTACTTTTTCAAAAGAAAATCCAATCCATCAGTTACAGAATCAGATTTGCTGTTTGGGATGTTGATCATGAACGTATCTTTTGTCTTTTTCTCCTTTATACTTGAGGGATTATGTGTTTGAAAAGCATTTGGTATAAATAAATTATTTCTTGTTTACGTTATTTATGTTGGTTTAATTTTTAATTTAAGAATTAAAACTCTTCCCGCGGTATTTCTTTGGTCATTGTTCTGCAGTTTTTAGCAAAATAAATAAATGAAAGTAAAAAAAAAAATCCACTAGTTAATTTCCTACTCATAGCATCAACCATCTGTTGACTTCTGTAAATTCCATCGTATCTTCATATTTCACAACATATCATATCTTAAAAGTCTGCATTATGGGTTTTCTTTCGACTTTTTGATTGGATCACTTTCTTTGATGTTCAAATATCTGCTGTATAAACGGTTTTCATGTTTAAAAATGCATTTCATAACTGCAAAACATTGTTCACGCTGTTATCATCATTGTTCCTCTTTTTCATGTGTAAGTATGGCTTTGGCATATGCAGATTTAAAGAACATAAGCTTGTTCATCGACCTATGGTGCAAGAGCACAAAGAGAGTGAACAACCGAAAGAAACCAAAATATTGTTGGCTCTTTCTGGGTTAAAGCAAGCTTTGACTAGCAACCCTGGATATAATAGACGTGTTCAAGAGTGTCGAGACGTTGCACGAATTCTTCTTCAGTAAGTTTTTCTATTCTTTCTTAACTCTAAACCCTAAACCCAAAGAAAGACATTGAAATTGACTATTCTCATTTAGTAAAGCTAAAAGTTTAACATCTTTTCAAAATTGCCTTTTTCATTAAATGATAATTTATACTTCTAATGGCATTACTTTAATTACACTACTTAAATAGGGGTAAAGTTGAGATTGATCATTTAATACATCTTAAAAATAATTATTGTTTCTTATATTGTGGATATCAAAAACATATTTTGTTTCTTATATTGTGACCGTAGGTAGTATAAAGGTTTTGGTCCCTCAAAACTAATAGTAACAAGTTGCAGTACTTTCTCTTTCATTAAAAAGGAATTACCGACTTTCGATGAATAGAAACTATCAGACTTAAATGTCAAATAAGAGAGAAGTATGAGGATCAGTACTGAGTAATAGAGATCCCAAACAAGTAGCAACATGTAGAGATTAAAATCCTGAAAAATATTAGAAGAACGAAATTCAGATTAGTGAAAACCGGAAAAAACATTCTAATTTAAAGTTAAATGTTCACCAAACAAAAAATACCATAAGTGTACCCAGCATTTACCTTTAATTTTATTTTGAGTGAATTTGGTGGGAGGGAGGATCATTGGTCCACGTTTAAGTTGTTTTTTATCCATTCTGCAGTGCAGCTGGAGATTATGAATCAGAGCACATCTTATCCAATGGTCAGTGTTTTGATTCCTCGCATTTAAAGCAAGTTATTATATCTTTTATCAAAATTCTAACTAGTCTAAGTTATTCTTTGTATTTCCACTGACCAGTTGCACCAGAAGTTTATGAGGCTTACAAGGTACAACACATTTACATGCTAAATCCAGTAGTATGCAAAATCTTTGGATCCTGGTTAATGTGTGTGATATAATAATGCGCAATTGATGTCTTCATTGATGTTAATTTTGGCAAGTTTAATCGAACAGACATGAACTTATATCTAAGTAAATAAGTTCTCTTGTACAGGAATGCAATTTTATTGTGTAACTCCGAAAAAGCAAGAAACTTACTTCAATAGTTTTCCTTTTATGCACTATGATCTCAAAATTCATTGACGGTGTGATGTTATGCAAAAATACAGTAGTTCTGGAAAAACTTTGATGACATTGGAAACTGATATGTGAAAAAGATATAAACAAAATGAATTGGTACATATCACTGTCATGAGAAAATGACGTCTTCTGGTACTCTGAACTTCAGAAGAATATGGACTCTTGACATGTAAACCATTTTCCATATAAAGAACAATTATTCAGTTTTTTTACCCTTCATAATAGAGAATCAATCAAAGGGCCTACTATGATTGAATTTATTTCCGTTTTGTGTAGTTCCCTTGTAGTACAAACAGCATAACAACAACCTTATATGGGAAGTAGTATATGTCTGAATATTTGCATATAGCTTGATCAATGAGCAATCTCTCCTGTATTCATGCTCAAATCATGCTTTAAAAGTTCTACAAGGTTGAAACGACATTCCGCATGCCAAAGTTCAATGGCACTCGCCGACGCCGTGTCATATCTTACCAATTTGAATGGTCAAATTCTGATAAAATTATTGCATGTTAGATCGACATTCGGGAAAAAAATTGTCATCTCCGGCCATACTTTCTTTCCATATTTTGTTATTTCACTTAATATGTTATATAGGGTCTGGGTTATTAACTAGTCTGTAATACTTTTTCACACAAGTCATATATATAATTTAATTTCCATTTATGACTTTAGCATAATCAAGTAGTCCTACATTTTGTTTGTGTAGCGCAAATTAGTGCCCGCTCTAGCCAAAAGAGCATATCATTATTTCTCAGAGAATATGCGTGTTATGAAAGGTACAGTCTATTTATTTGCTTTAAGAAATCTCAATTTCATTGGTAAGTTCTAATTCTACTTTCCTCATGTGTTTTAATGTAATTTATTTAATGTTTAACACAGGAATTGAGGCATGGGAAATGGCAAACTTAGAAGAATTTGGAACCCTCATTAGTGCTTCTGGTCGGAGTTCCATTCAATATTATGAATGTGGTATAACCTAAATCTCAAAGTTCATTATTGGATATTTTAAAATTCCACCTTCTTGTCCCTCTGAGGTGAAAGTGAGTTGAAATACAAGTAACTATTAGGGGTGGAAAACATGATTCTCATATAGTTTTCAAGTTTCCAATATATAATAGCACTTCTTTCTATGAGTATTGAATCATAGAAAGTTGTAAAAGTTAAAATGCATTCATAAGCCACCATAACGTTTTAACCAAAATAAGTCTTGGATTTGGCCCGATCTCAGTGATCTATCATTTGCATGTATATGGAGATTATTGATAAACAGAAGACCTTATACAGCTTCTTAAACAAGCTATCAGGAGCAGATCAATAATTTAATCAAACACATCATGAATAGGTTTTGACAAACTTTGATTTCAACAGCTGGACGTTTTTAAATTGAAATCTTGGTGGGATAACAGTAATCCATAAAGTGATCAAAGCTTGAGGGTGGTTGCAGATGACATTCTTTTAGCAGCTGATGTGTATTAACTGTGTAGAACAAATTAATTGCTTCATAACTCATTAGTCTTGTTAAAAACTCAAGTCAACTACTGCAACTCTGCAAGTCATTCAGGCTGAGAGATTTACTGATATGCATAATAGCATTGCTATTATACATCTTTCAGACTCGAGGTTTGGTTCTTAACCAGCCCCGGTTGAGTTAGCTGATACTATAATTTTTCTGTTGACTTTATCCCCTCTGAGAAAATGCAAAAATCTCCATCCAACATCAATTTCTTCTATAGTTCAAGTTAAAATAACTCAAATTTTGAATTTATTGAATTAACCAAATATTTGAATATAGTTAAGTCAATCTAGAGCCTGTGTGTGGTCAGTGGAAGCTATAAGCACGAGTTCCTTATACTTACTAAACCAAAAATTAAGATGTTTTGGAGGATGAGTGCTTAATTAGGATTCGTTTTGGTTCTAGTGTATAAGGGTTTTATAATATTTTAACGTGTTTACAAGACATAACTTACATTTTGTTCTTTGATAATTTGATGTTTACGGGTAAATATTGATGATCATGATAAATGATGTGTCTGCCAAGGTTGCGAACCACTGATTCAACTGTATGAGATCCTTTTGAGGGCACCTGGTGTATTGGGAGCACGTTTCAGTGGTGCTGGGTTTAGAGGGTGCTGTATTGCACTTGTGGAGGCTCACCTTGCTACTGAAGCTGCATCATTTGTCAGGACAGAATATCTAAAAGCCCAGCCGGAATTAGCCAGTCAAATAAACGAAGATACAGCAGTTTTAATATGCGACTCTGGTGATTGTGCTCGTGTAATTTAAATAGCATTTTTGCCGTCACATTCCGTTCATCATGCGTTAGACGCCAATACCAGCTGTTGATCTCATTTTGTTGTCCATCAATTCTTCTGCATTCTTTTCATTTATGTATCCAGAGTAGTTCTATCATTTCATTTATGTATCTAGAGACTAGAGTAGTGCTATTTTGTACGGAACGAAAATGCACGAATCCAATTTTCTACGTGTTAAAAAAAACAGACATGTAAATCACTGTCACACTATTCTCTTTCTACTAGTATGTCTTGTATATTTTTTGTTTCTACTAATAATGATTACTCATGTATAGTACTCCTATCTATGTATCGTTTTTCTCTCCGTGGCTTTCAGGTTTTATATAACCAATGATAAAAATGGGAATCACGTAACTGAAAAAAAAATGAAATTAAGTGAAAATAAAATGTGTGGTGGTACTGGGTAGTCAAGGGATCTTGAACTGTGCATATTTTGGCTTGATTACTTTCACTCAACCAATTTCCAAGGATATGTTACAAGACTCGTGTGACCTCAACTACATTTTCATTCGAAGAACCATAGGTCTCAACGAATGGGTCAAACCTTAAACTGCAATAATGGAGGGAGTATATAATAACTAAACACTAGCAACAGTAATTACTATGAGAGAACGTGCGTAACATCAATGAGAAAAAGGACAGTTTCATTCTTGTTAATAAATGCGAGAAATTTCTATAACAATAACGAGACACAGAACAACACAAGAGAACAAACCTTCCCATCCCATTTCTGATGATCTATCTCTCTGAATTCTGCCAACTCTATCTGATGACACAAAACAACACAACAAGACCTTTCATTTCCCTCACTCACTGACTCTTCCTTTCCTCCAAGAAAATCAGAGCCTTTCATGCAAAACCGCTCTTTAAAATCAATCTCACTTTTCTCTTCACTTTCCTTCACACACAAAAAAAAATGGTTCCAATTCCAACCTACCATGCTCTTCTCTTCTTTTCTTTCACATTTCTCTTCAACTCATTATCCATTCCCATCTTTGCCCTCAACATTGGAGTTCAAAAAACCACCGGAATCTCTGTGGTTCACTTCTTTCTTTATCTTTCCACATTTTCAAAAACAATTTACTCTTAATTCTTCTAGTTATCCTCTGCTTAACTTAATTTTTTTCTCCTTCATTTGCAGAACCAAGAGTGCAGCAGAGAATGTGAGTCAAGCTTCTGTGCAGGTACTAATTTATAAAATAAATAAATGTAGCAAGTAATAAAGAAATGTGATTAATATTAATTATGATCTAATAATATTGGAATTGGAATGACAGTGCCTCCATTATTGAGATATGGAAAGTACTGTGGGCTTCTTTACAGTGGATGCCCTGGTGAGATACCTTGTGATGGACTTGATGCTTGTTGCATGAAACATGATCTTTGTGTTCAAGCCAAAAATAGTGAGTTCTTTCCTGCACTAATTTCTTCATACCATTGCTTGTTGCATGAAACATTATCTTTGTTTTCAAGTTCCTTTTGATGCTAGATAGATCTTCCATTTGGAATTTTGGATATGATTCAGTGTCTTTATAAGAATAAGAAATGATACACATTTGCATGCATGCACATGGCATTAAGTTGTGTGGGGTTAGATCCTAAAGGGACAATGCATGATGAGATTTGTTTACTTAGCACTTCAATTGTTCCTTCTATGTTATATAGCTGAAAAGTGTTGCATATTCAATGATATAAAATACTAGTGCACCTAAAAGATTCTCAGATGATGATAGTTTTATGTATCTATTAAATGTTTCAAGTATGAATGAGACTTGAAGAAATGTTATTGGCGTGATGAGTGAGTTGTTAAGTAAATTGTAATTATCACATAAAGTTTCTGAAAGTCACTCTTATATCAGATGTTTAAGAAAAGTCATATCTGGAACTTTAATTATCCAAAAGCAGACTTATATGATAAGAATGTTAAGATGCCGGTTACTTGATTTTGACAAGTTTTCTAACAGGTTGTTTGTTTGAATGCCTTGTCATCAGATATAGACCAATGTTTTGAAAACTAGACCGAATATAGAACCAGTGAGACTTTCAAGTCATAGTTCAATCGCTGTAAACCGCTCAAATCAGGATGAAACTGCGGTCAAATAACCACCATAGACCGAGTCAGTTTATGATTTAATTGATCGAACCATTTTGATGGTTTGGCTTTTATAGACAACAACCCTAAATAAAAATCCCTCCATAAGTGGGATAGTATGTATATCCATGAATAGAAATTAACCGTGACCCTTAAATTATTATGACTAGTCTAGAAGTAAAAAGTATAACACTATGTGAGTTTGGGTAGATTTTGACCCTAAATATATTAATTAGAAAAGATGTTTGTTGTGTTATGCAGATGATTACCTAAGCCAAGAGTGCAGCCAAAGATTCATTAATTGTATGAATAAGTTTAAGGTAAGAGGAGGTCCAACATTCAAGGGAAACACATGTGAAGTGAATGATGTTATTGAAGTCATCAGTTTTGTAATGGAAGCAGCTCTGCTGGCTGGAAGAGTCTTACACAAGCCTTAGATTAACGCGTTACACTGCAGCCTCACAAGAATTGAGGTGTCCTTTTTACATGTTGAAAATTACCTTACAAACTCCCAATTTTGTTTGGCTAATGATTGATATTTAATTTAATAATGATAGAGGTTTGCAACGAGGCCAGATAATGGCATTTCGCAGCCAGAAAACTTTTGAAGCTTGGATTTCGTCATAAAAAACAATAACATTTTTTTTTACAATGAAATCTTATACTAGTATCTTATTTGTATTTCATTTGTTTACAGCGTTATTTTTTATTAATTTATTTTCTCTCGTATGACAAAAGTTGACCGTCCAACTCCAAAGTTAGTCTGAGTGGTTAAGTACATGACTCCATCTAAAGAGGTGACTCAATAAGACTCGGTCGATCTTGGATAGAAACAAATTGAAATGATTTTACTTATCTATCGGCTAAACTCCAAATTATTCAGAACTCATTTCTCCTAAACACCGAAGCATGGTCAAAAGACCCCTAGGAAAAAAAATCTAACCGCCTTTTCAAAAAATGTAAAGCCATATTGAGTGTAAAATTAGGTTGAAAAAAAAAACATCCCTCTCAAAAATTGTTTACAATACAATGTTGGAGTGTGAAGGGAAAGGTAATATCCTTATGATAAAGAATAAAAAGTAAAGTCTATTTCGATCTAATACCTAAGAATAAATAAATTTGTAAATATTAGAATGCGATAACTTAACAAAAAAAATTGAATGAAAAGATACTTTAACCAAGAGCGTTTGGATACTATTATTTGAACATCTTTTAGTTTAACCAAGGTCTTGCATATGAATCAAAGTATCAAATCTTGGGAATGTTGCAGTCTTAAAACTCTTAAGAGAGATTTTTGCTGCCTGATGTGAGCCCACATACATGGAGCTTGGATGAAGATCACAAATATAAAAAGACCAAAAAGATCAATGAGGATTCAAGAAATTAAGGGAATATACTTCAATGTGTTTAAGCTAATCATTAAGATCAAAGCACATTGAAGGTGACCACGTAAATAACAGGAAATTTCTAGAATAACCAAACCTTGGTGTTCCTTATGCTAGTTTGGGTGAGATCGATCAAGTAATTCTCCTTGGTTTCTGAAGATGAGGACCTATAGCTCATTTTCTTAAGGCTAAGAAAGCTTAAAAATAGTGTGATCTTATCACCTTTTCAAAAAAGGTGTGTCGAGCTTCAATCTCCATTTCATTCAAAGTATTTTCCACATTTGATCTTTCTTCATCTTTTTATGTAAATTTTGTGTCTTTTGTTTTGTTGAAGCTCTCCATCTTTTCTTAATTTTTCAAGATCAAATATTCTTGAATTTGTGAGAAATCTTGGATTTGTCAATTTTGAAGATCCTAAACTTCTAGATCAAGTGGTATCAAAGCTAGTAGAACTTTGACAAAAAATTTGATGAACGTGGACTCACATCACTACTCATTGTGGTCTTATCCGACTCGACAGATTTATCTCCATGGTTGTGTGTAGAGAATATTTGGTTAAAAAAATAATTAACTCTTTAAAAATGAAGAATGAATTTGGTAAAGTTTATTTTCTTGAAAAGTATTGGCAAAGCCAGGTGACACGTGTGCTTATTTCTTTGTTCCAAAAGAGTCCAACAACAACCATTAAAATTGTAATATAATTGACTTTGACAGCGACCTTCCTCCAACAAACAACAACCCAACCCATTTTCACACATCCTTCGATCTCACTCCAGCTTCTCTGACTCCCACCCAAACACGTTCTTTCTCTTTCCCCTTCCCAAACAGAACCCATGATTGATGATCCATAACCACAACCTAGGAAGAACAAGAATCAACAACAACATTACACAAACAAAACAACCTAGTCAGTGTAGACAAAGCTCAGCCCTTCATTAACATGGGTTCCAATCCTTTGTCTGCATTGACTTCAACAAAACCCACAGCAATACCAACCCAAGATCAAGAAGAACATGAATCATCATCATCATCAATAGCTCTTCTCTCTTTCAACACAGACACTTGTTCCACTTCACCTTCTTCACCTTCTTTTCCCCACAAACCCCTCTTCATCTCTCTCATCTTCATCACCTGCATTTCACTCTCAACAGCATTTGCCTTTGCTTTTCTCTTCTTCTCTTCATCATCATCATCAACAATCCCTCCTCCTTCTGTCAGCCACGTGGCACGTCCTCTCACAAAACTCAAACGCCCTGTAGTACTGTTAATTTCCTCTGATGGGTTTCGATTTGGGTACCAATTCAAGACCCCTACACCTAGTATCACACGTTTGATTGCAAATGGAACAGAAGCTGAAACAGGTTTGATTCCTGTTTTTCCATCTTTAACTTTTCCCAACCATTATTCTATTGTTACTGGACTCTACCCTGCTTATCATGGCATAATTAATAACCATTTTTTGGATCCACTTTCTGGTGATGCATTTTATATGGGAAGCCATGATCCAAAATGGTGGCTTGGTGAACCTTTATGGGAGACTGTGGTCAACAATGGATTGAAAGCTGCTACATATTTTTGGCCTGGTTCTGAGGTAAACAAAGGTCCTTGGAATTGTGTTATGAAGTATTGTGCTCATTATAATGGTTCTGTTCCTTTTGAGAAAAGGGTTGATACTGTTTTGAAGTATTTTGATTTGCCTAGTGATGAAATTCCTGATTTTATGACACTTTATTTTGAGGATCCTGATCATCAGGGTCATAAATTTGGAGCTGATGATCCTGAGATAACTCAAGCTGTTGCTAGGATTGATAGAATGATAGGGAGGTTGATTAGTGGTTTGGAACAAAGAGGGGTTTTGAGGATGTTAGTATTATTATGGTAGGTGATCATGGAATGGTTGGTACTTGTGATAAAAAGTTGGTTTTTCTTGATGATTTAGCTCCTTGGATTGAAATTCCTTCAAGTTGGGTCATCACACATACTCCGGTTCTCACAATTCGGCCGTCTTCTGGTAATGCATCAGCAGATGTTGTTACTAAGATGAATGATGGATTGAGCTCAGGGAAAGTTGCAAATGGAAAGAATTTGAGGATGTATTTGAAGGAAGACCTACCTAGTAGGCTTCATTATGCGTCGAGTGATAGGATTCCGCCGATAATTGGTTTGATTGAAGAAGGTTTTAAGGTTGAGCAGAAGAAAACAAAGCGCCAGGAATGTGGCGGCTCGCATGGTTATGACAATGCATTTTTCTCCATGAGGTCCATCTTCATTGGACATGGTCCTCAATTTGCAAGAGGGAGGAAGATACCTTCATTTGAGAATGTTCAGATTTATAATTTGGTTACTTCAATTCTCAACATTAAGGGTGCTCCTAATAATGGCTCTACCTCATTTGCAGAGTCTGTTCTTCTATCTGGTGCATGAAACTACTACACCAGTTTTTCTTGGTTGGCAGCATAGTAGGTAAACAAAATTTTTGATTGCTTAGCTGCATGATAATGTGCTCTCTGTTGGAAAGATGCTCAGACCAGACACATGAAAATACAGAAAGCATAGGTATCTAATGCATTTGCAAGTGATCCCTTATACAGTCATATGTAGTTACAAAGCAAAAAAGGAATAAAGGTGATTCCATCTATTTGGTTCCCATTTTATTTGTTATGAACTGAACAAGTAGAGGGAAAAGAAGCTTAGCTTCAATTTCAAAGATGTTTTGTTTTAGGTCTGTAAATTTTATACTAGCGGACGATTTTGATGATCTTTATATAGAGTGACATCCAATTTCCATTTGGATCTCTAACTCCTGCTCATGTTATATCTTTGATTTTTCCTCTTATTAGGCCCTGATTAAATTTAGATAATGATTCTGCTGGAACTAAACTGTTTCAATTTCTGTTCTCATGTTTGAATTGCATCTATTTCTCATATTTGTATTGAATAAAATGATTACAATCACTGTATTTATACACACATCAAATAGCTTGAGACAGACTAACTAGAAGTTAACTAACTAATAACTAACTTTAAACTAAATAAACAAGTAATAACTAACTAGGCAGCTCCAATTCGTTTGCATTATCAGTCCTAATTGATGCACTTAATAGATTTGTTAAAATGTGTTTGGACAAAAGTAAAGAAAACTTGTATCAATTTTGGTGCTTTTGAAATGAAAGGCAATTTGTGAAACTTAGCTAGAGGACATATAACACAGCTGAGATTGAAAATTTTATGGAAAATTGAAAGTAACTTTAATGCTAACAATTTTCAACACTTTGTCTGACAAATGACCTAACCTAGAGTGCCATAATGTGGCATCAAGGGAGTAGAACCAAAATGAGTGGAAACAGAATTTTGCTTAGAGCTAGACAAAGTACACAAAACAGATTGTGAAACACTTGAATCAGGATACGAGACTATGAGTGCTTATGTGCATGTGCAGGCTGTGAGAACTTTGTGTGGGACTGGGAGCAAGCTGTGGAGTGCTATGATAGACATAACCTCCGGCTTAAAGCAGCCTTGCCAACCACCTTCTGTGAGTGCTGAGTTTTGTCCCGAACCAAGAAGGCAGAATTACCAAATAAAAAAGAGTAATTTGAATCCTTAAGCAGTGAACTGAGTGAGATCAAATTAACACTGAAAGTAGGAGTGTAAAGCACATTTTGAAGTGTTAAAAATGGTAACAAATGGACACTACCTATAGCAGACACAAAAATCTTTTGATAATTTGGAAGAAAAACAATTTTGTTGGACAAATTGACATTGAAAATAATAAGATTCAAATTATGAGATATGTGGGAACTTGCCCCCTGAATCAATGATTCATGAGTTAGATTTGGAACTGACATACGAAGTAGGGACTGAAAAAATCATAACAATATTTGAGCGAAAGTTATCAACTGCTAATATTGGTGTTGATGTCATGGGAGGATCATCTTCACTGTTTAAAACAGAATCAGAAACTTGATTTACAAAACTGGAACAAGCTTCGCTTTCTTGTATGAGGGGGAAAGCCATGATGCTTGGGGCATTTATTCTTAACATGCCTGCCCTATCCTGCCACAATGAGCACAAACTGGGTGATCTTTCTAGATGATTGTACGGATCATCGAGACCCATCAAGAAAACGAGAAAATACTCATTCTCAAGATGCCAAGTTTTCCAGTTGTCACCGCCACCGGTCAAGAAATGCAATACAAAGACCAAACTGGGATTTCTCATTAGAGCCAACGAAGAAAGGATATAGGAGTGTGCATCTTCCATGATGAACTCAATTAGAAAGCTGAATGAAGAACAAGCACGATGAACATTCAAAGAAACTTGCAGAGATGCAAGTGTTCAAAAGAAGAAAGGAAACTCAATTGTGAAAGCCAGAACTCAACTGATACCATATTTTGACTAACAAACTTGAAATGGATGAGCAGTGTGCTCTATCCGACTCATTGAATGATGTAATTGAATAAAATTTATTACAATTAGTGTATTGATACATACATTAAATAGCTTCAGATAAAGACTAATTAGAAGTTAACTAATGGTAGTGGTCATCAACAGCAGAAATATAAAGTAAAATTTTGTTTTTAAGATATAAATAAAGCATGACATGTTTGCTATATAATGGAAATTCTACTGTAATCCACCAATAGGAGAGTAAGAAAATGCGTCTTATGGTTTTTAATATCTTTCTAATCGAAAAACAATTTATAAAGCACCTGAATTGCTGTAATATTCTATCAAAAACATTCGCTGAGAGTGAGACTACGGATGAAATGAAGTGAATCGGCTGTAATAAAGCGTCTGAGTAGGATCCACATCCACCTGAGAAAGAAAAACAAAACAAATTAGTGGACAATCGTTTTAATCCAAAGCCCTAATTCATAGAATTAAATTAGATAAATGGCGAGGGTACCTCTGTTTCACGAAGGTACTCATTAAGTTCAGAGTCGAAGGGACCACAGAATTCAGGATCATTCAATATTCTTGTCTCCCATGACGGCGCTACCGTGGGCTTTGATTTTGCGATGTTTTTCTTTTTCTGCTTTTGAATCTTGCTCTGCGGCAGGGAAACGACGTTGGAGAGGTTAGTGTTGGTGTTGGTGAGGTCGCCCAAGACGACGCGCTTCTTCTTCTTCTTGTGGGGTTCGCATATTGCAGCAGCGGTCCTCTTCTTGGTGTCGCACGCGCAGTTTTCTTGATCGGCCATGAGAAGTAGTAACAAGTGAGAAGAAAATGGAATCACCTCTACCTGTTGTTTCTAAATTGTAATTGTAATTGCGTTGGAGCGGAAGCTCCCACTTTCAAATATTTGCAGTGGTTTCCATATTCCCGCCTTCCAAATTCACCGCTTCCGCTCTCCATTACACTGCTTTCTTTAAATATTTTCTCTCATTAAAAAAAAATGCTTAAATACCATTTACTCCCTGCAAATATCATGATAATCTATTTACCCCCTGCAAAAGAAAAACTTTTAAAACAAGCCTTACAAATATTAAGTGTTTCTAGTTACCTTCTGGCGTTAACTTTCTGTTAAAAGAACTGAGATGGGTGTTAGAGATGACGTCATCACTCCTTGTCACCACTGCCACGTCAGCAACCTTTAGTTCACATTTAAGGGAAGTTACCACTTAGCCAATGCTTCACTAGTATTATGTCAGCAATTCTATTTTATTTATGGTGTTAAAAAAGATAGATTTTTTTAAAAAATAATGGAAACAAGCAACAGATCTCCTTTTCTCTTCTTCGAATTCACACAGAAATCAAGCAGTAAATCAATGCACATCAAGAATCAAAAACAGAATTTGAAATCGAAATCCCCTAAATTCGAAAACTAAATTGATGCTGATGATTTAAGAATAAAAAACGAAAACCCCTAATTTCAAAAACGAGATTGATGTTGATGATTTAAGAATCGAAAACAAAATTGATGTTGATGATTTAATAATCGAAAACGAAAGCCCCTAATTTCGAAAGCCCTTAATTTTAATTAATTTGGAAAACAAAATGATGTTGATGATCAGATCTGGGGTTGGTTGAAGAAGATGAAGATATGTTGTTTCCAGGAAAAAGAAACGATGGGTCTGAGAAGAAGAATGAAGATTTTCAGAATTAAGAAGACTGAAAATATGTAATATATATTTGTAGTTGGATTGTTATAGTCAAATATTGAAGTGGCTTAGTGGTAGGAGGTGGTGTTTGTCACATCTAGGTCATGGGTTCAACTCTTAGTTTTGCCAAAATGTTCAAAGGTACCCCACATTTCCCACGTGGTAATGGTGACAAGGAGTGGTGACGTCATCTCTAACAGCCACCTCAGTTTTTTTAACAGAAAGTTAACGCCAGGGGGGTAACTAGAAACATTTAATATTCGCAAGGTTTGTTTTAAGAGTTTTTTTTGCAGTGGGTAAATGGATTATCGTGATATTTGCAGGGGGTAAATGATATTTAAGCCTAAAAAAAATATTTTTTCCCGTTATCAATAAAAATACTACAAACACTCTCTTTGACGTACTTCTTATTGGGGAATACGCATAGCACCCCTTGTACAGTCAGCATACCACATGGGCAAAGTGTCAGTGACACGTCAGATAGCAACTAAGCCATGTGGCTGAATTAGTTATACGGTTAGGATAGTGTTAGTAATGGTAACAGAATTAGTTAAGAGCTAACCCAGTTGGTTAGATTGTAATGAAGTTGTTTTTATTTTTTTATTTTTTTTAGATAGGCAATTGTTAGTAGGATAGTGTTACTCCGTAATGAAGCTGTATATAAACTAATCACTCTTGTAATTACAATCAATGAAGTATTCAGTTGAATCACAACTCTCTATCATACTTTCCTCAATATGGTATCAGAGTCTATCCTAGATCACCATTATTATGCACGCACCAAGCCCAATAGTGTTGGTCGTGGGGGGTGTATTAGGAAAAACCCAAGTCCCACAGAGGGATGTCAACGGGGCGGGGCGGGTACGGGTAGTAGTTACCTGTTACCTGATGAATCCCCATCACATGATGGTTCTTAGTATGGAAAAGAGAATTTTATGTGAAGATTTTATTGAATGTAGGGAAAATGGCAACACTAAAAGAGTAAATTGTGCTAGTTGAAATTGTATTGCTTTGCAGCAGTGTTTACGCTTGGTTTTTGTGGTGTTTTTGTGCCCCGAGACTAGGTGAAAGGAAGAACGAAGAAATGCAAGCAATCGGACGAAAAAGTGCCAAGGAATGAGCTTGCTTGTGTGGCGCTGAATCGTCGCATGAGCGCCAAATGAGGCGACAAAGTGCGAGAAATAAAAAGTCCTCGTCCATTCGCGCCCATCATCGCATGAGGCGCCAGTGAGGCGCCGATTCTTTAGCGTCCTCCAATTAGTGGCGCTTAAGTTAGCCATTGAGGCGCCAACGAGCGCCGATTCTTTGAAAAACACGATAAAACACGCAAAAGCTGCGTTTTGAGAGGATCTTCCGACATTTTAGGCGAATTGAAACCCTAGCACACCGAGAGAGAGTTGGTTGCGGCTCGCTGACCATCGAAGAATCAAGCCTTGGGAACAAGAATTGAGACTTGAATGTCATCATCATCATCGTTATTATCTTGTAATTCTCTTTTCCCTTATCTTTGATCATGTGTAACTAAACCCCTAATGTTGGGGATGGATAAATTCGATTTAGATTTATTGTTCTTTGGTTTATCTTGATGATTTTTATCGTTCTCTCTCGTTTGTGAATTGATATTACGTGTTTAACCTTTACGTAATTGGGAAATTATAGAACCTATATTCTATTCAATAATTTAACGGAAGTTCTTATTATTGGATTGTTTGAATTTCAATTCCTTCCATTCGTAAGTTTAGGAATATCCTGCGAATTGATGTATGTGGCGAATCCTTGCGTTTAATGCTTGTTGTTAGTAGATGCACCTAAGGAATTAGGGCTTTTATCAATTAACAAAGACCTATTCACCTAAGGGATTAGGGCTTAGTTAGAATTGTGGATTTGATAGCAAATGAGAGAGAGATAACTCCCGAAAATAAATCGATGCGATAGCATGAAATCGGAAGACATCCATCCCTAGCGTTTTCTCAACGTATTTCTTCCAACGTGTTCGGTTTTCTCATAGTTAAAAAGTCAAAAACAATTTACAGCTTTACCGCTTGAGCTTCATAGCTCAACATTACCAAACAAAACCCCTTTCAACTTGGTTCAAATTAGTCGTTGCATCGTAGTTGGCAAATTAAATTCGATCCTTGAGGGCGATATCCGGTTCTTACTGGTTTTATTACTTGCACGATTTGGTACACTTGCCAAATAGTTAACAAGTTTTTGGCGCCGTTGCCGGGGATCGGAATTAATTTACTAATTATTTCGAAGGCAACTGCTAATTTGAACCCGTACATACTTTAATTTGTTTTTAGTTTTGTTGCTTCTTTTTACTTTATGCATATATTTTTTTATCCTTTTACCACTTTTACTCCCTTGATTCTATGAAAGCCAGGTGAATACTTTGTAAGTCATGGAGTCCACACTACTTCCACTTCGTTGTTGTTGTTGTGGAGGACCACATTTAAATGGCGATTGTGAGACATACTCCTATTGTGATCTTTGTGGGAAAGATCTTGTGTATTGCTCTTGTGAACCAGAATGGGTACTCCTTGACGAGCCTTTACCTTGGTTGTGACCTAAAATTCTTGAGGAGCAGTGGATAGTTATTGACAAATCATATCCCGGTTAGCGGATGAACAACCACTTATTCAAGATTCGAACAAGAAGAAAAGGGATCAATAATAGAAGAATCATGTGAGATAAGGAAATATGAGGAAGAAAAAATAATTGAGCGGAGGATCCTCTTGTTTGGAAGGAAGCTAAAAACTCTCAATCTTGGGAAGGTATGGAAATCCAACCGTAAATCACCCAACAAATCATTCTCCTTCTCATCTTTTGAGAAGCAAGGAAGATGGGAGTGAAGAGCTTGATCGATATTTAGACTCCTTCTATGCCTTGTTTATCATCCTTCACCTTGAGAGGATATGGAAGCATATGAAATTGTACCTCAAGTTCATGAATTTCCTACCTCATAAACGGAAGAAGAAGGATGATGTGTTCTTCGTGTCATATATTCCACCTTGACGAGAGGGGAATTGCGGCGTCAAAGCTAGTGACGTTAAGAAAGCGCTTATTGGGAGGCAACCCAATTTTCTCTATCCCCGTCTTTTAATTTTACCTTATTTGATTTTATTTTATTTTCTCGCATTATTTTTATCGATTAGTACTTTAGGGTGCATCTAGGACACATTTACACACTTGTAGGGAAGAATGGATGTGTTGGCGACTAACCGAGAATGCATGACAAACAAACCAAGAGCAGCGGTTGGCGGACTCGAGAATAGAATGGCGGCGGAGCACAAGTTTGGGATGAGAGCCTATCTGAGCAATGTGCACGATGTAGAGTGGAGGGCGATTGGATCCGGATCTTGACATCTTTCAGTCACCTCCGCCGGACTCGGGCGCTTGGTTGAGTAGTCTCTACTCACCGCTATGGTTATTTTCTCTCCTTCCACTTATCTTGCATGATGTGATTGTGTACTTTGATGTTTTCTCTTAGGTTAGTTATCGTTTTTAATTTTATTTTTGTTTTTGCCTTAGTCTTTGTACATAGGTCTTCCCCTAAATCAATCGGTGAGGACAACTGCTTTGTGTTTAAATGGGGAGGACCTATCGTCGATTCATGAATAAAATGCAATCATATGGTGAATTTCTGTTTAAATTTTTTTGAAATTAGTTGAGCAAACTTAGTGATGATGTGGTGAGAATTGAGCGAATAGTATCCCCTGTGGTGAAGGAACTTATGCAATCTTGCTTCCACACTCAAAACATTAACTCGTGTGGAACTTAGTGATCCTAGAAATGATTTTAGCTAAGCTTAGCTGTTTGGTGGACCATGGGAGTGCCAAATTTTTACTAAAAATTAAGGGTAGTTGTAGAAGCTAAGTTGGGGTGCATCGGTTGTACTAAGGTGGGTATGCAGATTGTAGGATGGTCGGTGCGTGTGGGTGTCGGTGTGCGTGAGTGCGAGCTGCGCAGCGTCTACCGTAACGCTGCGGTGTATCGCCGTGGTGTGTCGGTGTGTGTGAGTGCAACAACTGCGTGCGTCCCGCAAATGCGTAGTGTATGTATGTGTGTGTGTGTGCGGCGTGAGTGCAACAACGCAGCGTCTACCCGTAACGTTGTAGTGTATGCGTGTGTGTTTAAGTGTGTTTGTGAACAAGTGGAAAAATCCACATAGCCGTGTAATTGTTGCAATTTCCGGCAGCTTCTTGAGTAAATCTAAATTTTTGATGTAATGAGGGGTTGCGACCAAAAACTCTACGTTGTGTGGTTTGTGTTGTGTGTGTATTGAAGTAGTTGTGCCTTTGGTCAATCATAATACCGAATTAAGACCCTTTGTCGTTGCTTTGAAGCCCTCAATCTTATGTGGAAACGTTAGTCTACCCTTTGTTTTGAAACATCTTTGGCGGTCTCGGAAGAAAGCCCTCTAGTCTTAGTTAGATGCATTTTGAAACTAGCTTTGTTCCAATTCAGTTAAATGTCACACACGCACTATTGAGCAAGTATGTGCTAGTGAAATTACCATATGTGGGATTGCAATTGAGTGACTTGATCACGAAAGTTGTTGCTCAACTTGTCCTTTGGATGTTTGTGATTGTCTTGTTTAAAAAGGGATTCATAACTGATTGCATGTTATCTGATGTTGACGATGTTTTGTTTTTGTCTTGCATTGTCTTTGCTTGAGGACAAGCAAATGTTCAAGTTGGGGGTTGTGATGAATCCCCATCACATGATGGTTCTTAGTATGGAAAAGAGAATTTTATGTGAAGATTTTATTGAATGTAGGGAAAATGGCAACACTAAAAGAGTAAATTGTGCTAGTTGAAATTGTATTGCTTTGCAGTGTTTACGCTTGGTTTTTGTGGTGTTTTTGTGCCCCAGGACTAGGTGAAAGGAAGAACGAAGAAATGCAAGCAATCGGACGAAAAAGTGCCAAGGAATGAGCTTGCTACTGGCTTGAAGTGGCGCCGAATCTGTCGCATGAGCGCCAAATGAGGCGACAAAGGAGTGCGAGAAATAAAAAGTCCTGTCCATTCGCGCCCATCGCGCGCATGGCGCCAAATGAGCGCCGATTCGTAGCGCCTCCTCCAATTAGTGGCGCTTAAGTGTCATTGGAGGCGCCAACGAGCGCCGATTCTTTGGAAAACACGATAAAACACGCAAAGCTGCGTTTTTGAGGATCTTCGACATTTTAGGCAATTGAAACCCTAGCACACCGAGAGAGAGTTGGTTGCAGTCTGCGACCATCGAAGAATCAAGCCTTGGGAACAAGAATTGAGACTTGAATGTCATCATCATCATCGTTATTATCTTGTAATTCTCTCTTTTCCTTATCTTTGATCATGTGTAACTAAACCCTAATGTTGGGGATGGATAAATTCGATTTAGATTTATTGTTCTTTGGTTTATCTTGATGATTTTTATCGTTCTCTCTCGTTTGTGAATTGATATTACGTGTTTAACCTTTCTGTAATTGGGAAATTATAGAACCTATATTCTATTCAATAATTTAACGGAAGTTCTTATTATTGGATTGTTTGAATTTCAATTCCTTCCATTCGTAAGTTTAGGAATATCCTGCGAATTGATGTATGTGGCGAATCCTTGCGTTTAATGCTTGTTGTTAGTAGATGCACCTAAGGAATTAGGGCTTTTATCAATTAACAAAGACCTATTCACCTAAGGGATTAGGGCTTAGTTAGAATTGTGGATTTGATAGCAAATGAGAGAGAGAGATAACTCCCGAAAATAAATCGATAACGATAGCATGAAATCGGAAGACATCCATCCCTAGCGTTTTCTCAACGTATTTCTTCCAACGTGTTCGGTTTTCTCATAGTTAAAAAGTCAAAAACAATTTACGCTTTACCGCTTGAGCTTCATAGCTCAACATTACCAAACAAAACCCCTTTCAACTTGGTTCAAATTAGTCGTTGCATCGTAGTTGGCAAATTAAATTCGATCCTTGAGGACGATATCCCGGTTCTTACCGGTTTTATTACTTGCACGATTTGGTACACTTGCCAAATAGTTAACATTACCCGACCCGTTTAATATAAATACTACCTGTACCCGCCGGGTCTTTCACGGGTATTGTCTCCTTGCGGGTACCCACGGGTACTTTTAATATTAATTAAAATATAATTTTTTTCAAATAAAATTTGAAATACCAAACAAAATTAATCTTTTGAGCACTAATTTTCTCTTCATTCATATAAAAAATTAGTCATTTCATTATACATTTATTTAATCATTTATTTGTTAACTTATAGTAGTTAATGAAAGAAGATTAATAACACTAAAATTAATAATAATAATAATAATAATAATAGCAAATTTCTCAAATAAGTATTATTTATTACAGCACGCAATTACCGTGAGTCACGACTACCTCAATATCTAGACCCGCCCGTTTATTAACGGGTAGTTTAAGTATCGATTTATTTTACCCGCGGGTACCCGTTAAGCTACCCGCCTGCGTGCCAATCACGGGTAATACCATGGTACCCACGGTGCGTATATTTTTGCCATCCCTAGTCTCACATTGACTAGAGATATGGTCTCAAAAGAGCTTATAAATGGGAGGCAATCTTCACCTTACAAGTCGGTTTTGTGAGGTTGAGTTGGGTCTAAACCACATTCTAATATGGTATCAGAGCTTCGTATTCCAATACTCACTCTATGGCTATGTTTGTTAAAAAGTAGCAGATAGCGGATAGCAGATGAGCTACCTGATAGCAATTGATGTGTTTGCTAAAACTAGCGATTTAACTAGGTGATAAATGTAAAATGACATAAAAAGATATATTTATTTAATTCATGATTACATTTATTTAATAAGGATAGAGAATAAATTTAAGAAAAATATTTATAAACTAATCACTCTTGTAATTTTTTTAGTGTTAGTAATGGTAACAGAATTAGTTAAGAGCTAACCCAGTTGGTTAGATTGTAATGAAGTTGTTTTTATTTTTTATTTTTATTTTTTTATTTTTTTTAGATAGGCAATTGTTAGTAGGATAGTGTTACTCCGTAATGAAGCTGTATATAAACTAATCACTCTTGTAATTACAATCAATGAAGTATTCAGTTGAATCACAACTCTCTATCATACTTTCCTCAATATGGTATCAGAGTCTATCCTAGATCACCATTATTATGCACGCACCAAGCCCAATAGTGTTGGTCGTGGGGGGTGTATTAGGAAAAACCCAAGTCCCACAGAGGGATGTCAACGGGGCGGGCGGGTACGGGTAGTAGTTACCTGTTACCCGACCCGTTTAATATAAATACTACCTGTACCCGCCCCAATACTCACGCGGGTACCCCGCGTAGCGGGTCTTTCACGGGTATTGTCTCCTTGCGGGTACCCACGGGTACTTTTAATATTAATTAAAATATAATTTTTTTCAAATAAAATTTGAAATACCAAACAAAATTAATCTTTTGAGCACTAATTTTCTCTTCATTCATATAAAAAAATTAGTCATTTCATTATACATTTATTTAATCATTTATTTGTTAACTTATAGTAGTTAATGAAAGAAGATTAATAACACTAAAATTAATAATAATAATAATAATAATAATAGCAAATTTCTCAAATAAGTATTATTTATTACGGGTACGGGTACCCGCGGGTACGACTACCTCAATATCTAGACCCGCCCCGTTTATTAACGGGTAGTTTAAGTATCGATTTATTTTACCCGCGGGTACCCGTTAAGCTACCCGCCTCGTACCCGTCACGGGTAATACCCGCGGGTACCCACGGGTGCGTATATTTTTGCCATCCCTAGTCTCACATTGACTAGAGATATGGTCTCAAAAGAGCTTATAAATGGGAGGCAATCTTCACCTTACAAGTCGGTTTTGTGAGGTTGAGTTGGGTCTAAACCACATTCTAATATGGTATCAGAGCTTCGTATTCCAATACTCACTCTATGGCTATGTTTGTTAAAAAGTAGCAGATAGCGGATAGCAGATGAGCTACCTGATAGCAATTGATGTGTTTGCTAAAACTAGCGATTTAACTAGGTGATAAATGTAAAATGACATAAAAAGATATATTTATTTAATTCATGATTACATTTATTTAATAAGGATAGAGAATAAATTTAAGAAAAATAACAAGGTAAAAATGCCAAAAAAAATAGTGAGACGCTATCCGCTAGCATTTTTTGAAACGCTACTTGAAGTAGCATTTGAAAAAACGCTATCCTAAAAACACTAAACGCTGCTCCTTACCAAACATGTGTACTCTTCACTCGCTAGTTCCATCCGCTATTTTCATTCGGTATCCGCTAGCGGATAGAACGCGCTAAACAGAGCCTATGTTTGACTAAAATTAATGCAGGTCCCGTCACTTTGAAAGTGGGATCTACTCCCTCCGTCCCAAATTATTTGTTGTTTTAGCAAAATTAATTTGTCTCAAATTGTTTGTTGTTTTCGATTTTCAAGGACACTTTTAATACTCTCTGCCATTTATACCCTTATTAATTATGACAACTTTTTACATCTAATAAATGATTCACATTTATCAATGTATAGTGATAAAGAGTTAAATGGTAAATTAGACAACACTTTTTAGAAATCGGATTCTGATTATGCAGGTGATACTAATGATCGTAAAAGAACTAGTGGGTATGTGTTTATCATTGGATTGGTGTTCCAAAAAACAAGTCGTGGTGACACTATCCACCACTGAAGTAGAGTTTATAGCTGCTGCAGCTAGTGGATGTCAAAGTGTTTGGATGAGAAGAATCCTAAATTGTATTGGTGAGAAACAGTTTACTGCAACTGATATTCATTGTGACAATAGTTCAGCTATAAAATTGTCAAAAAATCCTGTCCTACATGGAAGGAGCAGGCATATAGATATTAGATACCATTTTCTTAGAGACTTATGTAAGGAAGGTGTGATAAATTTGAGTTACTGCAACACAAAAGACCAAATTGCAGATGTAATGACAAAACCCCTGAAGCTGGAGGATTATATCAAAATGAGAACTTTGCTGGGAATGACTGTAATACAAGAAACAACTTAGTTGCTGCTTTACTGTGATGTTGCAAGTTGTATCAGTATCAGTTTTGTGTATGTCTGTAATCTGAATCTGTGTCTGCTAAATTGTTTGTATTAGCTTCAGATTAAGGGAGGCAATGTTGATATTGGTGTAATAGTTGTGCACGTGTATGTCACATGTGTGACCTAGGGGTTTTATTGTAATTTCTTATTTTGTAGTTAGCTGGTTTTAGTGTTCTAACTGAGTTAGTTATCAGTTAGTTAGAAGAGCTTCCTTTCAAAATGTGTATATATGATGTATCTGAAACCAGTTAATGCAATCGAAGATATTCATTCTCTTCTTCTTGTTTTGCCAATTATAACACTAGATACATATGTTATTCAATAAATAAAAAAACTTATTTCTCACTTATAAATAAGACCAGAAAGAGTATTTATTCACAGTAAAATCCATATAACGAAAGCATGTACCTGCACTTTGATACCCAAAGAGTATGTAGACGATACGAGCATTAAAGTTGTTATCCGTGCATGTACGAGTACTCGAGTACGGACACAATAATATTCTGATTAGAGAGTGCTCATTGCCAATTTGCCATCTCTAAGTCTCTAACCTCACGTCTAGTTTGAAGCGACTAGAGATCGCTTCCGCATTGAATTTGTCTAGGAACGCATTATTTGATGGATGTACGACAGAACCAAACATGCTACTAATCTCAACATATGGATCAGGTTTCTTCTTCTAAAAGATTATCTATTATGCGATAAAAATCATATCGCCAGATGCTCTCTTTTAATTTGAATTGCCCAGTTTAATGTTATACTACTACATTGCTGTGTGTGTCCCTTTCAATTTGTTGAGAGTGCTGATCATTGATTCCACAAGCTGCAAATGCATGCATGTGGTGTGGGGATGCCAAAGGTACCGTCCAATATGACCGCGTGTAATATTGGATTTAACTCATAATTCACTGTAAATGAAAACAATAAAACATCTCAATCATCAATTAATTTGTGTTCTGTACCGTATTTAAGGATATGTTTATGTCCGAGATAGTTGGTAGGTCAGTTATGAAGTGTTCTTGATCAATATTGGTAACGTCCGAGCTTGATGTTCCGAGCTGAGGTTGGGTGTATCTGCATAGACACTCCGATGCTAAAGTCAGTAACAGTAGAGTTAATGCAAATATGTGAGTGATTAATGCGTACCTCTCTCCTTCTAATTAGTGATGTATTTATAGGTTAAAGAGGCATATATGTGTGTTGATCTGGTCCATTCGTTGTGGAGGTGCATTATGGGCCCTTTGATGAGTGAATGTGAGCTTGGACTGTTGAAGGCCTAATCAGTGGCATTTTTAAGTGGAGGGGGTGTAAATAGAAGGTGCATAATTTCTCCATAACAATTTGCTAGACATCATGTTGTACTAATTAATGTATGTGACGGTGGCACTGGCCGGGTATCTATATATGTTGTTGTGCCATTATTGATTGTGTTGGTCCATACTGTAATCCAAGACAGAGGATCTGTTCACTATGGATTGGATGAAATTATGCATAGTAGGGGATGTTACAAAGAAAATCCAAATATCTGTGGTCCTCTTCTGATTACTATTTGATCGTTGCAGTATCCAAACGTGTAAAAGTAGCAGAAAGGTAGTAGTAGTTTACATGGCTAAGGAAGCACAAACTTTTACTACTACATATTCAAGTGCAAATCCAACATCATACTCTGCTAAAAGCAGCTAGTAAAAGTGATTTCAACCAATATTTTAGCTCATTCCAGCTGCCCCACCATTCATTTTACACACACACCTAGCTTGTCCTGTTTGGTAGGCCAACAATGTACTTTGCAAAGTGAATTGCTTGGATGATTAGGATAAAGGAATATGTAGCTAAGATGATAAGCTATGTGTTGTATTTGTAGTAATTCAAATAATGTAGACTTGGTGCTCTGAAGACCGTGATAACACACAGTAGCACTTAGATAGTTTAAGTGAGTTAGTTTGCATTATTGCATTTAATGCATTTTTGTATTTACATTAAATTGCTAGGTTGGTTAGTTACAATGAATTATACTAGAGTTAGATAGTATAAATACTCGAGAAAATGAGATTGTAATCTTGTAATCACTATTCATTCATCAATAAGATTTGATTCTTCTCAAGTCTCTTTCCATATTTCTCTGTGTGTGAAGTGTGAGTGTTCATGGATTCCGATTGAATCCAACAAATTGGTATCGAGAGCGGTGAAAGATTAGGGAAACACGAGTGAGCCGTGAGTGTGTGTGATTTGAATTTGTGATTTGCATCGAATTGCAATTGAAATCGAAGGAAATCGCTATTTACGATTTCGGGGTTGAGAAAACACGGCGATAGTGAGTTTGTGTGATTGGAACACGGAGAGAGACGATGAAGCGGCAACAATGGCGGATTCAACACTCACTTACCAATGTTTGATGGTAGAAGCGAGTCGTTGGTCAATTGAGATCGTGTGCTATTTGGAGCACAAGATGTGCTCGAATTTGTGAGCGACGGAGTTCGAACTTGCGAGAGAATGCAGCGGAAGCCTGCAGAGGAATGCACATCGCGAGAAGAAGAAGAAGGATCGAAAGCTTTATTCTACATTCATCGATGTGTTGATGCGAAGATTTTGAGAAGATTGCGGAGTCGTTGACCGCGAAGGATGCCTGGGATACGTTGGTGCGTTGCTATGGTGGAGATGCAACAGTTAAGAAGGTGAAGCTTCAAGGACTCAGGAAGCAGTATGAAAACACGAACATGAAGAGCAATGAGAAGATCAGTGACTACATTGCACGAATTCTCACCATCACGAGCGAGATGAAGGTGTGCGGTGAAATTATGGCAGCAGGATGATAATTGAAAAGGTACTTAGATCTCTAATCGCTCAATTTGATCACATAGTTGTTGCTATTGAACAATCGAAAAATCTGGCTGCTATGAAAATAGAGGAACTACAAGGTAGTTTAGAAGCATTAGAGATAAGAGTAAATGAACGAGGCAATGAGAAAGAAACAGACCAGGCCTTACAAGCTAAGGTATCTAAGAAGAATTGGCATGAAATTAAGAAGAAACAATGGTTAGATAAGAAGAATAACAGTAGTAATAAGGAGAAGGGAAAAACAGTGTCTGATAAAGGAGAATCCTCTAATAAAGGAGGAGGTTATAATTCAAAGTTTAATAAGAAAAAGGATTTTGATAAAAGGAAAATACAGTGCTACAATTGTGATAAGTTTGGACATTTCGCGGATGAATGTTGGTCTGGTGCTGGTAAAGGAAAGAAACCAGAAAAAGGTGCTGAGCAAGCAAATTTGGCTCAAGACAGTTCTGATAGTGAACCTGTTATGCTGATGGTAACTACCAATGAAGATGGAGTAGTGATAGATTGGTGGTACATGGATACAGGTTGTTCTAATCACATCACTGGCAACAAACAGTGGTTGATTAATTACAATTCCAGCAAGAAAACCAGAATCAGGTGTGCTGATGATGAGTATTTGATTGCTGAAGGGATGGGAGATGTATTGGTGAAGTTGAAAGATGGTGGAACTGTTCTAATTGAAGATGTGTGGTATGTGCCTGGCATTAAGAGTAATTTGATGAGTGTAGGTCAATTACTAGAGAAGGGTTACTCAGTGACAATGAAGGATGAAGTGCTACAGCTGTTTGACAAGTCTGATAAGCTGATCTTGAAGTCACAATTGGGCAAGAACAGGACTTTTAAATGCAATGTAGTAGGTTCTGATGTGAAGGTGTTAAATCTGATGGTGAATCACAGAGTTGGCTATGGCATAGAAGGTTTGGACACTTGAATTTCAAGAGTCTAGCTCAGTTGAGTGAGAAGGAGTTAGTGACAGGAATGCCAAAGCTCGATGTGAGTAGCAAGACATGTGATGTGTGCTTGAGAGGCAAGCAAACTAGACTACCATTTCTTTGCTTTCGATCACCTATGAGAGCAAGCTCTCCTCTACATGCGATGAAGTTACGATATTTGTGGTCCAATTGAAGTGCCAACATTTGGAGGTAATAAGTATTTCATTACTTTTGTTGATGAATTCACTAGAATGATATGGTTGTATGTCATCAAGCAAAGAGAGTGAAGCACTAGATGTTTTTAAGAAATTTAAGGTCAGTGTGTGAAACACAGAGTGGCAGAGAAATTGAAAATACGAGAACAGGATGGTGGAGGTGAATATACCTCAAAAGCATTCGAGGAGTTTTGTGAATCTCAAGGTGTAGTCCATGAAATCACTCCACCATACACACCACAACGCACAATGGACTAGCAGAAAGAAGGAATAGAACCTTGCTTGACATGGCAAGGAGTATATTAAAGCAAAAGAACATGCCTCATGAGTTTTGGGGTGAAGGCATAACAACATCGACCTACATTCTCAATAGGTGCCCCACAAAGAGTCCAAATTGAAGGTACATATAGAATTGTGGAGTGGAAAGAAGCCCTCGATGAGTCATCTAAGGGTGTTTGGATCCTTGTGCTACAATCACATACCAGATGCAAAGAGAACAAAGTTACAAGACAAGAGTGAAGTTATGGTATTGATTGGATACCACTCAACTGGTGGTTACAAGCTGTACAATCCCAAAACCAAGAAGGTATGCACTAGTAGAGATCTCTTGATCAAGGAAGATGAGTCATGGGATTGGGAGGCGGGGAAGTCAAATTCAAGGCTACTCCAGAATTGAAATCTGCGATAATAACAGAGTGAGAGTGATGATCACGGTGATGCGAGAAGAAAATAATGATCTTTGTGGATGGTCTTTGCGGCGCCCAATGAAGTTGTGCCTGATGATGTAGCACCTAATGTACCTGCTATACCAGCAGCAAGACCACAGAGGCAGAGACAGTTACCAAGAAGATTGGAAGATCGTGAGTCTTTGCCGACGATCTTGATTCTGAGAAGAAGGTGATTTGATACATTTTGCACTTTTGGCTGATGCTGAGCCAATTAATTACACTGAGGCATTGAAGATTAGTGAATGGAGAGCTGCTATGGTTGATGAGTTGAAGTCAATTGAAAGAAATAATACTTGGGAACTTGTTCAGTTACCAAAGAACAAGAAACCAATAAGTGTGAAGTGGGTATTCAAGTTGAAGAAGGATCCTGAGGGGAGAATTGTGAAGCACAAGGCTAGGCTTGTTGCTAGAGGTTTCTTGCAAAAACAGGGAGTTGATTATACAGAGATTTTTGCACCAGTTGCAAGGCATGAAACAGTGAGAGTGATTGTCTCTCTAGCAAGTAATAAGGGGTGGAGTTTGATACATCTTGATGTGAAGTCTGCATTCTTGAATGGAGCTCTAGAGGAGACTGTTTTTGTAACACAACCCCCCGGTTATGAGTTAGAAGGCAAGGAAGACATGGTATACAAGTTGAACAAGGCACTCTATGGGCTTAAGCAAGCACCTAGAGCATGGAATAGAAGAATTGATGCATACCTTGCTCAACTTGGGTTCAAGAGATGTGAAGTAGAACATGGTGTCTATGTAATGATGAAGGAAGAGAAGAAGCTATTGCTGGTGTGCTTATACGTTGATGACTTACTAGTGACTGGAAGTCATACAACAGAAATTGAGAAGTTTACTTCACTCATGATGAGTGAATTTGAAATGACTAACTTAGGGAAATTGTCATATTTCCTTGGGATAGAGTTTTTGTGGACTGAATATGGTATTGTCATGCATCAAAAGAAGTATGCAGGGGAGATTTTAAAGAGATTTGATATGGAGGATTGCAACATTGCAATCACACCAGCAGAAACTAATCAGAAATTAGATGACAGACCTGATGAAGAAGGTGTGGACCCAACTGGTTACAAACAGTTGGTGGGATCACTCAGATACCTCTGCAATAGCAGACCAGATATCTGTTATGCAGTAGGAGTACTTAGCAGATTTATGAACAGGCCAAAGAAATCACATTTCTTGGCTGCCAAAAGAGTTCTCAGATATGTAAAGGGAACTATGCAATATGGTGTGATGTTTCCAAGCATTATTGATGATGCTGGTATGGAACTGATTGGATTTGCGGATCGCATTGGTGTGGTGACGATCGGATCGCGAGTAGTACATCTGGTTATTTGTTTAAGTTTGGTGGAGCTGCAGTGTCGTGGAGCTCGAAGAAACAACTATTCTGACCTCTCTCGAGTTGCGAGCGAGTATATTTCGAGTTCCTATCTTTGCATGTCAAGCAATTTGGTTGAAGTCACTGCTTGATGAGTTGAAATGTGAAGTGCAAATGCCACTCATCGCTGCGATGACAACAAGTCGGCAATAAGTCTTGCCAAAAACCCGGTTTCACATGGGCGCGCTGCAAGCACATCGAGACGAGGTTTCACTTCATTAGGGAGCAAGTGAATAATGGTGTTTTGAAATTGATTTACTGCCCTACTGAAGATCAGTTAGCAGACCTGCTAACCAAGGCTATTAAACCAGACAGATTTGCTAAACTGAGGGAAGAAATTGGTGTTATTTGTTTTGAGGATTTGAATTAAGGGGAAGTGTTGTATTTGTAGTAATTCAAATAATGTAGACTTGGTGCTACAAAGACTGTGATAACACAAGTAGCACTTAGATAGTTTAAGTGAGTTAGCTGCATTATTGCATTTAATGCATTTTTTGTATTTCTGTTAAATTGCTAGCTGGTTAGTTGCAACAGAATTATACTAGAGTTAGATAGTATAAATACTCAGAAAATGAGATTGTAACTGTAATCACTATTCATTCATCAATAAGATTTCAGTTCTTCTCAAGTCTCTTTCCATATTTCTCTGTGTGTGAAGTGTGAGTGTTCATGGATTCCGATTGAATCCAACACTATGAAGCATGGTACTCCATAATGAAATTCAATAGTGAGTAATTAAAACATAACCCGTTAATTTATTTATTTTGGTATAAATTGGGTATCATCTGCGCGCAACTACAAATACTAATCCCTCAAGATTGGTATGACCACAATGGGCGACAAAATTTTCCTTAAAGAGATTTAACATTGATGCATACCCAATGCTGAATTCGAATTCAGAACCTTAATTGGTACATAACCCATTAATTAGTGGTACGGGTGGAGCTATCATACATTTTAGTGGGCCAAATAAAAATATTTAATTGCATCTCTGGTTCATCAAGTTTCTCCATCTAATGAGTTTGGTCTCTCTGCGTGATTTTGCTCCCTCAATTTTCTTAATTTGACAATTTAGTTTCAGTGATTTTTTTATTGCATTTTTAGTTCCCAAATATTATGTATTGTGCACTTTTTGGTTTTCTTCCAAAATTTTCTCAAAATCGAAGATTTATGGAGTCAAAAGTGCAAATAATTTATGATTTTGAGGGACACAATGTAAAATTAAAAGGCATGGGGTCATATGTGGAATGGCAACATATACCTTCCTATTATGAGGTTTGAAAAAATATGGAATTCGAGAAACAGAGTTCAGGTGAGGAAGATGCAAAACCAAAGCACAGGTGTTTCTTCCGTCAAAAAAAAATACAGGTGTTTCAAAAGATCCAGGTGAGTAACACGAGTTTAAAGTAGCGACTACTTAGAAGAAGTAGCAGAATTGGAGGGTGAAGAAGGAAGTGTGAAATGGGGTTTGAGATGAGCAAGTTTGTGTAGTACCTAATTTTCTTCATTCCACTGTGTTCCCAGCCGACCGCCCAGGAAGGCTCGGCCACACATCGCTTCCTGACCGACACGACTGACTCCGAGAAGGCAAGGCAAGACAGTTTGAGGTTTCGGCCTGCATCAAGAACCGAGGGACTCATCGGCCACGCAGAGTGAGGGACTCCCCCTCCGTCTGCGGCTCGACCTCTTCTCCCCTCGGCTATAGAGTAATCATAAGCAGAATACATATATAGAATGTCCTATAATTGCGCCCCGAGAGATGTAATCACTATAATGAGCATTTATTACTCACAATTACTCCTGTACTATATATATCTCGCCCTTGAGGCTAATAGAAGATCCAGAATTTGACTCTCCATTCTTTACAGTCTTACTCTCTATTATTCTTGTGTTCTGGCTAAACCCTACTCAAGGGAATAGTTAGGAACATTGGCGCCCACCGTGGGGCCACGGTAAAACTCATCCCTGGCCGCACAGTCCGATGGACATTTTCTTACCTAAGCCCCTCTCTGCCGGCGATGGTTGAGGATGGATCTCACTTGCATCAAGTCACCGTTGTCAGAGTTGGAGAAAAATGTAACACAATTTGTCAACTAAATCCCAACCACTTACTTCCAAAGAGATAAATTTGTTCACATACATAATCTAGATCTACCTAAAACCTACAGTTCACTCCCCCTTGGTTTTAAAATTACCAAGAGACATCATCGGTACCTTCTCTTCGCTATAGATCCAGTCACAAACAACAACACCAAGCCACGTGACGGCGAATGTAAGGAGTTGGAAATATGATCAGTTTCTATCAACGCAACCACCTTGCTGTAGAAATATCCACAACCAAAACCCCTCAGCCGGAAGTCTGTATGAAGCATGTTCGTCATCACCACGACAGTCGTGTTCGCCTTCGTCGCAAAGGATGTACGCTGTCAAAACTATCATACAAATCATCCACGATCAACAACTCGCAGTTGCTCTTTAGCCATATCTTGGGTCTTCAGATAAGTTGTCATAACCCTGATCTTAATTCTTTAGCTTTAAATGTGGTTAATCTCTATTTTGACCTATAATCATGTGAAGAAATTCGGCATAATGCTTATAATTTAACTCCAACAAGCAGTAGTATAACCAGGGTGTGGCCCGCATATTTCGAATTATTATTATTATTTCGGTCCCCTGTTGAATATAATTTGTTGTCTAAAATATCCAGTTAGAAGAGAAGTCTACTTGTTTTATCTTTTCATGATTTACAGGTAGAAAAAGAACTTTGACAGGTTCAAAAACTGAATGCACCACTCCTCAATTACCAAAAAGGCTTTTGTGCCAGTAGAGATGTTCAGGCCTACAACAACAGTCATAAGGGGTCAGCGCGCAACCATTTGGTTAAAGGAAGATCATCTGAACTCTGAAGAACTAGTAGATTAAAATTCGACTTGAGAAAGAATCAAAAAATCGTTAGAAGAAAGCCTCATTTGAAGCTCAGGTTTTATCCAATGGAGAACCGAAAATGAAATAGTAAATCGGTCGATCATAATCTTAAATGGAGATAGTCGGCCAAGCAAAAAGAAGAGCCGGCCGATAGAATGAGGAGTCGGTTAACAAGCCAATCGGAAAGATAAACACAATTACTAAAATGTTTAATTTGTGGGATCTTTTGAACACTGCTGAAGTTTCGGATACCGAGCAAAACCAAAAGTCGGTCGAACAAAGATGGAGAAGTGCGTCGGTCGACCAAAAATCAAGGCAAGGCCGATCAAGGACGGCGAACTCTTCCCTTCTGCCGAACAGAAACCAACATCCATCCCCGAGGCAGCCTAGTCACTGATGGCCAAACCACGCTCATTAACGTCAAGCTCCCACGCTGGCGCGAGGTTGCGAACGCCCATTGCGAGCGACGTTCTTTGAGCTTACGTCCAAGTAATCAAATCATCAAGTTCATTGGTATTAAGGTTTAAAAGTATCCCTTCCTCTTCACTTGGCCTACTATGTGAAAATCATAAACGAAAACAAGTGGTTTCAACCATATGATTGTGAAGATTTTTGTTGTGTTACCCTTGTTATGTATGAAGAAAAATGTTATTAGTAACTACCAAATTCAACAAACATCACGTAACTCTTGATATTTAATTATTAAAGTAGGGCCAAAATTATCAAATAGTTTGGACACTTTAATTTTCTCGCTATATCATTTTAGCAAAGCAAGATCAAATGAATATGGGGTATAACCTCATGTGCAGTTCTTTTATTTAAGAAAATCAAAGGCATGGTTTCCGCATCAACAAGCGGTGTCGTGTGTTGCAAATTCTTAGAATGCGAAGATAGGACATAGGGGTAAACTTAGAGATAGTTCTTTGTGCATCTACTCGGAAAAATTCATTTTAAACAAGAAAAAGCATTGTGTGTTAATTTTCGAGACACTGGATTATCCGTTAGACAAACTCATTCTTGTTGGCATGCTCATGACTTGAATGCTTATTGAGTTATTTAATATTGAAAAGTACAATTTATTTCATATAAAATCTGCACCTATGCTAGCTAATGCTAGCCAAGGGGACATTACGGAAAGCTAATAAATTAGTTGCAGAATCTAAGCAATTTGCAGGAAATGAAAAGAAGACAATTGGCGAAACCGACCGAGTAAAAGTGAAGGATATAATTCGCCAAGAGCACCTGCTGAACTTGTCTACTGAACTAGTGTTATCAAACTCACCCCGGCACTCGCCGAGCGTTGCCCATGAAGAAGACCATCGTCTGACCAAAAAAATAAAGGAAGCCACCCAACAGGTTCACCGCGCAAGTTACCCCCGATGACCCAGACCAAGCTCATCGGCGCCAAACACTATTGCCGAACACCTGTGCCGAACACTACTGCCAAACGCTATAGCCTAATGCCACTGCTTGTTCGCATGGTGTTACTTATCAGCGAAGCAGCAGCGAAGCAACCAACTCATAGGCAATCTTGAAGAAATGGTACAAGAGGGGTGACTGAAGTAAGTTTGAGTCGAAGCTTGAAGTGCAAATTTGAAGTGAAAATCCAATATGTAAGAAAAGATGAAGCTGATTAGCGAAACCTCATTGTTCAAGGACCAAGTCTGCCGGTTGAACAAACTGGTTTTATTGCTACCAACCTGTCTGTACCAACACTGAACTCCATCTTAGGCCATGAACTCCTATATACCAACCACAACGTACTACAACTCAAACATACTTACCAAAGAGGCGGCGTTGCGGGGACATTGGCGAGGATGACGGCTTATGTCGCCAAAGCAGATCCATTGCCGTTATGAAGAAAACTTGTTCAGGTCAAGCAACTAGACAGCTTGGAAAGCTGAGAAGGCAAACGCCAACTTAACTTTTCTAAGTAAATGAAACTGTGAAGAATAATGAGAACTCAGCGTCCTCACATTCATGGGTTATAGTGTTTTCATAAGGTTGAAAAGTATCTCTCTTTGGCTCTTTAAATTATTGTGCAAATTGTCTTATCTGTTCAGTTGATTAAACCTGCCAGTGTAGCATCTGTCATAGTTTTCAAATACCAAATTTACATATTACTTATTTGCTAAAACAAGAGGTCAATGCGACCATGATATGCATCAACCAAAAAACACGTAGCACTTAGGCCAAACTTTTTATACCCCAAGTTTAAATGCATGCATGAACTAGAAACCGCTGGAAGAGTGTAGTATACTTTTGCTGGATGTCTGAATCAATATTGGTTTCACCATTTTGGTGTTTAGCTTTTGTGTAACAGACTATGAATTAAGTTTTGGCTACTAATCCCTGCTTGGAAAGAAAGTTTCTAGCAGGTTTAAAGACTTAGCAAGAGTCTCAAAAACCAAAGAATAAGTGCATCCAAATAAGAGTACTTAGAGCCCAGTGGACAAGCATTTAGTGGCTACATGTACAACAATAAAGTGATCAAATAAAATGATCAGCTGCTACGAGGCCAAAGTAGAAGAAAAGATAGTTCCAAGCCACAAGGCTTTGGAAGGAAAAAAACACCAATCAACCAACCTGCTATTGAGCTACGAGTTCTCAACAAAACATGTCACTCAAAAGGCACCTAATGATGATCCACATGAGGGAAGTACACTCTTTTTTACATTACATAAGTTGTCCAGTTCTCTATTTTATCTGTGATACCAAGTAACTAGAAGCATGAACACGTATAAATTCAATGAATGTGGTTTGTTAGTTTAAATTCGAATGTCACATGCATGCTTTCTTAATTTTGTTCTCCATGATGCTTGTAAGTTAACCCCATAAATCGTAGCGTAACATGGGCTTGATTGCTATTATTCGCATAATCGTGTAGCATGTTGCACTTGTCGATTTGCAAAGTCAAAAATGAGGATAGGAACATGATAAGGCATATCAACGCATGTTTGTCTATAATAGGCTATGGGTCATGTGAGCACGTTAAACATAATAACCAGGAAGCGCGGCGATACTCGTGAGGTGTCTCCAAATCAAAATTTTGAATGCATTGAGATGTGTGCATGTGTTTAATATAATTTGGTTATATCACTCTTATGCTCACCCTACTCGATAATGCTAAGTTGGGCGAGCTTGTGTATACGAACCCGACATCTTTTGTTGATGAATATTTACGTGGGCAATTAACATTTTTGGAATCTTGTGAGCATTGCTAAAATTTCAGATACCATTCAAGATCATCCGAGCGAAAATTGACTGAACAAAAAAATAAAGATGTCGATCGGCCGAGCAAAAGTCAAAATGAAGTTGCCATTTAGCCGAAGGGAAATGAAGTCCACAACCAGCACAACAAAAAACCAATTGGCCAACCAAAACAAAGAAGTCCACAGCTGGCCGAACAAAAAAAAAATGAAGGAGAAGACCACATGGGTCGAAGAAAAAAAAATGAAGCAGGCCGCATAGGTCGAGCAAAAATGAAAAAACCGACCACCTAGGTCGAGCAAAAATAAAAGAGCAGACCAGATAGGTCGAGCAAAAACAAAGAAGATAGATCAATAAATGATCAAAACTGAAATGTGCCTAACAATCCCAAACGAAAGTCCCGAACCTGTAAAAACCGAGCAACGTCTCGATGTTGCCCTTGGGCAATGAAGACTAAAATCTGACAGGTGAGAGCGGGGCTGACGACCATTCTAGATATAAATCTCTCGAAGCGACACTGAAGCCGAGATCCATTGATGTCTCGGGCGTCCAAAACAAAGAAAGGAAATAAAGAGAAGGCGCCATTCGGATAGATTTCAATATAAGTAAAATGCCGAGCGGCTTCAAATTATAGTTACATCGACCTTCCCAGAATGGAAAAGTAAAAATCCACATAATCAGGTATAACATTATTATCTTATAAACTAACGAGTCTCTCCATTGTATGTTGCATTCTTGAAAATCACAGGGCCCATGAGGCGGACGAAGGCGAGAATTCGAATTCGAATCCTCTAGCCTGGCCAGAGAGCCGAGAAGCCAAAGATTCTGTTTCCAATAATTGAAAGGCTATGATGCGATGAGAGCTCCATTTGTTTTGAACGACTTCATGCTCCGCACTTGCCGCTCGGAGGCCTCTGGCGCCGTCTGTGGGAACCAGGTGAAGAAATGAGGCCCAAATTAAGTTCCAAATATTGTCTCATTGAAATAAAAAATTGCGGCAGGGAGATCTAATGACGCGGTTGGTGAAGTAAACATAGTACCGTCGACGACTCGAGGATCTCACGATAAAGCTTTCACATGACATAAGGTTCAAAAGTATCTATTCGCCTCCTTAAACTATTATTATATTATTATGTAAATTGTCTTTACTCTAAATTTGCATTTCCCTTACTTGTGCGGTAATTATGTTGACCAAATCATAAATTTCTTGAAGTTATTGATGCCCTGCTTTAAGTAAGTCTCAGGTACCAAACAAACAGGAAATGGCCAAGCGAAATAGTTGGTAATGTTGACCGAACAAGAAGAAGTCACAGAACCGTTTGTGGAAACGCTCCTTCAAGCATACTAGTACTTCGAATCGAATAAAGCCAGTGGAACACAATAATTCCATGAGTAGGCAAAATAACCATTCGGTTAAGAAAAAATAATCCGAAGAAAGTCTCATTTTGAAGCCCAGGTTCAAAAAGTAAATGTATTACTTCTCAAAAACAAAGAACTCAACCACCCGAGTAGAAAATTGAGAAGTCAACCGACGCAGCAAAAATGAAAAGTCGATCGATTGAAAAAGGAGTCGGTTAACGAAATAACATAAGTACAGCTACTATAGTGTTTCAGATACCATTTGAAGGAGGAGAAGTCAATCAAAGGAGAACTCGCCGAACGAAAGGCAAAAGTAGGAAGAAACCAACCGTGAAAGCAACAATCTCTAAAGGAGGAAGTACACTTATATATCCATTTTCCGCTTGGCTATCAAAAAGTTGCATAACTATCATAAATTTTAAATGCAATAATATACTGTTAGAAGCTACTTGATTGCCATACTGCTTAGCTGAGAAATTCCGCCAACACAAACAGGATAGTCATGAAAATTCTTAATGTTGAAGTTAAATTTACTGTCATTTATTATTATTGAAATTACTAATACTTTGCACTAAGGAAAGGGCTCAGATATCATTCAAAAGAAGATTGACTACCGTGAATGAAGAAGTCAACTCGCCAAAGATAGATGAAGATAGTCGGTAGAGAGAAAATCGATGGTGACCAATTGGAAGATTAAGAGCGGACACCCCATCTTCGCTTAACAAAAGAGAGCAACCAATATGTAGATTGTGCTCTCCACTATTTAAATATTATTAAAGCTACTAATATTGTGCACTAGGTAAATGTTTCAGGGATAAAAAAGACTGACTCAAGAGGATAAGGAAAACCGAACAAAAAGGAAGCGAGTGATCAAAAATCCGATCAATGACGGTGCCTCTGAAAATAAAACCAAATGGGAGCAAACAACAAAAGGCAGCGTAAGTCCTACGGGCAGTGTAAGACCTTTCAACCAAATAATCAAAGGCAGCGTAAGTCCTACGGGCAGTGTAAGACCTTTCAACCAAATAATCAAAGGCAACGTAAGTCCTACGGGCGATATAAGACCTTTCAAGAAAAACAAAAGAATGTGCCATAATAACGAAGTCCCGACAGGCAAGGACCGAGCAACGTCTCGATGTTGCCCTTGGGCAATGAAGACTAAAGTCCTGACAGGTGAGAGCGGGGCTGACGAGCCACGCACCACCCTTGGGCACACCAGTTCGGTTCGACGTGAACCCATGCTTCACTGGAAACCGAAAGGGGGCTTGCATCGCATAGGCTAAAGTAACTGCCGTCGACGCTAACACGCTCGGTGCGGTGTGGTGTGTGGAATATGCCACATACACTTGAGTGCAAGTATACACTGTCCAAAAACAAGTAGTAAAAAGATCGAACCCACAGAGATTGAAAAACTCACTTTTAAATGATATAAAGTAATATAGTGCAAAGTCACAAAGTAATAAAATAATTTTGGATTTTGATGATCACAACTAAGTTAGAAAACAAAGAAAGAATGTTGATAGTGTAAAAGAGAAAAGCTAGTTGGAATGTCTTCATCAAGTAATTTACTTAAAAGAGTATGATGCGAAGATGTGATGCAAATGCACCTTGAATCTTTGTTGCATTAGCTATGTGCCTTTCGGTCACTTTCTTCGAGTTTCATTACCAGCTCTTATGATCCTTGTTCTATGCAATAAAAGAAAGGGTGTCGATTGCCAATCTTGCCTCCTAACAAGTATCACTTTGCTTAAGTGAATTCACTCTTGTATTTTAAGTACCCACAATTATCCTATGGACTATACTATCCTATGTCTAGGACTTAGCATGGTTTTCACAAAGTTTTCTTTATATAAAACACTCACCCATATTAGTTCTTGAGTTCTTAATTGTAAGCCATGTCCGGTCATTTACAATTCATACTTATTCTAAGTGATCAAGTTTAAAATAAGTAATAAAAATATTATCAAGCAAGAACTAAAGTACAAACATACATACATGCAACATACTTACTTAAAAGCTCATTAAATGATTAGAACATTCCAACTAAGAAAGGTTTAGCTAACAAGAGACATTGCAAGATATATATAAACTGAATAGACCATGTTTATATATATAGAAATCACAAAAGAGAAACAACAAGAGTAAAGTTACAAATGTTGAAAACCTTTGTATGAAGTCTTCTAGCAATGCACTAGCATTACTCCTTAGCACTATACAAACACTATGAAAATGAGTAAAGGAGGATTTGTCAATTCCTTCCTCTTCCTCTAAAAATATAAAAACTAACTATGTATATTGAAATTTTGATCTAACTTATGGATTGTGATATCTTTCCAAATGAAGATGTGAGGTCCTTTTATAGCCTTCAAGTGAGGTGCTTCCTTCCTTCATGTTGAAGTCATCTTGAGTGGATGATAGCTGTAGTTGCTTTCAGAGGTTTATCCATGTTGCAATCTTTGACTTAATCATATAGGGTGGTTCCATGGTGTTAGAACAAGTGTCCCTATGTTGATGACTCTTCAAAGCTATGCCTATAGCTATGTGTGAATGGTAGGCGCCTACTATACATTGTTGGATGGCATCAGGGAAGCAAGTAGGAGGTCATCACATTGCATGTGGATGCATATGAAACAGGCTGCTTATTCACCAAGTTGCTTGTGAATTGATGCGAGATCGGTCACGGGAGCATTGATGCAGACAGCATTGAGACTGCACTGAAAAAACATCAAACATACCACAATATATCCAAAATGGCCTATAACTAACTATATCCATTCAAATCACTCAAGATATCATATATCACACTAAATACTATATAAACTCTTTATTATTACTTGAAAGAGAGCAAATACTAAGTTTAAACATATGAAATACTCTATATAAAATAGAGTTATCACACCCCAAACTTAAACCATTGCTTGTCCGCATAAGTAATGACAAAGACAAACTATAAAAACTAAAAATTCTAGAAGATAGATCAGTTTGATTTGGATTTTCATGAGGAGTTCCCTATGAACTTCATCAACAACTTTTTCTTGTGCCTTTATTTCTTCAAAACCACCAAAGTTATTCAAACTCTTTTGTGTGTGTGTGAACCCACCGAGTTGAGATTGGTTCCAAGACTAAGTGAAAAAATTTCCTCCTAGCCTTTGAAAGGATTGGTTCATCTTTGGTCACACCAAAATATTTTTCAAAAGAGAGTTTAGACTCACAAAATTTTCTCAAGTGTTGGGGAGTTCTAATTTCAAAGGACTTGATTGAATCTTTCAAAGCTTTTGAGCCAATGCAATTTTTCTATTTTTTGTGTGGATCTTTTTGTGTAAATGCAATACTTCTTTGAAGTGTTTTTATGCATTGATTTTTTTTCTGCATTTTGCTTTTTCTTCAGTGCAGTTTACATTGATGCAGCTGCACTGATGATGCTTTTTCTTTTTCTAGCTCATACCTTCCTCACTGACCTCCAGATGCAAATGCACTTTGGCACAGTCTTTGACCTCCAGATGCATATATTTTTCTTTGCACTTTGCTTTACATGTTCAGCGATTTATTGAACTATCCTCCGGATACATTTATTCCTGCATGGCACAGGTCTTTGACCTCCAGATGCATTCATGTACTTAGGCACAGGTATAGTTTCAAAAGATTCAGGATATGGCTTGTCCACATTTTTGTTTTCTTTTTCTACATTGTTTACTCTTTACACTTTTGAAATTCAGCCTTTGTTTTCATAAAACACCCCCAAACTTAATTCTTTAAGCTCTTCTTTCTTTTTAGTAAAGCTTTGTTTTGACCTAAGCTTACCAAAAATTCCCCTTGCATCAGATTGATCTTTTAAATAGCAAGGTTCTTTTCACAAACTCAGCTTTTGAAGTGTTGAAGTGAAAATAATTTTGGTTTTTCTGAGAAATAAGGCTTCTTTTTCATCATTTGAATTTCCATCCATAGGGCTTTCACCATATTTTTGAAAAACTGATCTTTTCTAAAAATATTTAGATACTACTTTGTTAAGTACATCTAATATTTAAACAAACTAAAAACTACTTTAAAACATATATATTTACTATCTAAAACATATTAATTAAACACACAACATATTAGATAAAAAAAAACATAACATAACATGCAAATCCCCAAACTTAAGGGGTTGCAGTGTCCTCACTGTAATTTGTTCAAAACAGACAAATCATTTGTTCAAAAATAGGGAAAGGGATTAGTACAACCAGGAAATAGTTCGTAAACAAAACAAGCATATAGCGGTTGTAGGTGAAAACATGTAAATGATACTCATTTCTTGGCTCCACTCCTAATTCTCGGTGCTTTGCTGGATGGAGGAGTGTGCTTCACCTTCTCGCTTCTTCTCCTTGGGCTTGCTAGGTGTTGCTTCAGAGGTGCGGATGCACCTCCTACTACGTGTAGTTGCGGGGTTGGTTCAGAATCGATGCAGTGCATCGATCTTGACTGCATCACTTTTCTTCCTTTTTGGTGTTAATTTTGCTGCGCCTTCCTGCGTTGCTTGAAGAACTTTTGAGTATTGTGCAGAGCATCCTCTTCTGCTTTGCCATTTCTTCCGAACCATTTTGATTGTTGCTTCATCATGCACACGATTGTTGTCTGTTGTGATGCAGTGAAGTGATGTGATGCAGAGCATCACTCTGCATCTCAACAGCTTTGAGTTCTCGTCTCCTTTGCGAGATGATTCTTCAATTTTATCTCCTTTATCGAGTCCTTCTTCTTCTCTTTCCTGCAAAATCTCTTTTTCAAGAGCAGAAACGACATTTGAAATAATGTTGCTTGGGTTAGAAGGTACTGCTTGGTCTGTTGGCATAACAGGGGTTTGTTCTGAGATTGGTTGTTTTGTGTGAGTTGTTTCTTGTGTTTCTTTTCTTGGAGAGGGTGGTGGAGGGTTTGTTTGTGGTGGTGATTGTGATAGGACTGGTGGATCATTGAGGGAGGGTAATGGTGATTTTGGAATGGAGGAGGATTCTTGGTTTGGTGAGATGATGGGTGTTTTGGTTACTGGTGAAGTGATAGGGGTTTGTTGTTGGGTTGATGCAGAAGTTTGTTTGGCATATTTCTGCCTAGCAATCTCCTCTAAGATCACACCTCTAGCCTGTTCCTCTTCTTCTTCATCAATTTCCTCATCACTTTCTTCCTCCTCTTCTTCTTCTAAATCCTTATCCATTTCTTTCAATTCCTCACTCTCGACTCGTGATCGAGAATCATACAATTCTTCAACTACAGTTCTACTACCACAACCTTCTTCTCACATACTTTGTATTGTTTCCTAGCCACTTTCTTCTTAGTGCTAGGTTCTCCTACCTTCTCCTTTCCTTTCCCTTCTTCTTCAACTTCTTTCTCTTCTTCTTCTTCACCTTCCTTCGGATCTCAATACCCAACTTGGAAATTCGGGGGCATTCACTTGGCCCACAAGATCAAAGATCTTGTCAAAAACCAATTGAAGCCGACCATGTTGATCATTTTGAAATTTCCAGACAGACCTCTCGCTTACGCATGTAATGCTCTTGCATTGCAGTGCGGGGCCTCTTACATTTCTCAACTTTTCCTTCACTTCAAAGACTTAAATTACGGGGACTTTCTTTGTTCATTAGCGACAATAGGGACTCCTTCTTTCATGCATAGCTCATTAATAAGACAAGGGAAAAACAAAATCCTTTGACTTATTTGAACATGCAAGAATTTCCCTAGCAATCAATCTACCTATGTCTACATGTCCTTCTTCAGAGAGAATTGTATCTAACAAGATCAATCTCTCTTTGGTCATAGCATATGTATGTGATGTAGGCAAAATTGAATTAGCTATGAACAGATGCCAATTACCTAATGCATTTACCAAATAGTTACTTCTAAGCTTAATCTCATTAGGTGTGAATTTTTCCCAAACAGGACCACTCGGTATAGCAATCCTACTCCTTATTTCTTCCATTTCTTTCTTAAAGGCATTTGCCACTCTATTTTCAAATTCATTCCCATTATATTTCAAAGATATAATGTTCATTCAATTTCTTGGCATGGAAGTGTACAAGTTTACCTCTCACCATGGAAGTGTAGGAATGTTCTGCTCCTTCTTGTGGTGTGATGCCAGCATAGAATTCTCTTACCAAATCTTCAATGTAGCCTCCTCGTGGTAGCACAAAGTGGTCCCAATTGAGATTGGCCACTGTTGACATGAATGATGGGCTTGCCTTCTTCAAATCATACCCTCTCTCGGGCATTAGATGCATGTTCCACGGATGAACATTGTCATCGATTCGATTGATGATTCTTTGGCTTTCCTTTCCTTGATGATGATGATCCTGCATGCATGGCTTTCTTCTCTTTTGGGAGTTTTGGCTCGCACTGCTGATGATTTCTGTCTTGATTGCTTCTTCATCATTGTAATGAATTTCTAGGTTTTTGATTGCTTGTGTGTTTTGGAAAAGATTGGATTGAGAATGAGAAGATTGATTTGTGTTTGGATGAGAGAATTTGTGAGAGTTTGCGAATGAAGGGTAATTGGTAAACAATGAAGGCTTTATGTTTCGTGAAGAGGAAGTTAGTGGATTTATTAGGTAGCCGTTAGCATTGCGTCTGCGCATGCATCTTGCCAAGTGTCTTGCTTTGGCTACCAATGTGTCATTACTTATCCTCCTTTGATCTTCCTGAAGCCTTTTGATTCACACTTAACCAATTTTCTTCAAGTTTATAATCTTACGATGCGAGGCACGTTTTCCTCAATCAATGCAGTGCACTTGATGCAAATTGCATTAGTTTCCTGCATTTCTGCAAAACAACTAAAAACATAAAATTGCACAAAAATAATTAAAAACAATGGGTTGCCTCCCCTATTAAGCGCTTGTTTTAAGAGTCTTGTCAGCCTGACTACCTCTTTTCACTTAGAGATTTTGCAAATGGGTGGTGGTTTTGTCTTTCACCACATGTTCACCATAGTACATTTTAACTCTCTGACCATTCACCTTGAAGACAGTATTTGAGGATTTATCAAATAAGTCTACTGCTCCATGTGGATAAACTTTTATCAACTTAAATGGTCCTGACCACCTTGACCTTAGTTTTCCAGGAAATAGCTTCAACCTAGAGTTGTATAGCAGAACTAGTCCTCCTTCTTTCAATTCTCTTCTGAGAATTTTCTTGTCATGCCATTTCTTAGTCTTAGCTTTGTAGATTTCAGCATTCTCATAAGAGGTTTGCCTAATTTCTTCTAATTCATCAAGCTCTAACATTCTCTTTTTACCTGCCTTGTTCAAATTGAAATTGAGCTTTTTGATAGCCCAATAGGATTTGTTTTCCAATTCTACAGGTAAATGGCATGCTTTTCCATAGACTAATTTGTAAGGGGACATTCCTAAGGGTGTTTTGAATGCAGTTCTATATGCCCATAAAGCATCATCCAAATGTAAAGACCAATCTTTCCTATTTGGACTTACCATTTTTTCTAGCATTCTCTTAATTTCCTATTGGATAATTCAGCATCCCCACTAGTTTGAGGATGGTAGGTCAGTAGCTATCTTATGCTTAACTCCATATTTAGCTAGAAGGTTTTCTATGATCTTATTGCAAAAGTGTGAACCTTCATCATTAATGATAGCTCTAGGAGTTCCAAATCTAGTGAATATATTTCTTTGAAGAAACTTACTCACCGATTTAGCATCATTATTAGGTAATGCTCTTTCTACCCATTTGGATACATAATCAACAGCTACTAAGATATATAAATTGCCAAAAGAGGGTGGAAAAGGTCCCATGAAATCCATGCCCCAAACATCAAATAATTCAATTTCTAAAATATTTGTTCTAGGCATTTCATGCTTATCGAAATATTTCTGCTCTTTGACATTTATCACGATGTTGACCAATAAATATGAATCTTTAAATAAAGTAGGCCAAAAATAACTGGATTGTAATACCTTAGCTGCTGTCCTAGTGCTTCCAAAGTGTCCTCCATAAGGTGCGAAATGGCAATCTGAAATCGCTTGCTTGCTTGTTGCTCTCTTGGTATGCATTTCCTTATTAATTGATCGGGACACATCTTGTAAAGGAATGGATCATCCCAATAGTATTGTTTAACCATGTGGAAGAACTTTCTCCTTTGTTGATATGTCATACTCATTTGGTACTACTTTGCTTGCAAGGAAATTGACAATATCAAGAAACCATGGTGCGGATGCATTTGATGCTCTGTAGATGCTATAGCAAATGCGCTTTCATGTTTTGCATTGATTGTGATTGCTAATAGTTTCTCATCCGGAAAACTCTCCTTGATTTCTTCTCCTTGTGTACCAAGTGATTCTCCTTCAATCCTTGATAAATGGTCTGCTACTTGATTTTCTACTCCTTTCTTGTCTCTAATTTCTAGATCAAATTCTTGTAGGAGTAAAATCCACCTTAGCAAACCTTGGCTTTGCATCCTTCTTTGAAATTAGATACTTAATGGCGAGTGATCGGTGTAGACAATAATTTTAGTGCCAACTAAGTATGATCTGAATTTTTCAAATGCAAAGACCACACGACTAATAATTCCTTTTACGTATTTGTGTAGTTCACTTGAGCTTCAATTAATGTCTTGCTAGCATAATATATGGAATGAAAGACCTTATCATACCTTTGCCCTAGGACCGCTCCTCCTTGCAAAGTCACTAGCATCACACATTAATTCAAATGGCTGCTCCAATGCTGGAGTTACTATAATTGGTCTTTGTCACCAATGCCTTTTAAGCTTGTCAAAGGCTTCTATACAAAAGTTATCAAAGATAAATTCTACATCATGTTGCGAAGCATACATAATGGTTTTGAGATTTTTGAAAAGTCTTTGATAAACCTTCTATAGAAACCAAAGCATGGCCTAAGAAGCTCTCGATACCTTTAATTGTATTGGGTGGTGGTAGATTCTCAATGACATCAACTTTAGCTTTGTCTACCTCTGACCTTTCTTTGAAATCCTATGTCCTAGCACTATGCCTTCTTGTACCATGAAATGGCACTTTTCCCAGATTTAAAACTAAATTTGTTTCTTCACATCTCTTGAGAATTTGTTCCAAGTTTGTTAAGCAAACTTGAAATGTTTCTCCAAAGATAGAGAAATCATCCATGAATACTTCCATTGATTGCTCAATGAAATCGAGAATATAGACATCATGCATCTTTGGAATGTAGCGGTGCATTACATAAACCAAATGGCATTCTCCTAAAAGCAAAAGTACCATAAGGGCATGTAAAGGTGGTTTTGTGTTGATCCTTGAGGCTCAATGGCTATTTGATTATAGCTTTGAGTAGCCATCTAGGAAACAATAAAATTCTTTCCCGCTAATCTATCTAGCATTTGGTCTATGAATGGTAAAGGAAAGTGATCCTTTTTGGTAGCTTTGTTGAGTTTTCTGTAATCCATACTGATTCTCCACCTGTGATGATTCTTGTTGGTATCAACTCATTCTTTTCATTGGCTATCACCGTCACACCCCCTTTCTTTGGTACACATTGGACAGGCTTACCCAAGCACTTTCATGCGATATAAGAGGTATATGATTCCAAAGATCTAGCCACTTAATTATTTCCTTTTTCACAACCTCTTTCATGATAGGATTTAGTCTTCTTTGACTCTCTATCTTTGTTTTGGAATTTTCTTCCAAAATGACTCAGTGCATGCATATAGAAGGACTAATTCCTTTGATATCTGCCATTTGCCAACCTATAGCTTTGGTATGCTTCTTGAGAGTACTAATGAGATCACTCTCTGTTTTGATGTTAAATCGGAAGCAATGATAACAGTAAAGTCTTATTTGTTCCTAAGAATGCATATTTAAGGTGTTCAGCGAAGATCTTCAATTCTAACTTAGGAGGTTGATCTATTGAGGGTAAGTTCTTCTTGAGACTTGGATCCTCAAGATTGAGTGGTTCATAAGTCCTAGCCCATACTTCCTTACAAGAGTTTTCTATTGGCGCATTCTCTTTTCTAGTATTTCAACATCTAGCAATGCAAATGCATCTAATGCATCTGCATTGGCTAAGTGATCATCTTCGCTTGTAAAATTGTTTTTCTACCAATTGATCTAGAGAGAATAAGGATGAACACTCTTACATTTCTTCCGAAGGATACTTCATAGCATTCATTACATTGAATTTGATCTCTTGATCATTCACTCTCATAGTGAGTTCACCTTTCTGCACATCAATTATGGTTTTACCAGTTGCTAAAAATGGTCTTCCTAGGATAATAGGCACTTCCTTATCTGCATCAAAGTCAAGGATAACAAAATCTACAGGGAATACAAATTTGTCTACCTTAACTAGGATGTCTTCTATGATACCTTCGAGATAGGCTATTGATGCATCGGCTAATTGAAGTGTCACGATGGTTGGTTTTGCATTTCCTATTTCTAACTGGTCAAAAATAGATTTAGGCATCAAGTTGATGCTTGCACCTAAATCACATAAAGCTTTACCAGTATAGGATTTTCCTATAGAAAATGGAATTGTAAAACTACCTGGATCCTTCAATTTCCTAGGGATCTTATTTTGCATAAGCAAACTACAATCTTGATCATGGCAACTGCTTTTCAAACTCACTAATCTTCTTCTCTTAGTAAGCACATCCTTCATAAATTTTGCATAATTTGGCATTTGTTGGAGGGCTTCTACTAAGGAACATTGATGTGTAATTGTTTTAGTACCTCTAAGAATTTACCAAACCGCTTCTCCTCATGTGCTTTTTTCACTTTGAGGGTAAGGAGGAGGAGGGTATTCAGTACTAACTTAGGTAGTGGACTTTGAACTTCTTGTGATGCGGGAGCACTAGATGCTTCGCATTGGTTTCTTTTGATTTTTGGCTTTTTCTCCCTTTTCTACACTTTCCTTCTCGATTAACTCTACCAAATCCTTACCACTTCTCAATGAAATAGCCTTAACTTGCTCTTTTCCTTTGGTTTGAGAAGGTGTAGCTTCAGATTTGAAGGTAAGGCACCTTGTGGCCTTTGATACGTGAGCTGTGGCTAATTGACCAACTTGATTCTCTAAGTTCTTGATGGAAGCATCTTGGGTTTGTCTAGCGATTCTAGATTCACCTATGAATGCTTTAAGCATGGTTTCTAGAGAATTATCGGTGAAGTAGGTTGAGAGTTTCTTTGGTTATTTTGAGTGGGAATCTGGTGGGTTGGTTTGTGTAGTTGGAGCGGTTCTAGGTGCGGAGTGCAATTGTTGTTGCTCCATCTAAAATTTGGGTGATCTTTCCAACCGGGATTATAAGTGTTGGAATAAGGGTTGTTATTCCTATTATAACCTACATAATTTACAGAGATAGGGTTGCTAGAACACTCCTCATACAAGTGACCTCCTCCACAAGACACACAACTAGGTGTGCACGAGGTACTTGTTCTCTGCTGCAATGATCTTTGTCAGTGATGCAAATGCATTAGATCTTGATAGCATTGCCGTAGTGAAGTTTTTCATCAAATTAGCTAGAGTGGCTACTTGAGCGGATAGAGGCGGATATATCATTGATTTCATGCACCCCGATGGTTTCTTTTGGGCACTTACCCTCTCGGTGAGGCCAACTAGAGCTATTAGTGCTATTCTATCAATTAATTCACATGCTTCATTGTATGATGATTTAATAACACTCCACCGGATGATGCATCAAGCATTATTCTAGTTTGAGGTTCTAAACCATTATAAAATGTTTCCATTTGAATAATAACAGAGTAAACCATGATGAGGACATTTTCTTAAAAGTTCCTTCCATCTTTCCCATGCTTCAAATAAAGATTCAAACTCTTTTTGTCTAAAAGATGTAATATCATTTCTTAACTCGCATTTTTGATAGGTGGGAAATATTTTCCTAAAACTTTTCACCATTTCATTCCATGAATGAATAGAGTTAGGCTCTAAAGAATTTAGCCAAGCCTTGGCTCTATCTCTCAAAGAATATGGAAATAACCTTAATCTAAATGCATTTTCACTAACACCAGGTAAAATAAAATTACTACAGACTTCTAGAAATTGCCTTAAATGCAAATGAGGATCTTCATGAGGAGATCCTCCAAATTGACCAATAGTTTGAAGCATTTGAAACATCATAGGTTTAAATTCAAAATGCATGGCATCAATATGAGGTCTGTTTATGCTAGTTTGCATGTTTTGATGATCAAACCGAGCATAATCCTCATAGGTCTATCTCTATCATTAATCATACCTATGTGATCCATGTGGATGAGATTTTCTCTATGAACTTCTTCTTGATGAGCATCTTTGTGATCCAGGGCCTCCTCTCACCGAGTGTGGCCTTGAGCTTTGTTCTTCAACGAATGACATGTTGCAAGCTTGTTGATTTTGTTTTTGGAGTCTTAGCAATCTCACTGAATTTTCTTTCTATTTCTAAATCTAAACTATATTCTGAGTTACATTTACAGTTACTGTACATATACTAAGTACCATGTATCTGTGGTTGTGAAACTAAAACCAGAATTTATATACAACACTAAATTACTTAATATCGTAATTTTAAAAAGAATTTACTTCAATCCCTAACAACGCGCGCCAAAAACTTGGTGTGTGGAATATGCCACATACACTTGAGTGCAAGTATACACTTGTCCAAAAACAAGTAGTAAAAGATCGAACCCACGAGATTGAAAAACTCACTTTTAAATGATATAAAGTAATATAGTGCAAAGTCACAAAGTAATAAAATAATTTTGGATTTTGATGATCACAACTAAGTTAGAAAACAAAGAAAGAATGTTGATAGTGTAAAAGAGAAAAGCTAGTTGGAATGTCTTCATCAAGTAATTTACTTAAAAGAGTATGATGCAAAGATGTGATGCAAATTTGCCTTGAATCTTTGTTGCATTAGCTATGTGCCTTTCGGTCACTTTCTTGAGTTTCATTACCAGCTCTTATGATCCTTGTTCTATCAAAGAAAGAAAGGGGTGTCGAGTGCCAATCTTGCCTCCTAACAAGTATCACTTTGCTTAAGTGAATTCACTCTTGTATTTTAAGTACCCACAATTATCCTATGGACTATACTATCCTATGTCTAGGACTTAGCATGGTTTTCACAAAGTTTTCTTTATATAAAACACTCACCCATATTAGTTCTTGAGTTCTTAATTGTAAGCCATGTCCGGTCATTTACAATTCATACTTATTCTAAGTGATCAAGTTTAAAATAAGTAATAAAAATATTATCAAGCAAGAACTAAAGTACAAACATACATACATGCAACATACTTACTTAAAAGCTCATTAAATGATTAGAACATTCCAACTAAGAAAGGTTTAGCTAACAAGAGACATTGCAAGATATATATAAACCGAATAGACCATGTTTATATATATAGAAATCACAAAAGAGAAACAACAAGAGTAAAGTTACAAATGTTGAAAACCTTTGTATGAAGTCTTCTAGCAATGCACTAGCATTACTCCTTAGCACTATACAAACACTATGAAAATGAGTAAAGGAGGATTTGTCAATTCCTTCCTCTTCCTCTAAAAATATAAAAACTAACTATGTATATTGAAATTTTGATCTAACTTATGGATTGTGATATCTTTCCAAATGAAGATGTGAGGTCCTTTTATAGCCTTCAAGTGAGGTGCTTCCTTCCTTCATGTTGAAGTCATCTTGAGTGGATGATAGCTGTAGTTGCTTTCAGAGGTTTATCCATGTTGCAATCTTTGACTTAATCATATAGGGTGGTTCCATGGTGTTAGAACAAGTGTCCCTATGTTGATGACTCTTCAAAGCTATGCCTATAGCTATGTGTGAATGGTAGCGCGCTACTATACATTGTTGGATGGCATCGGGGAAGCAAGTAGGAGGTCATCACATTGCATGTGGATGCATATGAAACAGTGCGCTTATTCACCAAGTTGCGCGAGAATTGATGCGAGGATCGGTCAGAGGAGCATTGATGCAGCATAACGACATTGAGGCCAGCGAACAAAAAACATCAAACATACCACAATATATCCAAAATGGCCTATAACTAACTATATCCATTCAAATCACTCAAGATATCATATATCACACTAAATACTATATAAACTCTTTATTATTACTTGAAAGAGAGCAAATACTAAGTTTAAACATATGAAATACTCTATATAAAATAGAGTTATCACGGTGTAAGAGCTTTCCAATGTGTAGGCGAAGCTAACGCGCTTGCCGACGGAGTCAACGAGCTCGGCACTTAGGAAAGCCCATGAAACCCAAGTCCCGACGGGTGTAGACTGGCCGAAAGCCGACATACAACCCTTGGGCACCAACAAGGCCATTCGCACAACCGGTGAAACAAGCCGAAGCAAACATAAGACGCTATCAAGAAAAAGCGTAACACAAGACGCTTCCAAAGAAAAGTGCAAATGAAGAATTCCGAAGAGCACAACAAATAAGTGGAGCTAAACATAAACAAAAAGTAAACACAACCGATCGAGTATGCAACCGATTGAGTACATGAGCAATCTCAGCACCATGAGGAATTGCAACAATAGGAAAAGCCATCGACAGCAGAAGTGAAGACCTAAACCCCTTCTTATATAGCAAGGGAAGAATAAACTTTCACAATAGACATTCATGATGATACAAAAACAAACATCAGCCAAAGCGGGTAGCTGACCATTCGAGCATGAAACTCCAAAGAAGTCAAAGTTCCAAAGCATTAAAGGCAGGACAACTGGAAACACCAAGGACCCTCAATCGAGGGACTAGGAACGTCGCGACAAGCCGAAGCTATCTTAGAGCGCCTTCGTGCAATGCACTTACCGCTCGAGGGTTCCCGTTCCCACCGACCGCCGAGAAGGCTCGGCCACACATCGCTTCTCGGCCAACACGGCCCGACTCAGGTAAGGCAAGGCAATACAGTTTGAGGTTTCGGCCTGCATCAAGAACCGAGGGACTCATCGGCCACGCAGAGTGAGGGACTCCCCCTCCGTCTGCGGCTCGGCCTCTTCTCCCCTCGGCTATAGAGTAATCATAAGCAGAATACATATATAGAATGTCCTATAATTGCGCCCCGAGAGATGTAATCACTATAATGAGCATTTATTACTCACAATTACTCCTGTACTATATATATCTCGCCCTTGAGGCTAATAGAAGATCCAGAATTTGACTCTCCATTCTTTACAGTCTTACTCTCTATTATTCTTGTGTTCTGGCTAAACCCTACTCAAGGGAATAGTTAGGAACACACTGTTTCCTTCTTCTCAGTCTCACGATTTCCTTCTTCACTTTGCGCCTATCTTCTTCTCCCTTGCTATTTCTTGTTCTCAATAGTGGCAATGTGGCGATTATTCTTGAGAAAGATTTTCAAAATTGCTTTTAGTGAGAAGCAATGGATGTGAAGCTAGCTATGTGTAGAAATGGTGTACATTGCGCATTGTACTAATTTTTTAAAATGACCACTATTTGACCTCTTACTCCAAATTTCATCCTCAATATGCTAAGTTGTCAAATTCTCAATAATGGGTATAGTTGATTTTTTGTTAGAGAGTTGTTTGATTATTTTGATAATAGATCACCATCTTTTACCCTCTAATTCCAAATTTAACCCTCAATATGTTGAGTTGTCAAATCTTGAATAGTGGATATAGTTGTTTTTTCGCTAGAGGGTTGTTTATTGATTATTTTGATTAATCCTCAATGTGTTGAGTTGTCAAATTTTTAGTAGTGGATATAGTTGATTTTTTACTGTAGGGTTATTTGATTATTTTGATAATAGATAGTAGAATAATAATAATAATAATAATAATAATAATAATAATAGAGTGGATAGTATATGTGTGCAATATATTGTCTGATACTCCCATATTGGCAATTCTGAGGGGTCTGGAGCTATGTACTAAGAGCTTTGAGCAAATTATTTGTGAGAGTACAGTCTAGAAGCAGTGCAACTTTTCTCTATGGATTACAGTTATGCATTACACTCTCACACTTCTCCCATTTTACAAATATTAGAGGCTTTGCAGCGAATTGGAACTATTAGCTTGATTCATGTTCTAAGAGATCATAACAGATGCACAATTTTTTTGACAAGAAAGATGCATACATTTATTGGCAAAGAAGGCTCCCGATCGATCTTTAACATGCTTTGGATCACCCACTGCGGGGACTGGAATCTCTCATTATAAGAGATGAGTTTGAAACTTAGTTTGTTTTTGCTCTATTTTTTCCTTTCTTTTGCCTCTTGTAACACCACCAAAAACAATTATGTCTTTTTTTTACAAACAAACGTTAAAAATTTAGTTTAATTTATATACACGATATGTGTATACATATTTTACACTATCTACCAATAATAATTTGACACATCATTAAAAAGAAGTTACTTAATTAGTAACTACCTGATGTTGTGATTGATGGATAGTGTAATAAACTTTTCAAAGAACATGGATACTAATTAAACTCTTAAAAATTTATTCTTGAGTATCGTTAATTCTGAAAATGTGATTCATAGAAACTTATTCCACTTTCGTCGTGGGACTTGTAATCCTAATACAGTATCCAACTCAACGCCACAAGACAAAAATAGAAGTAAAATTATTTGCGCGCAGACCAATCATAATTTTTGAAGCACAAAAGACTTAATGGATCACGAATTGATTATACACCACCCATTGCCCAATGATCAAAGCGAATTCACTCACGAACAGAGGAAACTCTGAAAACGACAATTAGGAGAAATAGAATCCAACAACAATTTCACAGTATCTTCTTGTTTCACAACAGCTCCATCTTTCTCCACCAAAATTGCACCCACAATCTCATCATAGTCACCACCACCGCCGGCAACAAACGCCACCACCGCCGCCTGAAGTGGTCCCAAACTAGGATTAAAAGCAGCAGATTCCACGTAAGATCCTTTATAAACTTTCCCACTAGAATCCACTAAAGCTATCCCCGATGGTGAATCACTATAAGGTGCATGTGATTTATTCGCAGCTTCTAAAGCTTCAAACTTTAACTTCTCATCAAGCGCGTGACCGTTACAAAACCCATTGGGTATTTTAGGAATATTGTTAATTAACGTTAATCCGTTGTCGTGTGGTTCCAAAAGGAGTGGAGTTTGTTGTGAGAGAAGATCGTGGGGTCCGAATCTATAAGGTAGAAAGTGTGACAACGGTGTGAATTGTGGGTTGGGTTCGGAAGTTACGAGGATTTTGATGTCGGGTGCGTTCCGTAGTTCTTGGATGAATTGTCGGCAGTGGCCACAAGGGGCGGCGGAGACGGCGAAGGAATGGAGATTGGGTTCGGAGTTGAGGGAGAGGTTTGTGAGGAGGAATTGTTCGGCGTGGACTGAGTGGTGAAGTGGGAGGTTAGGGAATTCAAGGTTGACGCCGATGAAGATTTTGCCGGAAGGTGAGAGACCGACGGCGGCGACGTGGAAATTGGAAATGGGTGGACGGGCGAGGGTTTGGGCGGAGTTGACTAGTGATGGGAGGAGTTGGGTTAGTGTGAGGTTTGAGGATTCGGCCATTGATTGGGCTTCGGAGGGTTCGATTATGAATTTGGGGTGCTCCATATTGGAAGTGGAATTGAGTGTGAGAGATTGTTTGGTTGCGATGGTTTATATAGATTGGCTGGACGATCAGATCAGTGGGTCTTATAACTCTTTCTTAATGGCTACGGAGGGTGAGGAAAGGAGACTATGCACACGTACAAGACTAGACAACTTCTAATACTATAAATTGAGTATTCTCTGCGCGTAACTTCAGAGAATAATCTCTCGAGCTGGGTAGGATCACGATGGGCGATTTCACACTGCTGCATGTTCGGGCCTGGATTCGAATCCATGACCTTTGTTAAGTTGGAAGAGACATCTACCATTTTATCCAAATACTCGAATATACAATATTAGGCAATTTGAAAAATAGAAGATAGAAGTTTATTATTAAAAATTGTCAAGGTATTAAAAAATCCATATGTAATTATATTAGAACTCGAATAACTAAATTGTCTGTGAGTAAGAAAAACCTAACTTGTTAGAGAAACTCTAGCTTTCACTTCTATGCGAGTACAATAATTTGGTCACATGCATAAGTTTTTCATTATTATTATTTTAAGAAACTAAAAATGAAAATATAATGATATCTATTCTAGTTTATTATTATATATATCCTTATCCAACTCTTTTACATTATATATATGTTCATATCCAATATTGATCATTAAGCCACTAGTTGGATGAAGATAAGGAAGGCATGACAAAATAAACTATCATACTATGCTTTGATTTTAGAGGTGTCAAATTGAGATGCTCGTGCCTGATCCATTGGACCAAATTACAAAATCGAGTTAGGCTCAAATAGCACATAAATTCATTGTCATGTGTATTATGTGGCTTATTCCAACCTAAAAACTTCATATGGTTGTGCCAATTACAAACCCAACTTTTCAACAAGTAAAAATAGTTCATTTTTCTACAAAATGCATAAAAAGGGGATCATTCTAGCGATCAATCGACCAATCAGGCCAGTCAAATTGGCTCAAATATTTTTTAACTATTATTTTAAAGAGCCTAACCCAACTCGTAATTTTAGGCAACCAAACCGGCTCACTGGACCAAAATTGACAACTCAATTTAATACAATGTTTAGAGTGCTGCCAATGGATATGATGAGCAATCGTGATTCTTATATTATCATGAAACCAACATGAAATGATAAGATTTATTTCCCACATTTACTCTTTTAACAAAATTTAAATCTAATAAAATTTGAAAGAAAACTTGTATTAATAATAAATAAAAAAGTAGTAATTAGTTTTGAAAAACCATGTGCTATTTTGTTACAAGGGTAATTTCATAATCTTATATTATGTTTAAACAGCAAAAAAAAGTATAAAATATAAAATAAAAATTTAAAAATAATAAAAACTAAACTTATTATTTAAAATATATATAAATTAATTCACTAGAGTTAACAACTTCTTCCAAAAATCAATAATAGAAATTATAAATTATAAAAAAATTATAAATTACTTTTAAAAAATCATTTAAAACTTTGTCTCCGTAATTTATATACTTTATGCATTTTGGCCTAAATAAACAGTTCTTTTGACTTTTGTCAAAAAAAAAAACAGTTCTTTTGATTTTTAAAAAGTAAACAATTATATTCCGTCAAAAAAAAAAAGTAAACAGTTAAAAGTAACACTACTACTGGCTTGTATTCACGTTAAACTCTAATATATTATGCAAATATTAATAATTAATAAAGGTCAAAGGATACACATACACGTAAAATAGTTTTCATAGATAAAGTTTCCTTGAAGTTTCTAGGGAAGTACATGGTAGAGTTTTTACAATAATGCAAGTATTTAAGTTGAAATTGCATCACATGCTCAAAATAAAAAATTTGAGTTTACTTGTTATTCGATACTTTCTTTAAACAAACGTTTTCTGGTCTTTTGTCATCATCATGCATTTACGTACCCCGATACTTCAAAAATGGTAACGTGTCAGGTGTCCGAATCGTGTCCGATGGACCGATATACTGTTAATACTTCCCGATCGTCTTCAAAGAGTATTCCATAATTTTTTAATTCTTTTTAAAAAATATTTCACTCGATACTTTTTAGATCTTGCTTTTGATACTTTACCGAGTGAGAGATCTTACTTACGAATCTTTTTTGATACCTCTTACCAACTAAAGCGCGTGATTGTCACTCATATATGAGTTCTCAGTCAATAATATTTTAGTTAGTGATTATCGCTCTACTCAATATTTAATACAAGTTCTGCCACTAACTATTCGGATTATACGATTTCGGGTGGTCTCAGTTACTTGTTCACCCCTACTTTTTATGCATATTCACTCATACATAGGTGTGTCGGTTGTCCTCTTTCTTTCATCCATATATTTTTGAGATTCTTTATCTATTTGTGCAGTTTTTTCAATATTTATGTTTTTCATCTTTGTTTTTTTTACTCGTGTTTCTATTCCATTTTACTTTTCTGTTACTTTTTTATATATTTAAATTTAATTTTTTTATTAAAGTATCCCAACCGTGTCGTATCTTGATTTTAAAAAATTTCATGTATTCTCGTATCTGTATCGTATCGTATCCCGTATCGTATCGTGTATCTGGGCTTCATAGGACAATATATTGTATAAGCCAAATGGAATCAAACAAGGAAAATGTATGGTCAAACCCATAAATCAGCATGGGCACAATGTGAATCGAATATTTAAAATGGAATAGATTGAATTTTATGCTATCAGTCTTCCTTAAAAGTTTGGTGTAGCCCTGACCTGACCTAGGTTGGGCCGTAGGCCTCATTCGATCGGTCTGATCTATTTCCATCTCTGATTTTCTCAAATAGAGAAAGCTTACATATAACCTCTTATCAGCAAAGAGCAACAAGATCTTGTTTAATTCACTAATTGAAAATTATATTAGTTGATGCTTAAATAAGCACGGAAAATGATTCTGTTTCTTCAACTTAGATATATATTTTTTTAACATCTTTGACAGATAAGACATTGTATTTTAATCAAACTTGGAAGCAAAATTGGATCTGTTTCCTGTTCGCGTAACATCTTTTGTTATTAAATATTTGAACTTCATGATCGAACCACCTAAGCCCTAAGGTTACGTCCAACGCAGCCCCACCAAATTGATTCCTCAAGGACAAAACATTTAGTTTAGTGTTTGAGCTAATTTTCTTTTGCCCTCCTGTCATATTGTTTTCTAGTCGAAAATGCAGAACTTGCTTTCAGTTCTGAGCTTTTTGCATTAATGTTATAAAAGTATCTTTTGTGGGGATTAAAGTCAAAAACTTTGATGAAGGTTGGTTAAATGGATAAACTAAAATGTTTTTTTGTTTTCACCCAAAAAAATGTTTTTTGCGGGCTATAATTGTCGCGCAGGGTCTAAGTAATTTATGAGCACTCTAGAGGTTTTGGAAATTGGATAATCTGAAGTAAGTGTATTATAATATCAAGTGGTAGCGGGAATTATATCCCATTTTCAAGGTTTCGGATTCGAATATTAAGTGTAAGCTACGGTGGTGGGGAACCACACGTGGGCCAAAAAATCGAATATTTGTGCATTATGAGTTTAAAGTGTAGATTAGTCATCGAAAAGAACTACGCACTAATGACATGATAAAAAAAGTTACTCAATTGTTGGCTAGGCTAGTGTTCCCCTATTTTTTATCCAAAAAAAAAACTAATAATAACATACAAATGAAATGATGACATAGTATTGAGCTTTTTAAATAAGCAGAAAATATATGTAAAACATAAAATACAAAATTTAAAATAATAATAGTAGTAATAAAATAATATTATTTATCTATATTTAAGTAGACTGGTTTTTCGTTCTTCTCATTTGTGGGACCAAAGTGTCATATAGGATTTAGTTTACTTCTAGTTGATTTAATTGGTTTTTACTTCAATGGAGTTGTTTATAAGAAACTGTTTATAAGTCGATATGAAACTAATGTAGCTGATGTGAGAGAAAATAATGTTGTTTATTCTTGTTTATGTTTTAGTTGCCGTATGTTATTCTCTTGACGACAACTAAATTTTGCTTCCACCATTGCCACCTAGGATAACTATAGCGCAGATTGCTAATAACACACACATGATATAGTTTTTTCTAGCTAAACCACACAAGCGATACATATGCTCTTAGAAGGTTTTTTTGTTGGGATATAGGTGTGACCTATTTAACTAAACATGCTTTAAAAAAGTTTTGACTTTATCTATTTAATAAAAAGATTGGTCTAGCTTTGGCATTATATTTACTGGACAAAAGCAAAGACCATGTTGGTCGGTTGACCTATTCTCACCCTTATCGATAAGTTGTCTACAAATACTTTTTTTAAAGCAAATGGTTAGCAATATATTTGTTACAAAAATATATACCAAGAATAAATTGTTCTTGTTTCGAAAATCTTGTGTCATAAAGTGTTTTTTTTTCTCAGAAAATAAAGTGGGTTCAAGGAATGGAGAATGAGGCCTTTTTAGTTTATTTATTTGAATGTGGGGGGTGTCACTCGAGACTTGTTTGGTGCATATAACAATTTCCACCACAAATTTTTGGTGCCTAGCTCCACTGCTCCAGTGCTGTGGAGATGAGAAAATAGTCAAGTTTGATGAGAAGTATACACAAAACTGATGAGGAAATAGATAATTGGAGAAATGTGATCTATATCAACTCAACAAATCCATTTGATTCAAAAAAAAAATCCAGATATTCACAAGTTTCCAATTTTTTTTTATAATATATTTTCATTAAAATAACCTATAGGGGTGTGCACAAAAAAAAACTAGTAAACTTGAGCCACACCAAAAACTATACTAGACCACTATAAAAAGCCCATACCATTATTTTCTTAAAAAACCAATCCATTCCTTTTAGGCGCTCTTTGGTAAAAGTAGCGGATAGCGGATGAGCTAGCTGATAGCAATGGATGTGTTTGGTAAAACTAGCAGTTGAACTAGCTGATAAATGTAAAATGACATAAAAAGATATATTTATTTAATTTATGATTACATTTATTTAATAAGGATAGAGAAGAAATTTAAGAAAAATAACAAGGGTAAAAATGCCAAAAAAAAGTGAGACGCTATCCGCTAGCGTTTGAAAAAATGCTAAACGCTATCCGAAAACGCTAAACGCTAGTGCTTACCAAACACGTGTACTCTTCACCCGCTATTTCCATCCGCTATCCGCTAGCGGATGGAACGCGCCAAACAAAGCCTTAGTAAAAATATGGACAACTGAGAATTTTCATTTCTAAACCGGTAATTACTATTTCTCTGCTCTCTTCGCATATCCATAACAATGGTCCTTTTCATTTGTAAATAGATAAATCTTGAATTGAATCGGGCATTACTTAGGCGAGCGATCTCAGAACAATGTATACTTCCATCAAATCAAGTTGCCCTCCTCTTCCAAAAACAAGAAAAGCCAATGATATTAGTGGTAGTGAACGAATAATGTTCCTTTCACTTAACATTGTTCGAATCATGGTTGAGTGAAAAGAACATTGTTGATAAAAATGTAAGCGCATGTGGTTTGAACTCCGCTCCCACCTCCCTTTTAACAACTAATACACTAGCAAATACTAACCACTTTACCTATAAAAAACCGTGTCGGTTGATGCTCATACGCGCATGCATGTCAAAATTGTGGTTATAATCAGCATAAGTTTTTTTTTTGATGATAAATCAGCATAAGGTATTAATGTATTTTTAAAAGTAAAATATAATAACAACTGTGAACATAGAAATATAGAAATAGTAGAATTGATCTAATCATATGCTCAGAGGAAAGAAATTATTATTAGGAATATTCTATTTCTTCATTCCCTGAGCAACGAGACAAGACAACCATTAAACTTTAATTGGTTATACTGTGAAGAACTCTTACTGCACCATTTGGGAACTTAATTAACTTTACAATATCTGTGATTCCATACGCCAAAAATAAAAACAGAAAAGGAATATGTACACATAATACAAAGACTCTTATAGAAACGTGAAAGAAACATACATATCCAAAACCAAAAAAAAAACTAACGTTAAAAACTTGGAGGTTGTGTTGTGAGGAAAGATGATGAAATTATTAAACCCAACCCCGTTTGTAACGGCGGAAAAGGTCTTCTGTTTGAGCATTCTTGAAGGCACTACAAGCAATGACATAGACCACTATAAGAACCACAACAGCCACAATGAGAATGATATTTGCTTTTCTCCATTCTTTTCTGAGATTCCCTAGTAGACCAGCTTTACAAGCATTACAATTGTAGCAAAGTTGGTTCTGGTCATTGTTCCATAAGTAGCAATCTGGATCAACCATGGGATTCACAGGGTTTGTCCATAATATGGGACTCACATAATTGTACCCACAAACACTTGGAGGTTTGCAACACCCTGCCTGTAAAATCAATCATACAAATTGCTAAGTCCTTTAATTTAAACAAAAGAATTACATAGAACAGACACAATCCTCACTATTGGTTTCATGGGCAATTTCAATAACATAAAGACACCGACTCCCGGATGTATCCATGTGATAGTATGTGTAGAGTTTATTTGTCATTTCATCTAATTGGAAGTGTCAATTTTGGGTCACGGGTCGGTCCGATGATTCAGTGTTGGGCTCAAAAAACAGAAGCCTAGAAAGAACTGGAACTTTTTGGCCCAGCCCAATTGGGCCATGGGCCTATCTTTTTATGTTTTTTAAAATATTTTAAGTTTCCTTTGTTAAAAATTAGGGTTTTGCTTTTCCTACACTCCCTCCTACTCAAAACACACCCCATAAGGGTGTGAAAAGACCAAAAGGCCAGCCAAAACGTCTTTTTTTTCAAGAATTTTCACGTGTTCGAACACGGGCCTTCGAACAGGTTCGAACAAAGCCGTTCGAGTGTGTTAAATATCGACTTCACACCCTCTTGTGCATAATTTCACCTGTTCGAACGGGGTCACTCGAACATGTTCGCATAACCTTATTCGAACCCGTTTGAACGACATCGTTCGCGTGAGTTAAATATTGATTTCAGACCCTCTTGTGCGTAATTTCACATGTTCGAACGGGATCACTCGAACGTGTTCGAACAAAGTCGTTGAAACTGTCATTAAACATGTGAACTCAGCGTTTCACGCGAGATTATTTTTGGAATAAAATTTGTTAAGGGATGTGAAAGAGTAGGAGGGGGTGTGAGAAAAACAAAGCCCAAAAATTAGGCTTGGTTGAGCCGACCCGTTAGCTTAGTGTTTTGGACTGGACTTAAAAAAACACAATCGAGTATATAAACGGGTTACCCAAAAAAGAGGGGTCGACAAATACCAGATCATGTTAGGAGCTGGCAGCCATAACATTTTATCTTGTGCAATAAAGACAAAACAATGAGCTTAACAATTCTAAGCTGATTAGTAATTTAATGTCTAAATTTCAGGATTTCTCTGTTTGTGAATGATTTGGTAAGTAGTAGCTACTATCTGGCATGGAACTTTCCGGGGCTCAATTATTCTTCCCAAAGAAATAGTATGGGAAAGGGTCCCACATAGCATTAGAGTGTGGTTAGACAAACTAGTAAAAAGGGATGTGTCTAATGTCTTCTACTAATGATGATGCATCATTCTTAAGTCATGGACATTATTTTTTTTTAAAAGAAAAATGGACTAGCTAGGTGGTTAGATTTTGGTTGTTACTTTTACCACACCCCCTCCTACTCCAAACACACCCCCTCACCCTACACATTTACCAAACTAACCCCACTTACAATTCTATTTCCCTCTCTATCCCTCTCCCTCTTCTTCTCCAACACCCAAAAACACTCCTCTCCAACACCAAAACCTCCCCTCTCTCCACTCCAAAACCCACCCATCCTCACCTTCATCATTCACTCCCATTCAACTACCCATCATTGGCAACTAGCTCAAGGTAATAACCCTACCAAACATTTTTCATTTTGGTTCTGTTTTGAGTTTTTTACGCCATTTTTTTTTTCTGCAAACGCGCTCGGTTCGAACAGGGTCGTTCGAACATGTTCGCATGAACGTGTTCGAACTAGTGTTAGGCCGGGTGTGAATTTGATTTGTTCGAACGTTCCTCATTCGAACATGTTCGCAGAGGCCTTTGAGCGAGCGTATGACAAAAAGAATCGATAAGTTCGCGAAACATCTTGTTTTTTTGGTTTAATGGATGAAAATGAGGGTGCATCTAGAAGCGATTGAGTTGTCAATCAGAGAAGCCGAGATGTCAATCGTCGCGATTGACATCTCAACCGACGTTGTTGAATCCCAAGACTTTACTAGTTCCTTCCAAACCGATACGGTAGAATGAATTACGTGTTTTAATTTTAGCTAACTATTCAAATTATGTAATCGACACATGGTAATTGAATTTGATTATTTCCTACTCGTGAGGAGTCTGACTTGGAGTGCGTGCGGTTGGGAAATCTCTTGGGATGGTGATTGTTATAGGAAGATCGACCGGACGGCGATCGGGTAAACAATACTGCATGTTGATTTGTGATAAAGCCGATCATATAAGACAAATGTTGAGGAGGCACAAACACTAGAAAATGTTGTTGTCCCTTCGGTGAAGCGGAAATTTATTAAGAAGCTTGGAGGATGGATTTTGAGGGTTATGAATGGAACTCATAACCACGGGATGGTTACTTATCATGATGGACGTCCGTACATTGGTAGGTTAACCGTAAGAGAAGGAACTAGTGGCTAGAATGACTAGGAATCATACTCGGCCTAAATTTATCCTTAATGAAATTTGAAATTGATGAAGTCGATGATAACTATACGGTTGTGAAACAAATATACAAGCTGTCGTCAAAGGCAACGATCGGTATGCGTGAGGTAGGGCTGAGCTCCAACAACTCATGTTTTATTTGCAACGCGATAATTATGTTTCTTGGACTCGACTTGCGAGGCGGAACTACGGTTGTGAAAGACATCTTTTGGGCTCATCCCGATTCTATTGAGCTTCTCAACACCTTCCCAATTGTTTTGTTGATTGATTCCACATATAAAACCAACCGTGCAGTATCCGTTGGTTGAGATCGTTAGTGTGACCTCAACCGAGAAGACTTACTCTGCTTTGCATTTGCTTATGTCAATTGGGAGAGGATGGATAACTTTGCATGGGTTCTTGAGAAATTGAGGGGTTTATTTAGGAAACAGGATGAACTTCCAAGTCATACTTCTTGTGAGACCACGGGTATGATGAATGCTCTGTGAAAATATTTCCAACATCTGCAAACTTGTTGTGCCAATTTCACATTAAGAAAAATGTGAGGCCAAAGCAAGACTCATTGTGAAAGACCAGTTGTTGTTAATGACATTATGGGTGCATTTCTATCATTGTCCATGCGAAGACTACGGAAGAGTATGATTATGAGTTGGAGTGCATTTAACGACTTGGCGGCTCCTTATCCCGGTTTCATACGGTATGTCAAGACCACTGGCTGGACCCGCTTCAAGGAAAAGTTTATTGATGCATGGATAAATAAGCATATGCACCTTAGCAACACTACTACCACCAGCGAGTTGAGTCGCACACTCTCACTTGAAGCAAATATTACGAGGCAATAGGGAGATTTGTGCAGTCTTTGGGATGGAATGCGACCATGCTTAGGATACAACATTACGATCTTAAAATGCACTTGAGCATAGTTTGAGTAGAGTGAAAGTTCAACACTTGAAGAAGAAGATTTTTGATGAAATTAAGGGTTTAGTTTCATCTAATGCTATAGACCATATTTTGGGTGAGATCACGTGATGGATCCGTTTCACTTAACCCGTCATTATGTCGATGCACACTCGTGACTACACACGGACTACCATGTGCATGTGAGCTTTCAAGGTATGATGTACACTCATATTGTTATTTTGTCTATAAACTCAACATTATATGGGTTGTCACTAAATCAATGTCGCTTTTTTTATAGGGTTATGATGGATCGCACTCCAATTCAGTTGAGCATGATTCACCAAAGATAGCGCAGGTTGAATTTCAAAATACGATGGCAGAGGTAATGGATGATGAGTTGAGTGTAGAAATTGAACTTGAAGCTATCGGAAGAAGGTTTGAGGCCTCCGATCACGCCGGGAGAGTTATGATTAAGGCAAAAGCACGTGAATTGGCATTCCCGCACACGACTTCTATGTGTCCACCTCCTGATACGATCATTACAAAGTCACAGAAAAAGATAAGAAAGGGAATGTTGATTACTCAACAAAGCGAGACAAGTCATTTTGGGAACATGTAGATGACAAATTTGACTCCCAGGGGTTCATCTAGTGGATGTTTTGCTCGGTCTCGTAAACAACCTACTCCCCCAAGCAAGAGTGGAACGTCTACAAACCCATACAGATTCTGGTTCAACTCCTGCTCTACTTTGTCAACGTGTCCAAAGACCTAATCCATCACAAAGCAAAAAGAGAACTCAAGTGGCGATCTTTACTTACTACAATCCCTACTCCTCCACTACTTAAGAAACCAACACCCACACCTATTGTTACGAAGGCTGCTCATCGCTTCTTTGTTTCTAAAGCTCTTACTTTGACACCGGCTCTGTTCTTTGCACCGAATCCTATTATTACAGAATCTTTCTTTGTTATGGATGTATTTAATACATACATAATAGGGATCTTGACATACATGCGTCCCTATGTTGAAAAACTTGTTAACGTGGTTGGTGATGGTAGCTGTGGATTCGGTGTATTGCGACATTTCTTGGAAGGGCGAGAGGCTTGCGATCGATCGAATCGATCGATGGAGGAGCTTAACCAATACAATGACTTCTACACTCGATTGTATGGTGGTATTGGTAAGGTCACATTTTGATGAAGTCGTTGTTGAGGGCACATCATGGGAACAATGTTGAAGATAATTGGATGACTATCTGGGAAATGGGGTATCCGATCGATAACAAGTACAAAGTTGTCCCGAGTTGTTGGTCACCTAATTGTTGTTACACAATTTTTCCTTCAATGTTGCGCCATTCGAAAGTGCCCGACGATTCAACATCCTTTTCGCACTGCGAACACAAACACTTTGTGCAGTAACGTGTCTTCTTTTTAGATTCGGTGTAGTCATTCCAAAACATTACATAACATTATGTTTTTGTTGTCTTTTGAAGATCTTTATGAAGCACGGAAGTCCAATGCCCTCACGGATTTGATGTGGATGACTAATAGGGCACCCATAAGAAAGGTTGGGACTCGCTTTTTATTAGCCGAATGCAAAAGTGGAAGTGTTTGCTCATACAATCACAACCCCCATCCCCTTCCTTGTGTAGATTTAAGTAAAGATATCTTGATGGTAGTCAATGTTAAATTAGATTTATACTTTTGGTACACAGCGTTGTATATGAATATTGGTAGGCAATTTTGAAATCAAAAAAGCGTGTTTCTGCTTTAAATCCAAAATCACCACAACCGTGTTTTAGTTTTATTAAGTTTACGTTTTCTGCATAACAATAGTTCGAATGATACCATTCGACGCCTATTCGAACGCAACCCTTCGAACAGGTTCGAATAAAGCCAATCGAGGCAACCAAAACACAACCAAAACACACCCTCACACCATCAGTTGGCAATATTCCTTTACACGCATGAAGAGTCGTTGAGCGAGTTCGAACGATGTCGTCGAACATCATAAATTCCTTAACACGGACAAGGTCGTTCGACTCGCTCGCACAACGTCGTTCGACGATCACTTAAACCACGCAACACGAGCGTTCCACGCGAGGTCATTTTTGGAAAAAAAATATTTAGGGGTGTGCATAAAGTAGGAGGGGGTGTGGGAAAAGTAAAAGCCTAGATTTTTATGGACCAAACCTTTCTGCTGGTAAACTCATACTGTGGCCCCCGAAGGGGAGACACGTAGGGATGTACAAAACCGAACCAAATCAATAGGGAAACCGCAAATCGAACCAAACCAAACCTGCAAATAACCGCTTTTGATCGGTTTTGTTAGGTTCTTTTTTTCATTGCACCGCGTGGTTCGGTTCGGTTCGCGGTTTTGATTTCCGAAACCAAACCAAACCTAACCGCAATTACAACATTCCTTACTAACTCACTAATCCAAATGCAATTACAACCCAACTCTCACTCACTTACTAGCCCAAATCCAATTAATTCTTTGACTCACTTACAAACAATCCATATAATTATGCTATATTTAAAAATTACAACAAAATATTTAATTCAAATTATTTTATAAACATTGTCTTAGCTATTTGAAAAAAATTAAAAGATAGTGATGTATATACTACATATATTTTAGTAAATTTTTTCTTAAAGCTTTATGTTAGCTTTTTTATGTTAGTTAATTTTAACTCTGTTTTAAATTATTTTTATCTTGGAAAAAACCGAACCAACCGAACCAATCCAAACCGCATTGGTTTGGTTTGGTTTGGTTCGGTTTTATTTTAGGAAGCCAATCAAACCAAACCAAACCGCATATAATTTTACCTTGCGGTTCGGTTTACTTTTTGTCTCAAAACCGAACCAAACCGTGACCACAAATTTCAAACAAATAATTAATCATGGGCACAATAGATGGGAAACTAGGTTGGAACATGTATCATTGTAAGTACAGTAGTTTACTGTAACTTTGGATGCAATGGATTTTTTTTTTTGACAAAGATGCAATGGATTTTTATCTGTCAAAGAAATAACATATATATTTTATTTTACTAATGCATCTTATGAACAGCCAATTGCACAATTTCAACAAAGTAGTAATATTTATTTATTGCTCCTATTTAAAAAAAGTCACGGACGCTATCTTTACCAACTACAATCATAATAGAATCAGTTCACACTTCAATATCATCATCAAAAAAAAAATCAGTTCACACCAAACCCCTTTCCTTCGGAGAGAAGGAGAGAAGAAGAGAAGGATATGCAACTTCACTGAATATCATCAAGAAATTGTTAGCTTTTACTGTTTGAACTCTATAACTCATACTTAAATTCCTTCCGCGTCTTTTAACTTACTAATCAAACTACCTACTTAACTCGTATGTGTACGATGGCGTATCTAGAACTTGGATTAGGATCAAACTATTTAACTTTATAAAATTTAAAATTAGAATACATAAAAACAAAAACATAAATACTAAAATCATAAAATTTTAATATATCTAATCAAATAAATTAGAAGCATATTTTTAATTATTTTCGGCACACAATCTAAAGTAATTAACTTTTTTTTTCATAATGGAAAAAAGTTGGTATAACAAAATGTGCAAAATAGCATTGTAATGTGGGTCAAATTAAATTTTAGAGTGATAATTGAAAATTTTAGTGTATGTATATAGCTTTTCATACACACGCGCGCACACCCACCCACACACATATACATATTAAAGAGTGTTTTTTATTTTATTATAATAATATATAACCCGGTAAGTTAAGTGTAAAAATGTTTAAAACTTATTTTTATGATTAAATATGTTTTTAGCCATATTAAATTAAAAAGTTCAACTCTTGTTCCTTAAACAAGTGTATCCATTTTTTCCGTAGAATTTTATGGTGAGAACGGTGCCCCAATTTGAGACAGAGGATAAATAAAAATTTATTAAAAACGTATTTATTCTCATATTTAAATAAATAAAAATATCCCATCAAATATTTAACTATACTTCAAATATTTAAAAATATTTATATTTATTCGTATATATAAAAATATTTAGTTTTTTAAAATACATAAATCTATTTTACATATATAAAAAAATCCCATAAAAAACTTGTAAAATTTTAAAACTAAAAATTACACATGGAATGCCTCAAACAACGTCAAAGTTTTTTCCCAACTATTAATTCAGGGTGATAGAGTCAAACTTTACATAAAAAATAAAAAATATAAAGATAGACTCAAACTTGATGGTAAATAATTAAATATAAATGATCCGGATTGAAATATATAAAATTGTTAATTCTGATTTCTCAAATTCAATCATTGGAAAAATATACATGTGATTGGAAGTATTGTTAAACATAACTAGCATGGTTTCCTCAAAAAAAAACATAACTAGGTATGAGTTCAAGACAAAAAATCGAAATAAATTAATAAATAAAGCATTCAATGGCTAAAATTGATTTAGTAACTATAACTAATGAAATTCCTTAATATCATAAGTCGTTGCCATGTTAAATAATTTGATTTTAACAACTAAATAAAAGTGGTTTCCTCTTAACTAAAAAAACTTACTATTTATTTTTAGAGCGTAGATTTAAAGAAATAATGCATTTTTATGATGTGTTTTTTGGTGAAAGAATATAGAATTATTTAAATCTTGTATGTTTCGAGAATCAAGAGGATACCATCATGGAACTCTAACGGTTGGTGCAGTGGAGCATGGCGAGATTATATTTTGAAGGTTTTAGGTTCAAATCTCCACTAGTTTTCTTTATCTCATGTTTTAAATCCAGAGGCGGCTATCCTACTTTTTTTGAGGTGTTTTCAATTCAAATGATGGAATTAGTCATTTGCGTTCAACGACAGATATACATGGTCTCTCGACCAAAAATCTCAGAGTAAACCTAATTCCCTTGTATTCAATGAGCCCAAAGGGTTTCTATGCAGTAATTGTCTCACCCTAAAATTTTGATCATAAAATTATAAAAAAGTGAACGCACAAAAAAAGATTTTGCATATATTGGTTTTTTTTTTGACCAAATTTTGCATATATTGGTTAAAATTTATGTTTCTACCAAAAAAGCTCCTTTTCAATAACTTTTATAAAACAAACACTCGTTTGATTTTTATTGGTATAATATCTAACATCTAATTAATTAGTCAATGTCTCAATGACATATTATTTTTCATATTAAACAATTTAAAATAAATTTAAATATCATATTATTAATTTGACTTACGAAGTTTCCACACCTAACCCATCTCAAGAGCATCATAGAATTTTTTATTTTTTATTTTTAAAAAGAAAACTAGGGTGGATCTGGCGATTGACTTGGCAGTGAAAGTCGACAGCCAAAACCAGTTGCAGAAGGCAGGGTTTTTTTCCCAATGATTAAAAGAAAAGAAGAAATATACTAGTAAGAAAAAATACACCAGATTTGTTCTGTAATTTATTTTCCAAATCAAGAAAGAAAAAACTACTTTTACTGAAAGAAACACAAATACAAACAATCAAACATAGTGAAAGAGAAACAATAGTGCAGAGAGAGAGAGAGAAAGAAAGAGTTAATTACCTGTAAGGGAGAGATATTGTGAGAGCTAAAAAACTGATCGGCGGTGATATAATTCTGGGTAAGTTTAACACAAACATCAGAAGAAGCCAAACACGACCTAATCTTAGACCAACTCCCCGAACCGGTAACATGATTCCTTAACCACGACGAAAACCCATCAAGACGATACTCTTTGTATCCTCTACCAGGAACATCGTAACTTCCATCAGGTCTAGTAACAACGAAAGCGAAAACGAGAACGACAAGGAGAAGAGCAATGAGAAGTGCCATAGAGAAAAGGTAAAGTGCTAAAAGACCTTGTTTGTTCCAATAAGCACCGACAAAACCTGCTAGAGATACGAGGAGTACGAGGATGCCGATTATTACAATTGGCCAACGAAAGTTGCTTATGCATTCATTGTCTGGTGTTGATGCTAGCCATATTCCGGAGACTATTATGGGGATTGAAGCTAATATGGCTATGAAGTTGAGGATTGCGGTGATGTTGTTGCTTACCCCCATTTTAGACGGTGGCACTGGCAGTGGCTTTGGGAATTGTAAGAATTGGAGTTTGGAGTTTGTAACTGACTTTGGGATTTGAGTTGAAAACTTGAAAGAGAGATAAGGGAAAGGGGACCATGAGCAATTAGATTTAGCGTCGACTCACTCTAGACCCTTTTTATGTTTTTCTTTCGGTTAATTTATTTTGGATTTTTTTTTTCACCCCCTATTTGTCACCCGGATTTGGATTCAGTCAAGTCAGTTGCCGTACACTCAAGTGATTTTTCTCTCTTCCCACTTAATCTCTTATTAATAAGCATTTAGATTTCTCTCTCTTCTCACTAACTCCTCTTAATAAACATTTTTCTCTCTTTCCACTAACTCCTATTAATAAGCAGTTATCTCTCTTTTTATATTAAAAGTTTAATTGAAGTTTTGGTCCCCCTATTATGATCAACTCACGATTTTAGTCCCCCAACTTTTTTTTTCACGATTTTGGTCCTCTTATTTTTCCAATTTCAAAAATCAAAGGTCTCCCTAATTTGGTCAAAATTGAATCTAATGCGATGCTGGTTATCTGATGTGTTGGATTGCCACATGACATTTTAATTTTTTTAAAAATTACTTTTATGATAACAGTTTGTTTTTAAATAACTAATAACAGATGTGTCACCATCTTCATCTCTCTCCCTCTCGTCATCAATGTTCTGTTTGTTTACAATTAACCATTGCTTGTGGGGTTAGAACACCATTAATAACGAGTTGTTGAATTATGAAATTTTGTTGTTATCCATAGCTTGTGGTTCAAATCGTTTCAAACACCTTATTATAATTCAGATTTGATGACTTGAAGCATGTGTGGTTTCTATGTTCTGAATTTGGCAGTAAAAATCCCAGTAGATCTAATTCAAAAATTCAGAGAGAAACTAAAATCAAATCCAAGATCTGTTCAATCACAATCGGGGTAAGATTGAATATTTCCACACTTGGTTGTTTGGTTGTCAAGAACAGGAAGAAGAAAAGAGGCGAGGCAGAAGGTGATGAGAGGCGAGAGATAGTGTGATGCGAGCCACATCAGTTAATCGGCATGGCTTGGGAAGAAATGAGGGAAACACAAAAATGGTCTTTGTTGTTGTTTATCAGCGAGCTACATCAGTTAATCAGAGGGAGAGATAAGGTTCCTGGGATGAAATGAGAGAGAAGAAAGGTTTTTGTTGTTGCTTATTTGACATTTAATTATTTTAAATAATATTTAAGGTCACATGGCTTGCCACATCAGATTCAATTTTGACCAAATTAAGGGGGGCATTTGATTTTAGAAATTGGGAAAATAGGAGGACCAAAATCATGGGAAAAAAAGTTGGAGGACTAAAATCATGAGTTGATCATAATAGGGGGACCAAAACTGCAATTAAGCCTATATTAAAATACTTGTTCAGCCCCTTCAATCTCCTACTGTTCTTCACATCAAAATCAAAATAAAATTAAAAGCAATTAACATTTCTACAGTCACAGACTCATATATAGCAATGAATATTTTTTTTGTGGTTGGTAATTATTGCAATGAATATGATAGTGAGACTCCCATGTCACCCTTTAATTTTTTACTCTCTTTGCGTTAACGTTAACATCAAAAATAAAAAAGATTGAAATGTTTATTAATAGGAGTTAGTGGGAAGAGAGATAAATGCTTATTAATAAGAGTTAGTGGGAAGAGAGAGAAATCTAAATGTTTATTAATAGGAGATTAAGTGGGAAGAGAGAAAAATCATTTTTAATGTGGTATACTTGTTTGTCTGACAAAGAATCGACTTTGAAATCCAAATCCCTTGTCACCCATACCCCCCATTTTACACTATTGGACAAAAACACCCTTAAAACTCCCAACAAAGCCACAACTTAGTTAAATCCGGGCCACATTGTGGTATTTCCAGAAAACCATCCGAATTACCACATAAATTTGGTTCAAATTGGCTTTTTTTTCACTTTGGCAATTTTCCCCCCGAATTTACACCTAAATCCGGTTCATAAATTGCTAACCGAATTTACCTAAATTCTTGGTAAATCAGAATCATAAAACACCCCCAGTTTACAAAATAAGAAATTGGATTCGAATTTACCTCATAAGTAGGTAAATCCGGTTAAGTAAAATATGAACCGAATTTACTGCGTATGAGGTAAATCAAAAAATTCCAAATTTAAAATCAAAACCCCCATTTTATGAACTGGATTTACCATTAATTGAGGTAAATTCGGGAATATTCAACTTTTTTTTAAATTTCAGTGGTATTTCTGGGTTTTAGGGGTTTATGGGGGTCTAGGAGAGAAGGAGGGGGTGAAAAAAAACCATTTATTTTTTTGGGTACAAATTATTTCGGTTAATTTTATTATCTATACCCTATGAAGTCCAATACTCCAAAATAGGTCACGTATCCGTATCCGATACCGATACGTGTCGGATATTTCCGGATACATATCCTAGGAGTATCCTGGAATTTATGTTTATTTTTAAATCAAAAAAACATCATATACTTATCGGATACGTCCGGATACGTATACAGTTGAGAGTATCCTAGAATTTATATTTATTTTTAAATCAAAAAACAACTAGATGCATACTCTTTTATTCATTATTTGAAAAGAAATAAAATGAGTCAAAAATGTGAGACATTAGTGGAGATGCACATGATCCACTAGATGATGTTGGAATTGAATTAGCAAATATATCTCTTGATGAATCAGAGTTAGAAGCTATGTTATTTTTTGATTATGGAAATGGAGGAGAGATGAATGACACACCTAGTGTTAAGTAGTTAATAGTAGGTAAATCTATAGAGCCTAAACTTCCTTTGGATACGACTTGTGATATTGTTTTTTGCAATATTCTAACTTGGGTAGTAAACTGTATATCTTTTGTGACATGTTCGCAGAAGGAAGAATATATTTTAGGGTGTTATTTTTGGTACCCCCTCAACATCAACCACACCCCCATATTTCAAAAAATGGCAATAATACCCCTACGTTTTTTTAAAAAAAAAAAATTAATTTTTCGGAATTACCTCAAAATAAGGTAATTCCGGTTCAAAAAACAATTAAATTTTCGGAATTACCTATAAAAAAGGTAATTCCGGTTCATAAAAAATGAAAAATTTCGGAATTACCTCTAAAAAAGGTAATTCCGAAATTTGTAATTTTTTTTTTAAGTTTGTATATTAAATTAATATTTAAACGCGTTTTATTTTGGAAATATGATACGAACGGTTTATGATTTAAATAACAATATGTCAAAATATATAAAATGACCAACATAAAAAAAATATAATGTACAAATACAACTACTATGGGTCCAAAATGTTTAACAATGACTGAAAATAAGCACGTGAAGTGGGTGAACGAGCGACATCTAAGGCATCCCGGGTCAATGCAGCTGCTCTGCACCCTCGCCTCATATGTCTCTGGGACAACAAGCTCCTGATGATATGGTGGATCCTGAGCTGGCTCTGGCTGTGGCTCTGGCTCTGGCTGTGGCTCTGGCACCGGAGTAAGACGCACCCTGGTTACCTGACTGTACCAAGGAAGGTAATCAGGATCGCACTCGCCGTGGTAGCCCGCCACTCTACTAGCCTGCCAAAAAGTCTGCGCCCGAATCTGATACATCAGCAACCCCTGTATGATCCTGTCCGCAGAGGGAACATTACCCGAAATGGGTGGAAGAGGGATCCTCTGTACCCGCCCGAACTGCCAACGCACCCTGTCTGGCATGTAGGGAACAGCGTCATCGCCCCAAAGCAACCAGCCTCTGGCAACAGATATGTTCGACAAAGGAACATACTGCCTGTGGTCATCATAAGGGGTGAGGATGACATCCTCCAGCTGCAGAGCATCTATCCGCGCCCTAAAGTCCACCAACTTTACTTTATCCAGCTTCTTTTTCCCCGGTGGTGGCACGTGGTGATCGTCTAGCTAACACTTTCCGACCAACGACGGTGGGAAAGTGCTCGTAGATCCAGCACTGAAATAGTTAAATTAAAAAATAATCAGTTATTGATATATGTTAAATTTAATTAAAAGTTTTAAATTAAAAAAATAAATAAATGATTACACAAAGCGATGTCGCGTATCCATGAAGCGCTTGGTCGTATAAAAGACCGCTTTAAATCACCGGGTGTAAAGGTAACTAAGAGCAGCTATACCCCAAGACCACTGGCCACACTGTTGAAGATCCTGAAGCAGATACATCCACCTCACTGGCACTAATGTATGAGTCTTGTCATGATACATCTCTGGGTGCTACTGTTGGTGCCGCATATGGTACTCATAATCAGGGTGGTCTTCATCCATTTGCTCATCTCATCGGCCGAGGTTTGAGAGGCGAGGCTCGAGCTCAACCATCTCTACCACTCTGGCACGGGCTCTCTCGCGGCTGCGGGGTGCTGCTCCCGAAGACTCTGCTCGCTCTACGTTGTTTGATCGTCTACTCGCCACTGTTAAAAAAATAAATGTAATTAGAAAATATTAAAAATTGAAAAAAAAAATTCGGAATTACCTAGTAATTCCGAAATTCTTTTCGGAATTACCTAGTAATTCCGAAAAACCCATTCGAATTTACTTACTTTTTCGAAATTATGAAATGTGAAAAGTGAAATGTGACTTTTGTAAATTTTCAGGGTATTTTTGTCCATTTGAGATATTATGGGGGTGTGGTTGATGTTGAGGGGGGTACCAAAAATAACACCCTATATTTTAAAATGGTGGGGAAAAGACATTTAACTATGCTTATTTATTATTATTTTTTGGTTACCATGTCAATGGTGCACAGTTTCCACAAGCTTTGTCGAGATGACTAATCTACGTCGGGAACACCTGGCTGGCCACAAGTACTAGACTTTGCCAGTCTGTGTGATTCTCTCCTCCCAATAGAGTTTCTGTCACACTCAATATTCGAACCTGAGGCCTTGGAGTGGGATCTGAGTCCAGTTACCACTCGGACCAACCCTTGTTGGTAATATGCTTACTTATTTTGATTACAATTATCTTTATGTTTTATATTTTAAATTTTAATTTAATTTTTTATTGAAGTATCCCTGCCGTATCGTATCTTGATTTTTCAAAACTTTTCTGTATCTATGTATCGTGTCGTATCATATCCCGTATACGGGCTTCACAGTCTATACCTATATATGAAGGGGATTCCAAAAAAACTGCTACTTTTGGTGTCAAATTTTTCTGACCAAAATTCCCTTAGTGTAAGTAAAATTTTCTAATAGACATAACCACCCACTAACACACCACCTACTAACACACCAACGCATGAAAGACAGACCCGAAAAACATAGTCTTGCAATAAAACAGTATTTCTTTTTGTATTATCCTAGTAAATTTAAAAAACATAGTATTGTAATAAAACATAAATAAATACTTATTATGTAAATATTGAGAACACCCACCCGTTGTGGGTGTTTTCTGTTTTGAAATATTCAAAAAATAAAATTATCAGTTTATGTTTTGAGTTTTAAATTTTTCATAAACAAAAATTAGATTTAGTTTTGAGTTAAGAGATTTTCAAAAATCCAAAACCAATTTCAAACATAAATATAAAAATAAATATTCATCATAAGCTTATTTTATTCAAAACAACATATAACATTAGGTTTGAAAAGGAATTAAGATATTATAAATATAAAATATATTTATTTAGTAATAATTTAAGGTATAATGGTTGAAAGTAGTAATTGTCGAAAGATGTCTGTCAGAATGGTAATCGATATTGGTTAGAGTGGTGATGGTGTTGGTGGCGGTGGAGTGGTAGTCAATGATGGGGACCTATGGCGGTCATATTTGTGGTAGTGACTAGTGGTGCTCGTGAAGTAACCAAGTTACACAAGAAGGGGTTGAATTGTGTGTCATTTTAAAATTTGAGTCGTGAAACATTCTCAACAAAGTGTTCTCACGAACAAACAGCAACTATATCTCTAGTGGATGATCAGTAATGATGGTGATTTAAGATGCCTTTAGCTTATAAGAGAAATGTAGTTCTCAAACAAGTATTAGTATATTGAAAGATTATGAGTAGGGTTGAAAAACAGTGTTGAGAAGGTTGAAAAAATTAACCTTCTCTTAGATTTGAAAACAATAACAAGTGTAAAGCAATTAAGTAAATAATAGGGAAAGCAAGTGAATGGCACAATAGAGTTATAGTCCAATCATTGGCTACGTTCTCTCCCCACTTTCAAGTGAGTATTTCCACTATTACCCAAATAGTTATTACACTTGTTTTTTGCTCAACCACAAAAAACTTACAACACCACTTACTTTTGATCAACACACAAATGATAAGTGTTATCTTACATAGCTACACCAAGTTGTTTCTACCTACTAGAAAACTCTCTTCTAATTTCCTAAAGCTTCATATATCAAGTAGGATCAACACCAACACTCACCTCTCTCTAGGTTATTTGATGGAATGTTTACAAGATAGTATTTTCGATAAGGGGTTTGGGTTTTTGAGAAGTTTATGAGCTTGAATGTTGATTAATACAATGTATTATATGATACTAAACAAGCTAACACACACTCAATAAAAGATTTATAGAACTGAACTTTAAGTAGCTTTGAGTGTAGGATGAGAAGATTGGATTACTTTGATAAACTTGACTTGTGAAGGTTCCAATTTAATCTCATATTTTGTAACTTCGTAATCCAACCTTTAAATAGCCTTTGGAAGTTAAACATAGCCGTTAGAAGGTTAATGAGAGTCGTTGGGAAGAAGTTCTAGGCTTGTAGAGATGTCATGATTAAGATTACTTTAGTTGGCAGCTTTTGAACCTTCTCCAGCTGCATATTGTGCTTTATCTGACCCATTGAACCTTCTTAAGCTTACATTCTCCTCTCTTCTGTACATGTTGACCTTCCATGACCTGCTCCTGTACTTTCGGACTGACTTTGTTACTTTATGCGAAGCTTCTCAAGCTTCATAAGCATGAACAAACACCTTTTATTTGTACTAGAAATAACCAAGGATCTCTTCATATAGCTTTAAAAATATTCCCACATCTTTATTGTCTGAATATACATTTATTGCGCTGATATTCACATGAGAAGAATTTAATGTATTTCTCTTGAGTAGGTTGTTGTTTCTTAACCTTCTCAAGCTTGATTCTTCTTATTCTTTAACTTTTTCATTAATGAACCTTCTTATCTAGGGTATTGATGAGATCAACCTTCTTTTGACTTCTGGTCAAACCTTCTGTTGACTTTTGATCAAACATTATTTTGACTTTAGGTCAACCTTCTGTAGACTTGATCAAAACAAGTCGAGTAAACACAAAATGACCGCATGATGGTTCAAAACAAGTACATGAAGGAAGGTTCAAAACAAATACTCGAAGGACTAGATTCAAAACAAACACTCGAAGGACTGGTAAAATCGATCATCTTATATTTTGGTAATTTCTAACTATTTTTGTCTTGTAGACTTAACTGTAGAAGGACTCAAATAGCACAGATAGAGTCCGACCGAAGGACTCAACATTTGAATGCCTTTGCGCTCAGCGCTCGAAGAACTAAGGAAGAAATCGAGGTAATGGGATCAAAGCCAAATGACCAAATAGCTAGAAACGTCTCATCGCGTAATAAGCGTCAAGTAACAACAACGCATGAAGGACTACCACTCATGAAACCGATAGATTGGATAAGCTGCGGGGACTTAACACTCGAAGGACTTGACAATCGAAGGACTTAAATCTGATCGAGTCTATCTTAATATTAGAACGACTTTGCGCTTCACGCTCGTTGCTCGAATGACTATGTTCCCAACCTGAATGACCAATATCTAGAAGACTCGGTTGGACACATTGCACTTGAAGGAAGAATACAACATAAGCTTTCATCGGTCGACCCTTAGACAACCGGCCTACATTCTCTAGTAGTCGGCTTGCACTCCTCATTTGGTCGGCCCTTGGACAGTCGACCTACATTCTTCAGCGGTCGGCCTAAATTCCTCATTTTGTCGGCCCCTCTCACGTTCCACAAGCTCTGTAGTAATGACAATCAGCGTAGTTATTGCATATTCCTATAATTCCTCCTGATGTCTTGTAACGGTCCGACAACCATAATATGTAAAAATAGCAATTCTTACCATTTGTAATATATATATCCCTTAGAGGCCAATGAAAAGGATCCCATGATTTCCAATCTATGCTTTATACAATTCTTACTTTCTTATCATATGAGTTTGGTCTATTTCCTACCAAGGAAATTAGATTGGAACAAATAACATAAATATTATGATTTATTTGCATAAGTATCTGTTTAAAAAGACATAGTTAGGTCATTCTGACTTTCAAAAAGACATAGCTCAAAAATTGTCCGCACTCTCAAGACGGATTCAGACCATGAAGTTGATTATTGTACCTTTTAAATAAATTAATATATTTTTAATGTGTATTTACAATAATTAAATACTTAAATTAAATCTAGCCTACTAATACAATGTAAGCTATTAATAAATAAAGCTAAACATTTATTAATATTCTAGGTACATAAAATATTTTATTATTAATAATAACAATATTACTAAAAAAACAACAAACACACACACACACACAAACATATATATATATATATATATATATATATATATATATATATATATATATATATATATATACATACTAGTCTACTTAACAGTGCAAGTAAAGCGAATCAACGATCATTGTTAATAGGCGTAAGATAACTAATCTAAATATTGGATTTAGTCAAATACATGTATTTCATTTGTGTTTCAATAAACAAAATTTAATAAGGTTAAATACGTATATACAACTATGAAATTAAATTTTGTAATATATATATGTATATATATATATATATACTAGTTTAGTTTGAGGACTCCGTGTGGCGTGCAGATAAATAACTTCGGATGATAAATATATTATGATCTTCGCGTAATAGATACCTCGACACCGTGAATTCGCCTATTAGCAGATGTGCTTTAGAGGAGAGTTTTTGTTGTTTTTTTTGTTCATAGAGTACAATAACACCAATCATGCATTCAACTGTAGAAGACTCTTATTCTATGATAAGTTGAGGAAAAACCAGTTCTGACACAATTTTAGTCTTGTATAATGTAAGTCCGTGGTAGCATAACAGCAAAATTAAATGCAGATATAGGTATTTTTTTTAACATTCTCGATTTGTTATGAGGATACTATGGTGATATGATACCTTTGTAAGAATGAGAGACTGCTTAGAGTAAATGTCATTGCAAAGCAGTATATTAAGAATGATTTTTTGTAAAATAATTGATCTCAGTATGAAAGTCACACACAAAAAACAACTTCTCATTTTCTTTAAAATCTCTAACTACTAATCTATATGTATCACATACGTGAATCACTGTATTTCCAAAAACACATATGTATGTGTATTACTAATCTAATTTATTTAATTGCCAAATGAGTAATTCCAAAATGTGTAATTCCTCAAAGTTTGCACAAAGTGTTTCATCTAATTTATTTAATTACCAAATGTGTTTGGAACGCCTCATATAATAATACTATATGCCTAAAAAAAAAATTATAAGGAAAACAAAATCTCACAAATGTGTGATGATCAAGTGTGTCTTAACTAAGGAATTCATACTCAGGGTACACACCAATCAAGATACCACTAATATCTGCAACATTGAAGGGTGATATATGCCTTAATAATTAGTGAATAATATTTGGACTATGTAAAAGTTTGAAAATATACATACCAACCAAGTAGTCCCTGTTATTAAATGACTTGTCAAAACATTCTTCCGGTGGTGTGAAGATGTATTCAGGGTTAGCGATGCTGTCCTTTCGGGCCGCCGGCCTTATGCCCTTATGAGTGTTTTCATGTTGATGGTCATTTTGTAGTTATGCCTGGTTGCACGGAAAGCACCGACATTGAGCGACAACAAACTTGCTGTCGAGTACACATGACCTTCGTGTAAGTGTTGGTCATGGATGTAGACGTGCATCTTGTCAACACGCCCCTGTATTGTCGTGCCTTGCCATAGATGTTGAGCACAATTTAAATTTACTACAGAATACATGGTTTTACTGAAATAAGAGTTCATATTGCATTCATCATAGGTACAAATTTGTAGACGATCTATCAGATTTCTACGATCGTGCGCAATTGTTACATTATATATATTTCCTTATATCTCTTCTCTGTTAATAATATATATTGGTAATCGTTATTTAGAGAGTGAAAAAGCAAAATCGAATGCATAAATGCACATTTGGCAATATGATTTATACATACTATAAAGGGTATAAAACATAGATGATGCATGATGTATCCCACGATGATAGAACTACACGTTTTATATACATAGCTGATTCACAAATCAAGTATGATTACATACAAATCATTTGAAGTAACATTACAGATAACACGTATCTATACCACATTTAGAGATCTGATTTTTTCAACACTAACTAAGATATTTTCTTTATGTGTTCAGATAAATCGGAGATTAAAAGTTACCTCTGAATCCACGAAGACCATCTCCACAGCCATCGGTTTGTTCCCTCCGAATTTTGGAAACACATACCACTTACGAAGTAGCTTGACAATGACCGGCACGACAAAGTCCCCTGTCTCAAGTGTGGCAAGCGTAGGGGGGGTTTTAGGGGCTGGAACAATTGCCTTGGATGAGCAAGCCATTACCACTGTTGTAGTAGGGTTGTGAGTGCGACTTGATTGATTTTTAAGTTACACACGATTAGAAAGATCATTAAGGTTGTTCATACTTCTTATATATATATATATATATATATATATATATATATATATATATATATATATATATATATATATATATATATATATATATATAGGCTATCACTATATGGAATGTGTGGGGGTAGGATAATTGGGCAAAACAACCAATAAAGTCTTTTGAATGATATTGGGCTAGAATAGTGGATCAGAATTTATTAATTTTCGACCAACCCCACCACTCGAATGATTTCTCTTGAAGGCTTAAGAACTAATATGACTAAGGGTCATTATATTTTTGAATTTTTCTTGAGGAAGAAGGTCAATAGCTCCGATTATTCCTTCTGATACCTTTATTCGTTTGAAAAAACATATTGATTTTAGAAAACCAAAGTGACTTGGTTTTAACAAAGTGACTTGATGTTAAAAAAATAAATTTACATTTTCAATAAATTTTGTGAAAAGAAAGCAGAGAAAAGAAGCGATTATAAACTAATATGACAAATGACTTGATGTCGCTACCTTACGTTTGTAAAAATGACTTGGTTTTATTGAAACCTCAATTATAGCGTAATGCTATTGACCAACTTTGTGCAATATACACAAAGCGGTCAATGAGACAATGCCTTTTATTACTATTCAATACTCTCTTTAATTCTCCTTTAAATGCTATTGATCATGTTTAATTTTTTTAAAAAAAAAAAAAAAAAAAGCGGTCACGACTTACAATCATATCGTAAAAGCGGACATCTCAAGCTTGTTATGTTTTATATTCAATTACGATATTTTTACCCTCACGATAATTGACATATTAGTAATAGGGAAGTGAAATATTTACGCTACCCAAAAACTGGACATCTCCGTTTTGAAAAGAAATCGGGAGGAGGAACTTGAGATTATAACAGTTAGTTTTGTTTGAAAAAACTTGGAAAGATCCTTCCTCATTAAGCAACAACGGTTTCTACTATCCTATTATCGATGACTTTCCATTTACTACAGCATTACCTTGTGCGTTTTCCTCAACCTTCTTTTCAATGATCTTCATTAATTTCAAAATTGATGATTTATTAATTATTTGGTTTGAAGCAAATTAAGAATTTCATATCATGGGAATTTAATGCTTTAATGTATCGAGTTGAATGCCATTTTAAAGCCGAAATTGATATGCATTTATATGCAAATTTGAGTCAATTTGCATTCATTGTCGATTCATGGTTAAAGCCAGAAATTTATATCTTTGTGGTATTGATGCTGCAACATCGCCACATGGTTCAAAATCTTTGAGGTGGATTTAATTGGTGTTGACATATTTATTGACGTGGTGATTAGGTGGATCTTATATGTTAGATTCATATATATATATATATATATATATATATATATATATATATATATATATATATTTTAAATACTTTGTCACCTTATTATTAAACATTATTGTATTCAAATTTTATAAATACAAAATAGTAGTTATGTAAGTCCTTAAAGCTAAAAGTTTCAATCTCCACTAAATCCAAAAATAAAAATTTATCTGCTATATAAGAAAATAATTTATCAGTTTAATTTTTAATCAAAATCATTTTAAAATTTTATGAAAACAAAATTCTAATTAAAACTTAATTTATATACACCATCGTTATACATGATTTTTTACAATGCCAAACAATTACAAAATAAAATGTCATAAAAAATATTTAACTTAATCTTAATTACCTTAAGAGTCCCCGATACTATAATTTTTATTAATTGATGCCATAAAAAAAGTTACAAGAGAGTCTATACCAATTAAATTAAACTAGTAGGATACCCGTAAATACATACGCTTTGGTGTTGCCATATTCTTTTAATGAGCAATTTAGACATAATTTAAATAGTGCGAGAAAGACATCGTGAAAAAAGACAAATTTAAAGTAGTTAAAAAAGGAGTCTCAAATAAAAAATTAGATAAATATTAAAATCTAAAAATGTAAAAGTATCATTTAAAAACAATCTGTGCATTTATCCCGTGTTCTTTTATATATTAGTGTCAGTGTTGTTATCTCGTGTTTTCTTATATATTAGTTGATTAATAGATTATAGTAGACAGTAACAGATAGATGATAGATTATCAAATATTTCAGTGAAGTGTTTTTTATATATCAGTGCAGTTATCCCGTGTTTTTATACATATCATTGCAGTTATATCGTGTTTTTTTACATATTAGTGTAGTTATCCCATGTTTTTTTATATATCAGTGCAGTTATCTCATAGTTTCAATTAATTATTTTAGTTGATTATCAAATATATCAATGTAGTTATCCCGTGTTTTTTTTTATATATCAGTATAGTTATCTTGTGGTTTTTATATATCAGTACAGTTATCTCGTGTTTTAAATATTAATCAGTAGTTGAAATAGTCATTAAGTTTTCCTTTTTTTTGATATATTGATATCGTGTTTTTTATATATCAATGAAGTTATCACGTGTTTTTATATATTAGTGCAGTTATCTGGTAGTTTAGATTAATTATTTTAGTTTATTAGTAGATTTGATTTGATTTGAATTTCGAAATTTGAAAAAGAAAAAAGAGAGAGAAAGTTAAAAACGGGAGTGAGAAGAAAGTGCGTTGGGAGAATAAATTTGAAAAAGAATGTGATAGTAAATTACAATGTTGCCCTTAGTTAGATGAGTTGTCAAATACATAGGGAAACTTGTTTGAGTAATTTAAGTATGATTTGTCTGTATAATTAGATATTAGATTAGATTAGTAGATAGTGAGTAAAGAAATTTTGTGAGTTTGATTTGAATTTTGAATTTTGAAAAAAAAGGGTAAGAAAAAGTAGGAAAAAAGTGGGAGTGAGAAGAAAATACATTGAGAAAAGAAATTTGATAAAAGTATGATACTCCGTAAATTGCTATGTTGTCCTTAGTTAGATGAATTGTCAAGTAAATAAGGAGACTTGTTTGAATAATTTAAATGTGGTTTGTTTATATAAATAGATTAAGTTGGTTTGTTTGTATAAATAGATAAATAGATATTAGGTTAGACAGTAAATAAGAGTAAATTGTAAATTATTTAATATTAATTTAATTATATTAGATTATATAGTGGATTAAAAAAATTGGAAAAAAATACTTTTAAATAAAGGGTGTGGGGCCCACTAATAATAGATGTGTAAGAAGTAAGAAATATTGGGAAATGTGAGATTGAAAGAGAGTGAGTGAGGAAGGAAGATAAAGTAGAATTAAAAAATTATAAATAAAATAAAAGTAATAATGTGTCAAAAAAATAAAATGTCTAAAATTGTAATCTGTAAATTGTTTATCAATAGATATAGATAGATAAATAAAATAGATAAATAAATAGATTAGATTAGATAAATTAGATTCTTCTAATTATGTGAGCGAAAAACTTCCAAAAACAGAAATGATGGGACGATTGGTGTCTGTCTGGTAAGCAAGAGAAGTTGTGTGAGTATGCACATAAAGTAGCAGGTGGTTAGTTATTCTTGGATGTGTCCGTAATTAATTGGCAACACCTTCATAGCTGTTTAAAGCTTCGAATAAGTTACGACACAAGTAAGCATCTTGAATTCTTGATTTTTGCAGCGACACACACGCGCCCGTTTCTGCCATTCTCACATCCAAAACCACTTTTTTCAATTTTCACTTCACCAAATAATACCAATATCGAGGTCATTTCTTTTGGTAGTACTTCCTTCTTTCACTCCACCCCTAATAATCTAAAGTCTCAACCAATTTCCCCAACCTCTCTCTCTCTCTATCTGCATCTCTCTGATTTTAAGAGTGAGAGAAATTTCGCGCGCCAAACACGACGTTACGGTTAACTACTTACGGTGTCGCTTTAACGCTCTTCCATTGCTCTCTCTCCCTCTCTCCGAGTCTGGGAGATGAGGATAATATCGCTTGCGATTTTCAACCTTCTCATTCTCAGCGATCTACTTCTCTTTCATTCCTCATTCTCTTTCTCTCTCCTCGTCGCTGAGCCGGAGCCGAAGCCGAAGCTTCTTCTACCGGAAGCCAACGCAACTGTCGCCGGCAATGGCTCGCTTGCGGGATCCAATGAAGATAGTCTTGCTAACATGATTGATCGGGCTCTTGAAAGGGAGTTTCCCGAGAATGAGCAGAATGAAGGTTCGTAGATCTAGCTTCTCTCACTTTGTCTTTTTAAATGCTCAATTGCTCATGCATTTGTAAATCTCTCTTGTTTAATTTGTTTGTTAAAACTCTTGGATCGTGCTTATTCAATATGAATCTTCGAAAATGCGGTTTAGTTCGAGTTTCATTTCAGTTTTACGTCTGCAATTTCCTGCTTTTGACGCACTTCTGGATAGGGAAAAAAACATGAATACTGAATTGTTATTTGCAGGTACTGATGCTGGTGGTTTCAACAACAGTGTTGCCGAACAACAGGTTTTTAGTCATTTCCCTTTTATTATGATATATTTAATTGCCTAATGCCTCCTGAAGTTATGAATGTAGCTAAATGTGCAGCAGCAATGGGGGGCAATGAGGTGTAGGTCCAATTTTGGTAATATAGGTATTTAGCTCTAGGCTAGAGTTCAATGTGGTAGGAATTTAACTCTGTGGATGCTAATTTATAGAGGAGCATTAGGCTGGTCTTAGGACGGGGATACGATAGATTATAACTTAATAAGATATGGAGTTTAATTGGTATATGTAGCGACCAATTAGAGTACAACAGTATGCACTGACAGTGTAAATATTTACACTGATAACTAATAAGAAATTACGGTAAGTTAGACTTTCAAGAGGAATGGGATAAAAGGCAAGCATTTCTATTATGATTGGTTGACGTTGTAAAATGTCTGTAAACTGTTGGTTCATACTAATTAAATTCTGAGATATTTATCACTAACAATGGGTCAAAAATGTGTTTTATATTTTCTCTGGGGGAAAGAATTTTATGGTGTGGGGAACTTTTGGCTTGGTTACTTTACCCTTGATTTTTTTTGTAAATACTTACGAGGGTTTGTTTAAACTTTTTATATATGTGACTGTGACTTATTGATAGCCCTTGAAAGGACTTATGATCTGATGTCCTTCCTTCTCATGGCATGTTTATTGTATCAGGCTGTTTTAGAAACTGTTGCTAGAGTTAAGTCCAAGAAAAATGAGAGCAAAGAGGAAAAGTACGTACCTCTTTCTTGTAGAGTAAATGGATTGTTTGTTTTTCTTCAAGAGTGAACCGAGTTTTAATAATTTAATTAAATGCTAATAACCATTTTCAGCATTTTTGACATTTGGTAAGTTTTCTATCAGGTCATTTCAGTTCCATGATGTTTTCAATTTGGACAATGAGAATCGGGTTGAGGATATGCCAACTTTAATTGATCGAAAGGTATGTCTCAGTCAGGCTTTTGAAATTTAGTTCTTTCAAGATTATAGAATGCAATAATATTTTTTTACTACCACATCATCATGACATGCATAAAAATACACGTGTACTCTTCTTAAAAGTAGACCTAGTTTTTTATATTGTCTAATTATTTCATCTTCAGGATAATGTCTTTATCATATCCAATCCAAAGTCAAAGTATCCTGTTCTTCAACTAGACTTGAGGTTTACTTACGGTTCCCGTCCTTTTTATTTCTTTTTCAAGTGGCATTATGTGAATGAGTGGCTGCAGTTATGCTACGGCTAATGGCTCAGATTGCTTGCCCTTTTTGATATTCCATATTTGCAGATTGATATCAGATCTCGTGGTTGTCATCGTCTCTGCAACATGTGGTGGCATTGCCTTTGCTTGTGCTGGACAACCGGTTTGATCACAAACTTGATTTGTTTTTGGGATAACTATCTCTACCATAAACCTATTAAAAGTTGTGGCATCCATACAATGGAGATTGCAGGTTATGACGGGATATCTGCTAGCAGGATCTCTCATTGGACCAGGAGGTTTGAGCTTTGTTAGTGAAATGGTCCAAGTATGATGCCCGTATAATTCTTCTGTTTTATAATCTAATTGTTCTTTTCTCTTTCTTTTAGCCAGCCACATTATTTCTAGAAATAAAAGCACATTGTGTGAATGGGGTCATGATGTCATATATGATATCTTTGTATACGACACATTAAAGTATATTGATAAAAGCTATCTGAATTATGTCCTAGTAATATTCTCACATACTGCTTCTGTTCCTTGCAGGTTGAGACAGTAGCTCAATTTGGTGTCATCTTTTTGCTCTTTGCATTGGGATTAGAGTTTTCCACAGCAAAGGTTGAGTTGTATACTCATTACTCAATTTTTCCTTTAATTTAAACTTGTATATTTTTAGCTCTTCCATATCTAGGTTTAAATCTGACTTTTCTTGTTTTCAGCTTCGAGTTGTTCGAGCAGTGGCTATTCTTGGAGGTCTGCTGCAAATTCTCTTATTTATGTGCTTGTGTGGAATTACAGCTTCGGTATGTCTGATAGTTCTATAAATGTTTTGAAAGATAATTTAGCGCATGACAAATACTCGTTGCAAAATACTCGTATTACCCAAAATATTTTGTCATCTAGCTATGGATCCATTACACAACAATTTGCTTAGATTTTCTTTCAGTTCTGAAAAAAACTACTGATTTATTTATGTATGGAGCAGGCTGAACTAATACAGATTTATCGAAACATGGGACTGTCTTGAACTTTAAGCTAAATAATTGAAATATTAGACTGAGCGAACATTGTGAAAGTTGCCATTTTGCTAAAAAATGAGTATGCAACCATCATAGCTTTTCTGTATGAGATCAAACTAGACTGGACATTTGTTGGGAAGGCACGTGAAAATCTCTTAGTGTTTAAATTTAACAGTTTTTTCTCAAATTACCAAGGGGGAGTCTAACTGACTGATTTCAGTCGGTTAGTTAGTTATGGGGAGGAATTCTCTAGGGGAGAGAGACTACACGGCAAGTATATAGTAATACTGTATTATATTCTTACCAAGTGGAATAAGGCTATGTTGTTGTTGTACTACTGCTTTGCCAATATGATTGCTAGAATATGGCCCTACTAAGTTTTTTCAGTGTATTTTTTATACTCGCATAGTAACAAGTATATTCATTTCTCTAACAATAAGCTACTTTGACAAGGAGTAAAACCTGTAGAAGTTATAGCTCTTTTCATTCTTTAGTTTTATGTGTGTGTTCCCACATGAGAATCTATACTATGGTAATTTTGAACCTTGGTATTTGTCTGCAGTATTATTGGTGAACTGACTCTGCTATCAATTCTATTTCGTTACAAGCCTGTTGGGTAGGGCTTGTACTTTTGTTGACATGTTAAAACTCTTAAAATAGTTAGGATCATGTGTTAATGTTGAGGCTTCCAGTTTAGTGAAACAGTCAACGATGTTTTGTACTTATATTCATTACGAAATTTGCCCGAATTACTGGCAATCGAGGTCTAATGAATGCACCTAAACCAAAGTTCCCCGAATTAGAATGGAAGTCTAATGAATGTACCTAAATCCTACCTGCAGTTATGTGGTGGTAAATCATCCGAAGGAATATTTGTTGGTGCATTTCTATCCATGTCTTCAACAGCAGTGGTAATTTCCTGATCACACTTTATGTAACCTATGCCCGCTCTTTAATCATTGTGCTATGCAATTGCAAATTTGCAATCTTTGCTTGGGTGCACTTGGATTTTATTAGATGCCGACTCATATTTCTATTTCATATTCTACCGACATCACAATGTTTCTGCCGAGTAAGAGTTAATTAAATTACTGGTTAGAACCATAAAAAAAAATTACTGGAAAATATGAAAATAAAGGCATTTTTGTTTGAAGGTGGTGGTCCGATTTTTGGGTTTAGTTGCAAATATTCTTAGTAGCTAGACCAAATAAGTGAAAGTAGAAGGATAAACTAGACAGCTTTTAGTGGAAGAGATTAGAGGATTATTTGATCACATGATAGTAATATCTCACTGATAGGTGAATAAGATCGAAAGAAAAAAAAATCAACTCTTAAAAATTCATAAAAAGGTTTTCCATGATAAGAGTTGTGTGACTAAGGCCCTTCACTCCTGTTACAACTTACACACATACACGTGTTATGGTATTGGATCGTGTTTATGACTTCTCTATTTTGTTTTTATTTTATTTACACTTCTTGCTGTCGTAGTAGTTGGCTTGGGGTGTGTTTGTTTCCCGGAATAAAATTACTTACCCGGGAATGATATTCTTTGGAATAATATTGTTGGACTTGAGAGTGCTATTCCAACTAATATGTTTGGTAAGTATTTAAAATTCATGGGAATATTTTTATAATTTGTTTAATTAAAAAATAAGAAAATATAAAAAATAGAATAATATGAGGTGGGAATGTTTTTATAATTTGTTTAATTAATTCCCATAGGAATGTTAGATTCCCACCCTTCAACATGGGAATAAGATGTGGGAAAATCTTTTGCAAAAAACAATCCTAGGAATAAAAAGTACCTAGGAATAATTTTTTATAACTTGAAAGTTGAAACAAACATGAGATTGTTGCATTCCCTCCCTAACATTCCTAGGAACAATAAAAGGTAACTTGAAACAAACACCCTTGGTGAGTTGAGTGAACTTTCATTGTTTTCGAAAAATCAAAAATACCAATCCCTTTCTTCAATCACTTCTATTCTCGATGTTATCACCCTTCCTTGTTGTCACACTTAGACAAAGTGTTCTCTTCGAGTATTTTATTCCCCAGATCAAAGTCTTAGAATTTGTTTTTGTTCTTCTTTGACCCGTAGGTCTTGAAATATTTAATGGAGAGGAATAGCGTCAATTCCCTTCATGGTCAAGTTACAATTGGAACTCTGATTTTACAGGTATGCACTAATATTTTTATAGATGCATATGATTATGTACGACTGAAACATTGCTGCTACCGGTTGTGCAAAAAGAGTGGAGTTTAGTGCTATCGATGACCCTGATATCTCTACGGATTTTCTTTCAGAATTTTGAAATGAATTTTTCATCATTAGTGGTTCTTTTCAGGATTGTGCTGTTGGTTTGCTCTTTGCACTGCTTCCTGTCTTGGGTGGAACATCAGGTGTTCTTCAGGGAGTAATATCCATGACTAAATCGTAAGTTAATTATAGGATAGGCGATCCCATCCCATGTTTATGCTATCTCAGCATGGTTTAGAATGATCGATAACATGTGACATTAAACCCTTAAGTTTCCCCAGTGCTACTTAATGTTCTGATCCTGTCTTTCCAGTGTTTTCAGTGGAGGATATATTTTCTGGATGTTGAAAAAGATATTCTGTCCAGTTGACCTTATACTTAGAGTTGTGACTTGCGAGGCCTACATCACATACTAGGCTAAAGATTTTTCTTAGGTCTACAGGTCTTCAACAGGCTATCCTTCTACTTATTTTACCCCATGTACATAGTCAAAACAAAGCCACTTCAATTCTTGTTTTTCTTTCGGAAAATACTTGTAGGTTCTATTATAAATCTGAGTTTAGACTGCATATTTTCGCCCACATGATCTAGAATACTATTAAGTATATTTATGTCTTTTCATGTTACGTCTAGTTTTTTTCGTTAATCACAATTTAAATTGAACTATACTACTTACCGAATGTGTCCTAAGGGATTTCATTGACTAATTATGTCTACTTGGATAAATAAAATATATTAAGGAGTAACAAATGAAAAGTTTTCTCATATCTTGTTTTATTTGGAAGTAAGAGGGTGATCGGGGAATCCAGTCAATTCTTTGAGTCAGTGTTTAAATTTTGGTTCTCTTTGATGGAGTGGGTGGAAATGTACAGCAGGCTTTCCAATGAAGAAAAATAAATTACCAATTCCAGTATCTTTTCCGAGATATTATTTTATGCTTTAGTTTGGTGTGCCCTGGCAGAGTGGAATTGTGGAAGCAGCAACTGTTTCCGATTGTTCTAATACAGACACTATTTTAAATAGATAATTGCATTTATATACTCAGTAGCCTAATTGAATTTCTTAAGGCAGTTGGCTTGATTTGATATACATGCTGATGACATCAACTTTGTTCGTGCTTAATAGTATGGTTGTTTTAGTCATTTGTTCTTTCTGATTGACCTAATTTTATTGTTTCAGGTTGTTGGTTTTACTTGCATTTTTGTTCGTTTTGTCAATATTATCTCGTACTTGCATACCGTGGTTCCTCAAGCTTATGATTAGCTTATCATCTCAGGTGAACATAGACCTTTTGCTCTATTGTTAAATTTTGATCATGTGTTACTTTTTAACTGTCTTTTCTTGTGCAGACCAATGAACTTTATCAATTGGCCTCAGTGGCATTCTGCCTACTAGTTGCTTGGGTGTGTATTTTTCAATTCTTTATTTTCCATTTTTCATTACTTGGCAAGAGCGTTGTCATCATGATATATTGTAGTCTGTTTTATTGTCTACCTACACGTCATGGCACAATTTCTGGTTGGTTCCTCTTGGTGTATAATAACTAATGTCTATGCACCCAACTTTACTTCCCTACATTTTGGCAGTTGCTTTAATGCATGCATGCCTTACACATCATTATACATACATTTATGTGTTCCAAACAACTTGTGTGGCGATTCCTCTTTAACAATTTGTTTTGATAATTTGTCATTTCCATTTCAGTGTAGTGACAAACTGGGTCTAAGCCTTGAACTAGGTTCCTTTGCTGCGGGAGTGATGATATCAACCACAGATCTTGGTCAACATACTCTTGAACAAGTAACACATTTTCCTTAGGATATAAATTCTTTATAGTTGCTAGTTTTACTTTATTAATGTTTTCAGGATTCGGAAGTTTTTCGATTAGTGTAGTTTGTACCAACTCTCCAACAAGTTTATTCTCTCTTCCCACTTTTTAGTAAAAATTGTGATTTGTGGAGTATCATTTTGATTTATTTTCTTGGAACAGTTTTCAATTATTATTTTTCTGTCATGTCAAGCATGTTTTAGGGTGGGCAGTGTTTAATTATTCTTTTTATACTACTTTGTATTTTCATCATGGAGGCCTGTAAAGTGGGGTGGCCCACTGAGATGAATATCAGGGGAGCCATCTTGAAGGACATACATTGTGAGAAGATCCATGTTTTTCCATGCTTATTTGAGCTTACTCAGATTTTTGTGACTATAGGTTGAGCCAATTCGCAACCTTTTTGCTGCTCTGTTCTTGGCCAGTATTGGGATGCTTATACATGTCCATTTCCTTTGGAATCATGTTGATATTTTGCTGGCAGCTGTTATATTGGTGATAATTATAAAAACAATCGTAGCTGCATGTGTTGTCAAGGGGTTTGGATACAACAACAAGACTTCAGTTCTTGTAAGATTTGACAATAGTCAATACTATTTCATCTGCTTCTTCATTATAGCATACATTTCATTGACAGAGGAGCCTTAGGTTATTCCACATGCGTAGGTTGGGATGTCCCTGGCACAAATCGGGGAATTTGCCTTTGTTCTTCTCAGCCGTGCTTCAAATCTTCATTTAGTTGAGGTACGCACTTGATTTGAGATTTGACTTTTAACTATTTTGTGTTTATGCTTAGGAAGACGTGAAATTTATCTTCCTATATTTTTGGAAATACTTTCAACTCAAGAAGATTGGAAATATATTTTATTAAAACAATATGTAGTTCTCCTGGCAGCACTAATTATCATTTGAGGTGTGAATGCAATCACATTATTTCTGCAGTTACTTTTAAATACACACTTTTAAACTGAAGGTCTAATCCTTACTGCAGGGAAGTTGTATTTATTGCTACTTGGAACAACAGCTCTTAGTCTGGTACGCATGCACTGTTTTGCTGAATTATAGTTTACATTGTAATCATGGAAAGCGTTGTGGCCTTTTAAGTACTCTAGGGCAGTTCATTTGTCATGAAATCAAATTAGCATTCACTTGTTAGTTGTTACTTTGTTGACGCAATGTGATTTCTATCTTTATTCATTATTATGGATTGCTTTCAAGCTGTCTCTACTCGAGGGCAAACTATTGCTTCAATCCCCATTGGCCATGGTCATTTTACTCCCTGATTTTTCAACTTTTGATTCTGAGAGGCTTATGTAATGTGAAACATAACTTCTGGGAAAAATTTGAACAAAAGGAAATGCATGAAAAATATTCAACTTTTTATGCAAAGCATGTTGAAGGGTGCAACACTAGTGGCATGCACAGGGCATTCAGCTAGCCAGCATAAACAAACCACGATTTAAGTTTTTTCGGTACATAATATTATGTGTTTATTGGCGGTCTTTAATTTATCTTTTTGCATACATGCGTACAAGCAGCATATCATTAGTAAATTTTAGTGAAGTTTTAGCAGGGTATCCCTAGTTAACATTGGATCTTTCCGTTGTGATTTTTTGTGCGGAGGTTTGAATGTTTTTTTTAGAAGCCAAGAATTGAATGTTTGTAGCCTGTTTCAAGCGTAATCTTGATATATATATATATATATATATATATATATATATATATATTGAATGTTTGAATGTTTGGTTTGAGAAAATATTTTCTATCTTCACTTCTAATTGCAAAACTGTCCCTTGTTTTCACTCAATTTCCCATTTTCAAACATTTATACATGAAACATTGAAAAAAAAAAACATGTTTCATGGGTTCCTGTACAAATATTTATACATGAAACATTGAAAACAAAACATGTTTTCATGGGTTCCTGTACAAATATTTGAAAATAAGATTCAGGGTAAAGTGTAGACAAAGTGCAGTTTTTCAGATCAAATTAAAACTGAAACAAATTGCTCAAAATAAATAGACCCCCTGATTCCCAAATTTATTTAGCTAAGTGACTAGTTGATTTGTAATGGCTTTGAAGCTTAAGCAGAGAGAAATTGTGCAGGTGACTACACCTTTGCTTTTCAAGCTGATTCCTGCTGTTTTGCATCTTGGTGCATTGCTGCGGTGGTTCCCTCCTGAAAATCCAACTGAGGTAACTTACAGTTTATTAACTGGCAAGGTATTTACAAGATCATAGTAGCTTTTTGTCCTTTCGGTTATCTTAAGGATCTCGAACACGATTGTGCTCTCAGATTGCCTTTAAAGGGGACAGCTTTACGTGCAGACAGTGCTAAGCGTATTAGTTTGATGATTCAAGGCTCTCATAATTCGTGATATCAACATATATTATGTTGCAGAAAATGAATTTGCAGGATTTACCTGATGGCTTCTCATACCCTGGAGGACACATACCAAAGAGTGCAAATAAGGTTTGACTAAATGAATACATTTTCTATTGCAAAGAACTGTATATGCTGCCTGCTTTCGGAACACACACTGGAAAAAGTTAATGCAACGGCAAACGCAGGCCAAGGGAGCCAGGATTTTCAACCGGATCCATCAACTAACCTAGTAACTTGGGCCACACTTTTATCAACTTGAATGGCCTATTTTTGTGTATAAAGCAATGTCTAGTTGAGGTTGGTAGTTTAATTCATTTTAGATCCCCAAAATTCCCCCTTCATTTTGTCCGAATTTTTTTGTTGATTGCTTTTTAATTTGTAAGTTGTCCCTGTACAAGCCTTAGACGTCAAGGCAGTGATAAATCTTAAATGTAAACTATTGCAATGATTAATCATAGCGGAAGGTCAATTCATATGTGGTTTACTAGTAATTGATTACCAAAGATGTGGAATTATGTGTTGTAGGTTAGTTCTTTATCAGCCACTGAACAGCAACCAACCCCCCATCCCCCATCATTACCCGTGAGATCCCTGGTTTCCTCTCGACCCAAGGCGTAAGTGAGCAGCAGCTGCCATTTGCCGATATATATTTAGAGTGGGGTTACTCTTCCACTCCAGTTTTAATACTATTCTTTTTTTGGTAACAGGTTTTAATACTATATTGTTTCCTCTATCTTGTGTGAAAATGATACATATCTCCTTTGCCTTATTATGGGTGGGTAAAGGAACTTTTGTTATGTTATACTTCAAATATATTAACCTGGTAAAATTCCGGTTATTTCATGAATCAGTGTAATGCATACTGCTAATCAAAAATAAATCTGCATCTGTACCGTGTATTTAGCACTGGATCCTCTTTTTGTTTTGTCTCTGCTATGGTTGCTATCTCTATTGCTTTCTGTTTTCTGCCCTTTTAATTTTAGCCGGATACGGGCGTACACTTATCAACCATGCACGTGCAGATAAACCCACAGGAATAATAGGAGAGCATGGTGATAACTTAATTTTAGTAATTTATATAGCAGATTCAAATTTTACGTACATGCAAGAGCTTTCCACAGCTGGAAGGGGTTTGGTTTAATGTTTTTGTGGCATATGTTCTGTTGCATATAGAATCCCTTCTTTATTGCTTTGTCATATCATAAAACACAATCGTGTGCTGTCATATCAGTAGTTCAGTAGAAGAATCAATGGTGGTGAGTCTGTGCATATTCATTAACTGTTCAGCAGGTTACTAGTGTATTTTTGTTGATTCAGAAATGTACATCACCCAAAAGGGGAATCGTGAATGGTCCCCTTCTTTCGATTATGCATTTATATTAATTTTTCTATGATGAAAATTATGATGTTATAATTTCTGGATGACACAGGTCAAATTAGCCTTGAATCTGCATTGTCCTCAAAATATTTGACATAAGAACTAATTTAACGGATAAAATTTATATACAGGAAGTTTGGGTGTAATTCAGGAAAGTCTACTATTCTCTTATCAAACCGCTGAATATAATTTAACGAAATGCAAATGCAAATCAAGTAATAGGAACTTTCGTGACAAAAAGTCCCAGCCGGGTTTGAATGGGGATATTTTCTACAGAATCTTTTAAACGCGCTTCATTTTCGTCCTATCCCTATCCTCAGATTTATGGGAAGATATTGTTCACTTTCTAGTCACGCATTAAAGAATACTTCACACAGTATTATAGTAATATCTTTCGGAAAAAAGCCAGTATTATAGTACTTTAATTTCCAGCTTTTAGGATTTAGATTAATTATTGTTGCTGAATAAAATTAATTAAAGTTGGGCGGGGTCCTTAGTTGTTAACAGTGATCTACAAGATCCACTGACATCTATTCTTACCTGCCGTGTGACTGAAGCAAAAATTTAATTTAATGTTTAAACAAAAGAAATCGGATTATCTTTCATATACTACTACTTTCCTAAGCTTCAAAATCCTGAAAGCATCTCGTTGAAGTAAAATATCAAGATGAAAAGTCTAGCATATAGAAAAGTCAAGTCATTGTGTGAGAAGCTAATGACACAATTAGCAGACTTAGTTGCACTCGTTTCTTACAGAAAAAATAACCATCCCATTCAATCTTAATACATAAGTATACTTTTGTTTGACAAACATTACTTAAATATATTTTTACTAATCAGAAGAAGATATATGTTTCATAAATATCAAGTCTATCTTTCACGAGAAGCGTTCACAAATTGGTGGTCAGCTTATAGTTTTTTTCTTATTAAAGATCATTCTTAATAAGGAATCTTATCATGAAAAAACAATTGTGTTTAATATAGAGAGGAGTCTCAGATCTGATGACTTTCTCTCTTACCTTAAGTGGGTCCCATTTAAAAATTTATGAGTTACTCCCTCCATCCATCCCAAAATATAAGGTCCTTTTTTCATTTTTACTTGTCTCAAAATATAAGTCCCCTTACAACTATCTAGATACATTTATTACTCTTTTTCCAAACATATCCTTATTAATAATACCAAATTGTGTTAGTATATGAAAAATTAACATTAAATGTTGGGGTAATTTAGTAAAAGTCATACCAAATTTTAACATACTAATTACACCAACAGCTTTTCTTAATAACCGTGAAAAATGAAATGGGGCCTTATATTACGGGACGGAGGGAGTATTTGTTGATAAAGTGATGATGAGTAGTTATTCGTGGGAGTCATTTAAGAAATTTTTGATGGTGTTGCATTGGAGGGGTTGAGTACTTATTAGGTATTAGTATTAAAAATGTATAAAAGAAAGAATGCAGACACGCGTGAGTCAGTTAAGAACTCAAATGGGGAGTCCTCCATTGTGGATGCTCTTATAGACATTTGATATTTAGAGAGAGTTTTTTTTATGTATCTGGTGACAGATTTATCTATAGGTAAAAATAATTTTTTTATGAATTATTTAATTCCCAAACTAATACTCCCTCCGTCTCATATTAAGCGTCGTTTATAAGTTATGCACAAATATTAAGAAATGATTGGATATGCTAAATTTTATGGTGAAAAAATACAGTAGGACTAAAATACCCTCGAACATATGACATAATTACTTTTATAGGTTTTGAATGGCAATGTCTTTACAAATTAACAAGTGGAGAAAGCAAAAGTACCATATAATTAGTCAAACTCAGGGACTGCAGAGGAAGTCAGAAATGTAGCCAAGATATAAATCTCTTCCAAAATACTACTACTAGTGAGCAGAATCCAGAATTGGCCTATTTTAGGATATATATATCTTTCTATGTTTTGTTTCTTTTAGGTCAGCAGGAATAAGATCAATTAATTAATTAATTAGTATTAAAAATCAGCGTCACTATGTGAGAGGGGGGGGGGGGGGGCATATGCTTATTTTCTGAAAGGTTCAGTCTCTTTCTCCATCATACTGAATGTGAAGTGTGAGTGAGGAGACAAGGCATATATGCATGGACCCAATGTTATATATATAGTCATATCATATCATTTACAGGAATCAAATATGCATCACGATTTGGTCTTCTGGTCTCTTGTTTACTTCCACACAATTTTTTTATTACTTCCACACCTTTTTTTTTAAAGAGTACTCCCCTAAATTTATTGATAAAAATGAGAAAATACATAAAAACGTTGGGAATTAGATCAAAACTCGTGAGCAAAAACATGATTACAACAGAAAGTAAACAAAAACAATCCTATAAAGGTATGCAAAAACATCATTATAGTTACTCTCATCCCAACAAAATTGACACCAAAATCATTACCAATTATTTGGAGCACGCCAAAAAAAAAAAAGCAAAAGGAAACTCAATCCTTTAAAAGGAAGAACACAGAACTCAAGGAAATTAGGAAAACTTGTAGCATGGCAAGCCTAACATATTATTCCACATGGGTTGTTATTCACTAAATTACTAAAAGAAAGTTGTTGCTACTCAAAATTCCAAAATAATTAATTAGATTGTAATATATAAATTTTAACAATCTATTTTTTACAATTCATATTTTACATATAAACTAAGACAATTAAACTAGTTGATCAAACTACTTCCTAATATGGGTGAGATAATTAGGTAATCTTGCTATTTTGCTTATAAACAAATTAAGCCGGATGAAGTAATAGCACTCCATGACAATATACATTTTGTAGATATATATGAGATAGTGTGGTAGAAAGTATATTGCTAGCATTTCTCATATATAATAAGAAGCTACTCAAAACACTCTTCAACACTCTCTTGTCCCAGTGGTGTAGTTCAGTTGATTGGAACTAGGGACATCTTTCGTTTACTTTTGGGTTCGAATTCGGTATGCTGCACTACTCCCGGCCAATTTGCATTTCCCCCTATATGTGATCATTGTGCGCTCTTGAATCAAAAAACTCTTTAACACTCTTCCCAACACGGTTAAAATTCAAATATGTATCACTAAATCATATGCGCACACTGTAAATTTGGCACTACACAAATTGAAGTTCAACTACTATATACTCCCTCTGTCTCAAATTGTTTGTTGTTTTAGCAAAATCAATTTGTCTCAAATTGATTGTTGTTTTAGATTTCCAATGAAACTTTTAATGTTCTTTTACACTTATACCCCTATTAATTATGACAACTTTTTACCTTCAATAAAAGATTCATATTTATCTAAGTAGAAAGATAAATGGTTAAATAGTAAAGTAGACAACATTTTTTAAAGAATTTAGACTCCTAATCATTTTTCTTAAAATGTGTGCCAAAACCTTAAACTGCAAACAAAATGGGACGGATGGAATATAAAAAAAGGTATTGAAAATAGTGTGTGTAACCGGCCTTTCTCGTACACATAATATATATATATATATATATATATATGCAATAGAAACTGATTAGTTCATAGATTAGGGCCGGGATTAGTATCGCTAGCACAAGTGATTAATGCGCAAGGCGTGTAAGTGTTGTAAAACATGGAGTACTTATAAGTTCTATTCCTACTTACCAAAAAAAAAAGTGACAATTCAATGACTAATTTTAATTAATGCCAAGAAAAAATTGTTCCTTTAGTGATGGAGTAACTTGTTGAGCATGAGGTTACACTTGACAAGATGGAGATAATTATAAAATGATAGTACATTGGTAAGAGAATGCGAAATTGCAGAGTTTAAGTGACGCTAATTGGGCCAAGAAGGAATGGGCCTGGGACAGGTTCATTGGTGTTAGCCTTAGGAGCTGCAAGTGTGAGCTCCAAATCAGGTGCATTTGATGAAGAGGGATATTGTAGCCAGATAGGCAGAGCTTGATATTCTTCATCTGGTTTAACTTTATCATCACCTTTTTCTTGCTTATCAATATCACCTGATTTGGTAATTTGTTGTTGAAAACATGTTAGCAATGCCATAGTTTCATTATTCTCTTCTCTGTTGCTGTTGTTGCTCTCAACCTATATATATATGCCAATATATAATATTCAGTAACAAAGGATATATATATAATTTTCTGTATATATATAGAAAAAACATTGATGTACTAGATATATATATATACTAGTTACCAAGTCAAAGAGACTTGAACGTCGCTTCTTCTTATTTAGAGTTGCTAATCTGAGAAAGTACTTCTGAGCATGGCTGGCAACTTGTGTTGGTGTTCTTGTAGTCACGAAATTTCTAGAGATACCTCTCCAGTCTCCTTTCCCTAGCTTCTCAAGTCCAACTAGGAATATTCTGTGCTCCTCTTCTGTCCATGGAACACCTGTACTCAAGATTCATATCATTAAATATGTTATATATATTATACAAATTAAGGTATATATATATAAAATTGATGAAAAGCACTTGAATAATTCTAATCAATGCTTTTCCAGAAAGACGGGAAGGAAAGATGGATCGATGTGTAAAAGACACTTCATTTACCAATAGCAAAAAATACTCAAAGATTTTAATTAAATCGCAGGTATATATATTCATGTTGTGTAAAATTAGTGTGTAAAAGACACTTCATTTACGTACTTTTTTGGACCATAAATAAACTCTTACTTAGATTGAAAAGAAAAAAAACATAGCTAGTAATAGAAGGAGAAGGCAAAAGTAGAAAGAATGGATTAATTAGTATATATATATATGTTGATGATGAAGAGAGAAGTTATAAGTATATGTACCTTTCTTCCTGTCTTGGGGAGGAGCTATAAGACAATTATCAGCGGATAGATAGCCATTAAAAGAGGTTCTGTTATTATAAGGATTACTATTATCATCAATATTGGTACTTAATCTTGATGAAGAGGAATTAGATGGAGAGGAAGGTACTAATAATAAGGAATCCATGCTAAAGCTTTTCTTGATAGAAAGAGAAGGTGATGATGAGTACTGTGAGTCTAGTTGTACACCAAAGAGACGAAGTCCAACAGTACTGAAGGATGTGCAGGTTCTTGAATTATGCCCTATCTTACCACAATGTGAGCATTTTCTCCCCATTTGATTTCACTCTCAAAAACAAGAGAGAGAGAGAGAGAGAGAGAGAGAGAGAGAGTGAGCAGAAAAAACGAAGTTTGTTTGGTTGTATATATGATGATGGTGGGGTTTATGAAAATGGTCGCACACCCACGGAGATAATTAATTTGGATTGGATGGACGTTGTTTATTATTCTTGGATTTTTTTTTTCTTTCCTTTTTTAGTTGTTTATAATATAAAAATATAAGAAATCATATACATACGGATTTCCTTATCTTATTTAAGAACATTTATGTCCTCTAAAACTATACACCGTACATCTGGATCTGCCTGCAATTTATTTAAAACCACACTATATTTATACTCTTTTTCAGAAAAAGACAAATATGGTATATACTAGAGTGCCAATAACAATAATCTTAATGACCCCTCCACATATTTTTTTTGGGTATTGTAACTAATTAGTACTACCTCTCAAATGTATACATTATTATTTTATAGTTTTTTAATAGTATTACTTGTAAAAAAACTTTATTTCTCTACAAAACTTATCAAATGAGTTTCACTAATAACTTTTTATTACTTTACATTTTAAAAATAATTTATATGACATGAAATATTAGTTTTTTATGTTGGAACTAAATCAAAGATTGAAGAGAAATCAAAGAGAATTCCATTGAATTGATTAGAAGGTAATTACAAGTGAGCTATTTACAAGCACCAAATGAAACGAAACTAATTACCACCTAACTAATACAAAACAGAAAAATTAACTATTAACCTAATTCCAACATTTTAATGAAAAGTAACTATGGGGTTCCCTGCGTCAGATGACACTACAAAAAAAACGAGGATTAGCGACGGAATTAGCGAGAGAAATTTTGTCCCTCGCAAAAAAACAGACATTTGCGGCGGAATTGCAAGTCCTCGCTAATGTGACCATTAATGCGAGGAATTAGCGACGAAATGAGATGTTGTTCCTACCGATTTGACCGAAAGAAGACGCGTTTTTAGGCGATTAAGCGGCGGAAATTTCAAGTCCTCGCTAATTGACCGACATTTTTGCGAGATTCTCACGTGGCGTTAGAAACTTAAAACGCGAGGATTAGCGAGGATATAGCTAGCTTGTGTCAAAATATTATTATACTCCATATATACCATTATCCATTCACCTTTGGATACATCCACTCCGCCCATATATCTTACCAAATTGGGCTATATACACACAATTAAACTTGATCACAAATCACATTAGTCTTTAATTAGATAATTAAGCACTATTCTCAACATAATTAGGATGCGATCGAAAAGGGTAAAGAACGGAGTAAGTTAGTTCACGGGTCTTAATCAATCAAGGATATATGATAAATCACTTGCAATTAATTAGTCTTCCATATGCTTTCTGATTGTGATCAATCATATAATTATATCTAAGAAAATTAATTAGCAGCACACTGTGCCACTAACTAAGATGAAAAGATAGATTGCATCACTAAAATACAATCTAGTAGCTAAGCTAGCTAGATTAATTTTTTTTTTTACTGAATTAATGTCCAATGTACAACCACTTTGCTCTCCAAAAATAATTCCACACCATTATAATTTGGAACAGTGTACCCTACAACTTTTTAGAAAACGAAGGCACCATTTGATGGAGCTAAAGGATCGTGATATATAATTATAGTTTATTAATTATGATTGTTACCTCCACAAGTATGCAATTTTCTAATACAAGTTCCTTAATCAACTGGCTTTCTAATTTCGCAAAGAGTTATTCTCCTTCTCTAAGTCAATAACAACATGGGAAATTAGGCAATAATGATTGTGCAGATGAGGAAAACTGGATATCTTGTATTGGACAGTCCATCACTCTCTTAATATAATTAATATGATTTTTCTTGTAATTTTGTTGCAATCATTTCAATAGTTTATATTAAGTTTGTATATTTTTTATAGGCAAATGTTAGTAGTTAGTCTATGTGCCCTATCAGTAAGGGTTAATCCGAGTGGTGATTGAGTTTGGATCTCACCTCAATGTCTCGAGTTTGAATATTAGGTGTGACAAAATAGGTGGCAGACCTGTGTGTAGTTGAGGGGGGTTCACTTGAACCATCTGAAAAAGAAAAAAAAAATCTATTTGCTCTTTATATAAACTTTTCTGAACCCCCTGAAATTTTAAATTTGTACTAGTACTCCTAAGTTTGCACTCAACTACATCTTAAACACAATTTTGAATCCCCTGATCCTGAGTCATGAATCCGCTTTTGGGCAAAAACTCATTTGGGAGTATGCATGGCGACAAAACTCAATCCCGCGGGTATCCACTGACCCCGACCCGAGTTCGATGGAGAAACCCGCTTTGATCGGGGACGGGGATGTTGATACCCGCCTCGAACTCGCTCGACAAATACTAATTGTCAATTTTATGCATATATATTCATTCGCTTTGTTTCATAAATTTTGTAAATTTTTAATAGAAAAGTCTATCTTGATGCTTTTAATTTAATTTTTTCATTGTATAATAATTATGATTTATTCTATTAAATATTATAAACATAATTTTTTTCCTATAATTTAACGACAGAAAGGGGTATCTGCGGGGAACCCATCCCCGTTTAGGATGGGGATAGGGGATGCAAAAACTCGAACCCGCTAGAGATTGCGGTGGGATGGAGGACGCAAAAGCTGACACCAACCCGCTTCGTTGCCATGCCTAGTTGGGAGGGGAAGAACTACACGAACCAGCGAAGTCAAATACTTGTGGCCAGCCAGGTTCTTCGATGTAGATTAATCACCATAGTGAATGTTGCGAATCAATAGTGGGTAAAAAAAAGTTTGTGTATGTATTTTAGACCTATTTTAAATGTCTCATCTCAAACATTTGAATTTAGGACATGATATATATAGTGTTGATATCGCTTATGATCTAATAGCAATTATTGTTCAATTTGGTTACCATGAATCTCTTTGAATTACTGTTCATTTTAATTGCAATAATTAACTTAACCAACCAAAACATATAATTAAAGTGGTATAATAATTATTTTATACAGGAAATTTAAACTTCATCGAGGTTATAAGGTCAAACTCGTACTACTTAGTTGATAACACGACTAATATATCAAGTGAGTAAAATTAACATAAAAGACAAAATGAAGATATATCTAAGGGAAAGGATAAAAGCAACTTACATGCAAATTATGTGTGGAAATGCAAATGCAAATGCAAATGCAAATGACAAAAATGAAGAACACTGTATCGTACTGTACATATTTCTACTAATTATAGCTCATATAGAAATTGATAGTGACGGAAATGGATCACTCATGAAACTCGACACGCTTGGGACGGAGATGGGGTTATAAACCCGACTGCGCTAGAGTAGAGGGCGAGGGACGGGGATCTGGCACCCACCTTTCCCCGCCCGCCTGCCATGCCTAGAAATTGACAATTTATGATTATCCGCGACTGATCTACCATCGCATGATTAATATATCTTGAAAGAAAGATGGATATAACTCTGCAGAATAGATTAGTGAAATTAGCATAAAACATTCCCATAAAAACTAAAAAGGTTGTGAATAAAGATTCCTATTAGAATTAAAGTGAAAATTAAAATATAAAAATTATTTTAATGTTGGGTGTTTGTTTCTACTTATGTAGTATTACTTTCTGGAATAACATTTCTAGGAATATAATAATAGGAATAATAATCCTAGATATCTTTTACAAAAAAAGTGTTTGGTAAATTTTAAAAATTCCCAAGAATGAGGTTTTACAGAGACTAAATTAATTTTTATATTTAACTTTTCACTTAATTCTAATGGGAATCCTTATTCCCAACCTTTTCAATGGGAATGATTTTATTAGAATGATGGAAGTTATTGGAAGTTATCTAACTCTTAAAAATCTTCATACCTGAGGGTAATTTTTTCAAACTTGTAATAAATATGGGAATAATATATATTTTTTGGGGTAACTTGGGTTTTTGAGGGTGATGGGTCGTAGATGGTGAAGTGGGGTTAGGGGTGTGTGAGTTAGTTAAAGTAGTTTGGGGTTTTTGGGTGGTTTAGTGAGTTTTTGGGGGGTATGGGGGTAGTAAAGTCGGGTGTAAGGTGGAATTCACTTTTTTTTGTCATTGTAAAACACAGTAAACAATAAAGGGTATTACTTTTCCCACACCTCCTCTTACTCAAAACACACCACATAAGGGTGTGAAAAGACTAAAAGGCCAGACAAAACGTCTTTTTTTTCAAGAATTTTCAGATGTTCGAACACGGGCCTTCGAACAAATTCGAACAAGGTCATTCGAGTGTGTTAAATATGGACTCACACCCTCTCTTATGCGTAATTTGGCCTGTTCGAATGGCGTCATGCGAACTAGTTCGCATGGTGTCATACGAACAGTCCAATATGGGGTTGCATTTTGAGCGCCGAAACCAACGTAATATATGTGACTCTTCTCTGCTACATCATTGCATTAACTATGCTTTTTGCATTTTCTCTCTCTTTCTCACTGTGAGGTCTCTCTCCAATGTCTTGTCCAATTCCAACTCTCTCTATACCTTCCCTTTTCATGTGTCAGATGCACAGCACACTAAACTAGCTCTAGTGCTCTAAACTGATTAGACACATTGTATGCGTTTGATATCTTTCCCACTTTTCCATGCTTTTATAGTACTTGTTTCTTAATTTTAATTTTATTTGCAGTTCAAACGGAGGTGTCCGAACGGGTTCAATTGCCCTCGTCCGAACCCCGTCAAAAACTGTGTAAGGGAGATTTCCACGTGAGGGTATTTTTTGAATAAAATTTATTAAGGGGTGTGAAAGAGTAGGAGGGAGTGTGGGAAAAGCAAACCCCACAAAAAAAGGCCAAACAAACAAAAACAGGCCCATTACCAAAGCCATAACAACCGGACTACCCAATCCCTCCCCACACTCGAAAGCGCCGCCTCTACTTAACTGAACCGAACCGAACCCCAAACTACCACCAGAATCTCTTCTTCCTTTTTCACTGATATCACCATTCACCACTAAACTCGTTTGAGAAGATTGAGAGCCTCTGTTTCAACCGGAGGTAGGTTTACTGATCATTTTCTTCGCCGTTGTTATTTTTTTTGCTGTTCTAATTATCAAACTTCACTTCTATGTATGTGCCAATTTACGCGTTAAGTTTTGACATGTATTTTTACGTTTGTTGCGTTATGTTTTTGTTATTATTATTTGACTGTGATTTGGACTTGATTTTTGAAATTACGAGTTATGTCCAGTCCTGTGATTTATGTTAATTATTATTTTGATAGAAATTTCATTGATGGATAAATAAACAGGTTTTGTGGTAATAGTTTATCAGTGTTTCTTTTTATTCATGACACTGGATTAGAAGAACCGTTAATTGACTTGAAAAAATGGTGCAATCTTATCTGATTTGGTGTTTGGTATTCTTTCTCTAATTAGTTACACATGTCTATTATAATTAAAATCCCCTTTTTTTGAAAGCATAATTGAAATCCCTATATAAGCAAGAAATCCTTATGCTAGCTTTATTTATCACAACAACCTTACGTGACAATTGCACCATCACTCTCTGCTCTTACCAGACTAGCACTTTCTATCCAATTGCCGCACACATGGATACTGATGTCATTCGAGATATTGTCAACACGTTCAAGGCTAACCAATTGGAAGATGATGATGATGATGATTATCAAGATGAAGTTGATGATTTTGATGATAATGATGACGAAGAACCTGGTCCTGTCACACTTGGTTTCGTTGAAAAGCCCAAGAATCATTGGTCGCTTCGCCGTCAATATTTCCCAAGCAAAGCCGGAGGAGTCCCGGTACTGTACCTCTGCAATGCATTAAATTCTTTTGCATTTTGCTTCTATATGATCTGTTTGGTTATATGATCTGTTGTGTGAAAATCAGGCTTGGCTTGACCCTATTAATATTCCATCAGGGAGTTCATTCATGTGTGACATTTGTGAAGAACCTTTACAATTTTTGCTTCAGGTATGAAACTAATGGCTTATGCTATTGTTTGATGTGCTAACTGTTTCTCTCTTACCTATGGATCATCATGAATTATATGAAACCCTTGAACCACTAGGTTTATGCACCAATTGAGAAGGAAAGTACATTTCACCGGACACTGTTTGTTTTCATGTGTCCTTCCCTGACATGTCTTCTCAGAGATCGGAATGAGCAATGGAAACGACGTCCTGAGAAACCATTTAGAAGGTCTGTGATCATCTTTGTGAAATCATGTTTTTGTTGTTTTTTTTTTGTTTCTTTGACTGTTGAATTGATCTCTGATAATGTAATGCTTTGTTGAAGTGTGAAGGTTTTCCGTTGTCAGTTACCTCGCCTTAATGTTTTCTACTCAAGTGAAAGCCCTAAGTATGATGGAAGCCACAAACCTGCTGGCAGTGGAGGTTGGTTTACTCATTATGCTTAAAATAATCCCATCGTACAAATATTTGTCAGCGCCATTTATATAGTTCCTTCTCTCCTAGTTTGAATGAATGTGTAATTGTTTCTGTTCATTTTTGCACTGGAGGAAACCAGTGTTCATAATCATCAAGAGGTTCTCTGCTTTGGTGTGGTAAAGATAGATTGTTGTTTCTGTTTGGATCTTTAGTTGCCAGTCTTCTTAGTTGTGTCTGGTGGATTGTGTATTTTACATCTGTAATTTGTGTTAGTGTGGCTTGTGACTTTGTGAGTACTAGTATGAGGTAGTCTTGAATTAAATTAGAAAGAGTTGAAAATTACTCGTTATTCATCTTTTTGCTATTGCTACCTAGTCGCTCCATGTTTTGATGAAGAAAAAATTAATATGGTGTCCCATTTCAGTCTTAAACTTCATTTGGTTTGCGAACAAGCTGCACAGTGCACACATTGTATTATTTCTAAAGTTATTTTTACTTAATGTGTAACTAATATTTGGCCTGCTTGCCCATCTAGACAAGTGGATTGGAACTTTTGTTCAGTTAGGTGTTGGAGGACATGTGAACATTTTTTCTATTAAATGAATTTGTGCCAAATCTACCTCTATTCTGATGGAGTCTTTTCATATTTTCAGCTGCTCTTTGTGATTGGTGTGGTACTTGGAAAGGAGACAAGCACTGTAAAAGTTGCAAACAAGTGTGGTATTGCTCTGAAAAACACCAGGTAACTGAATTTCTTAAATCTGACAAACAGTTTTCTCTCCATAAAATTTGATTCCTATAACATTCTTTTTCTCTTCAAACATACAGCTCATGAGTTGGCGGTCAGGGCATAGAAATGCTTGCCAGCAGTTAAAATATTCTTCAACCGTTTCTGGACCCAACAGAAGTGGAACCACCTCATTAGAGTCTCCTAAAGGTCATGGTGGTTTTAATTTTGCATTTTGTTGCAAGGTTTATTTGCTTCTTGTAGATAACAAAAAGGCTAATCACTTTTTTGATGAAGTTAATAAACTAAAACTAACTATAGTAGTGTTCATACGCAACAATCTAAGCCTGAAATTTTTCAACAAAAGATAAGTGACAAGATATTTAAATTTGTATCTCACTAGTAAACTTTAAAATGCTTGACGCCATCTGCTTTTTCAAGATAAAGCATATGCTGATTTTTGAAATTAGAGTTTACTATATAAAATTTTATGATACATACTATTTGGCTTCCTGTTAGTTCACATCTTAGATTATTGCTATACAGTTGGAAGCAACACGTGGCCTGAATTTGAGATCATCATTGAAGAAGAAAGTGAATATAACAAAGACATGTCTGAGGGTAATTCCTTAGCTGTGATGCCAACGCAATGGTCTGATAGTGATGATATCAATTCACTATCCAAAGATTTTCAGGTATTAACTTGTTTTCATTAAGATTAATTTACTTCTTTAAGTAAAATATTTGCTCACTATGTTGTGTGTAAATAGGGCGATGATGATACAAGGAGTTGGGCCGACTTCTCGGAACACATTATGAAAGCCCCTGAACAAGTGTTGAGGTGAATAATGTTTAGAAATTTTAAGTGATGATGACAAATAGAAGTCACATTGCCTTTGATAATCATACATTATGATAAAATATGGATAACCTGGCTAATGTTATTGATTTTGTTTTATTTTCTAAAAAATATAACTGTGTTTAATTAACTCTGATACTTATATGGTGTAAAAACAGGTACTATAGGAATACTAATGCTAAGCCAATATGGCCTATTTCAAGTGGTCAACCATCCAAAGATAATATCCCTAAATGCAGTTATTGTGGTGGAGCTATGTGTTGTGAATTTCAGGTATACTTATTTGAGAAATCTGTTGTTGAATCTGAAACCCATTCTGCATGTACTGCCATTTCTCTTGCTTGCTCAACCATATGTTTGCACTTGTTTTCCTTTTAATACTGAGTTGTTAATGTTGGTGGTGCCAGATTTTGCCACAGCTGCTGTATTATTTCGGCATAAAAAATGAAGTGGGTTCTCTGGATTGGGCTTCAATTGTCGTGTATGCATGTGAAGCCTCTTGCGAAGCAAGTTTGCCTTACAAGGAGGAATTTGTTTGGGTTCAACTCTATTCACCTTAAAAAAAAACTTTATTCACCTTCTACCTAATAGTGAAATTCTTGTATTTCAAAATTTTGCGCTCAAAGTGCGAGTTTTTGTTCTCCAGCCTTAGTAGGAAAGTATGAGGTAGGAATTTATTTATGTCACCAATTGAGGATTATGAAGCAACTCATCGTCGGTGTTAATACCTACAAAAAGATCTTTTATTTTTTAACTTTGGGGAAATTTTTTTGTCATTTTCATACTAACTTCTCAGTTTGTATCTTTTGCGTGCGGTGTAGAGACTAATTCTGAGTAGGATAGAACGACTTGGGTAGAATAGTTATTCCTTTAAGAGTTTTAAGCTCAATTTCAAGGTTAGCGTTCAAACTCAAGAAAGATGGAAGAAATCTTTATCATCAAGGACGAATCTGGCTATGGGCAGGCATCGGCGGCTGCCCCTCCCTTCGTGGTCTCTGGTTGTTTAGGGCTTATGTAATTCCATATATAAATATTATATATAATAGGTTTCATAACAATAATAGACATCGACGTTTAGTGTAGTTGTCAAACTGAAATTATGGGAGGTCCATGTCTCGTGCTCGATTCCTATTCAAATCAACTTTTGAATATATCAGCTAATCAGCTTAAAAATTAAGGTAGGGGCTAAAATGAATTAAAAAATATTTTGCAGGGACCTTTTAGAAAAAATATTTTTGCAGGGACTAAAATGGATTTTCGCTCATTTTACGGGGACCAAAATGATATTTAAGCCTAAAAAAATATTAACACGGCTCAACCTTCAACAGAAAATACTGATAGGGATTAGGGACTAGCACAAAGAAAGGTCACATGGACCACAAATCAGAGAGGAAAGAAATAGAGATTCAAAGGGAGAGAGAAATCACAATTGTCATATTCTATGTCTTTACCTGTGATCCTAACATTTTCCTTAAACGCCCCGCTGCTAGGTGCCCTAGGCGTGGTCCCAAGCTCATTGTCCTGATGTTCCTTACATGTGGTCCTCAATTCCTTGTCATCACGTGTGCTCTGTTAGTGCAAGCGCGCCAGATGTGGTCCCCTATTCCAGCATATTTGGAATATATTCCCTTGCACTTTTTTCTCTTCCCTGGCTCATAGTAACAAAATTAGCTAAGTTCTCCCCTTCCCCACTAACATTACTTATAATAACATAATAACTTGACTCAACCTTCAACAGAAAATAGGGATTAGGGACTAGTACAAAGAAATGTCACATGAACCACAAATCGAGAGGAAAGAAAAATAGAGATTCGAGAGGAGAGAAAATCACAATTGTCATATTCTATGCATATCTCTCCATTTTCTAGTCTTCATTAGATCTGATAACACAACCTATTCTCTCAACCTTCATTAGTTGCATTTAGTAATTTTACTTTTGTTGTGTTCTCTTAATCTTGATCGACAATCTTCACTGTGCGAACAACTCAACTTCAGTGTAATGGTTGAAGATTTAGCGTTTTTAGGCTTTCATTGGGCATATTATTCTTTCAAATTATGATTACTTTTTTTAGAAAAGCAATGTTGTGATTACCTTGATTATGGTAACAAAATTTCTATCTTAAAATTTTTGGTTGCTAACAAAATTTCTATCCTAACTTATAGTTTTGGAAATTGTAAAATCAATAACATATGAAAATTAGTCATTTATATTTTCTCTTCAAATTATAGTTTTTCTGAATATTAAAAGGTTAATTTTATATTAAAAGATTAATATGGTTAGACTTTTCTGGTGCACTCCATTTATTCCTCATTATAAATACATCTTAGCCTAAATGTAATCTCTATTATAAAGGACAACGTTTGACTTTGAGCCTCATTTGTGATCACTTTAGTCCTACCACACACACATTGGATGGTTTGTAGGCATATTTAATACTTAATCCATGTGCAGTAAACTGAATATGGTCATATACTTAATCCCGACATATCCATTGGATAGTTTATAGGCATGTTTAATTTAAATTTATAGTGGTCCCTTTGGTATTGACAATAAAATGATGCAGGAACCATCAAGAAACTTTCAACATCCTCTTAAGGCTCTCACAAATGACCTGCACTCTTAATTCTTATTCAAAATTTGTTCACTCTATTTTCGTCTTTTATATTTGAAAAATGTATAGAGGACATTTCTAATTTGAGCTAGGAGTTTATAGTTCTTTTACCATATTTTTTATTCTTTAACCTAAATGAGACACCATAAACAGATTTAGTACTATACATTTTCTCAAGGCATGTTTGTATCTAAATCAGATGGTCAATATTCCACTCACATGAATTTGTTTTCTTTCGTCACCCTCCTGCCACGAAGAAACAAACAACATGTACCTCTGCACCTCAACAACAAATCAAACACATAATATATTTTCCATCCCCATATAAGCTACTCATTCTTTCCTTCTTTCCTTCATTCTTTCCTACTTCTTCTCTCTAGTTTTTTTATTCAAGTTTCACATCTTCTCTCCTCTCATAAACTGAACCCCAACTCCTTCATCTCTTCTATTTTTCATCACAAATACATCATCCAAAAACCAAGCTTGAAGGAGATGAACATTAAAGTGGTTCTTGAAGGAGCACCAAAGTTTTTTAGGTATGAAATCTCAAAGTTTTTTCTGTTTTTCTTGTCAAAGTTGTTCATGAAATGATAAGCAATTGTTTTTATCATTTCATCACAAAAACCTTTTTGTTTCTATTATCTTTTCTAAACATATTTTGAACAAAACTTCCCATCTCTTTTAGTCTCAAAACTATGACCCTCTTCTACTATAGAAAGGGAAGACAAAACCTTCTTATTTAACTTAAAGAAATGACTTTTACCTTATAAGAAAAGTAAATGTTAATAAAATGATTTTTTTAATTAATATTTAGATATACTTTGTTTTAAAATAATTTTGTTTTATTTGAGTTTAAAAAGAGAAAGTTTGAGTTTTGAATTTTGATGCAACTGAAGGATGTAAGATTGATAACAACAAGATTTAATTTTAACACATTAATTAAAAGTGGTTAAAAGATTTTATGCAGCAAAAAGACTAATTTTTAAAGAAAAATTTGATCTTTACAACTTGAATGTCATTTTTAAACTTAAAGTTTTGATGTTTATATGTTTATGAGATAGATTTGGTAAAATCAAAAAGTTTGACAAAATTTAAATGATTATCGTCGAGTTTTTCAAAGAGTTTTATAAAAAAAACTTGATTTATGATTTAAAACTTAGATCTAAAAAAAGTAAAATATTTATAAAAAATTTAGAAGCTCTTTAGTGTTAAAAATGTTTAAAATTATGCTAAAAATATAAATACTCTACTTAGTCATGAACTTCTCTTTTGCATATACTTTTCTTATTATTCTTTTTGCAACTCCCATTTTGTGTTCCGTTTTTAGTTGTACTTCCAAATTTCAAGGTTTTTAAATAAAGTTGAGTTCAAAATAGAGATCCATGGTGAGTTCACGACATTTTGTTGTAGTTAAAAAATAGTATTTCTAAGTCATGTAATTTGTTGTAATCCTTTCTTAAGATGATACAAATTGTTATTATTTTATTTTGTAGTATGGATTTGTTTGAGTCCCTTGTCACACAGAGAGATACCAATGTGTAACTTTTGTTGTAAAAAATACTTATGTTTTTCTATTCATTCCACCCATGTGTGTTAAGTATTTAGAGATTAGGTTTATTTTTTTAATTTACTTCACTTTTAGTTGTTTCGTTATTTTTAATCACTAAAAATTCCACCTACCCGTGTTTGTTTATGCTATCTTTTGTACTTGTTATTTCTATTACACACGTGTTCCTTTATTAACGGGTTCCACTCATTTAAATTAAATTTAGACAGAAACTATGACATGACCTTGGTTTAATTATGACTATATGTATATTTACCAAAAAATAAAACTTTGACTATACATATATTATGCATATCTCTCCCTTTTATTCTTCATTAGATCTGATAACACAATCTATTCTCTCAACCTTCATTTGTTGCATTTAGTAATTTTATTTTTGTTTGTGTTATCTTAATCTCTACTAAATCTTGATCTGCAATCTCCATGGTGTGAACAGCTCAGATTCAGTGTAATGGTTGAAGATTTAGCGTTTTTTAGGCTTTCATCGGGCATATTATTCTTTCAGCTGTGATTACCTTGATTAAGGTAACAAAATTCCTATCTTAAAATTTTTGCTTGCTAACAAAATTTCTATCCTAACTTATAGTTTTGGAAATTTTAAATCAATAACATATTGAAATTAGTCATTTATATTTTCTCTTCAAATTATAGTTTTTCTGAATATTAAAAGGTTAATTTTATATTAAAAGATTAATATTGTTGGACTTTTCGGTCGTACCCATTTATTGTTGTTAAAATGGTTTAATATTAATAAAATCTTGACAAAAAAAAGCTACAAAATTGAAATAAAATGATAAATGCAACTTTAAATCTCGCCCCCGTTTAATAACTTTCTAGATCTATCCCTTGTTACGGTAGCTATTCTAGTTATTCTAGTTCATAGCAGTAAATAAATTAGGGTTACTACAGTGTCCTTTTTACTGTTTTATTCTAGTTCACAACTATTGCATTTTGTCCTTTTATCACCGTTGCATCGTGTCTGTCCTTGCATTGTACGATCTGCTATGCTGGTTTGTAGCTGGCAGCATCTTTCTAGCATATTCCTAGAATCCTATGTAATATTGTGCCTATTTATAGGACAATCTATGAAATAAATGAATCAATCATTGCAATCAAACAATTCTCTTACCTCAAATACACAATTCTCTGGGTATTGTCCAGGTATTGTTATCGGCTAGCTCCCTAACATTCCAAGATCTACAGCTACCCCCTAACAATCCAAGATCTACAGCTACCCCCTAACAATGTACGATCTACAGCTACAGCTACACTACTCCAAATTTGACCAAACCAGTGCCAAAGTGACCAAAATTAAGTCTATTTTCTAACGAAATAAGTCTCATAATTTTTGGACAAGCAGAAAGTTCCCAGTTTTAAAAATACAGAACCTAGGTCCACAATGCTTCCAGAATATTACCCTAACTTGTGGAGCCTATATCTAGAGCTACACAACTCCAAATGCAATCAAACTGGTGCCAAATAAACAAGCATTCAATCTAATTTTCAAAATGACAGACCACATAATTTTTCAATCAAGAAACGCGTTCTCGATCCACTGAAATACCGAACCTATGTCAGAACATCTCAAAACAGTGAATTCAACAACACAAATAACCATCACAATTCAGCCACCAATTCAAACAACATTCAAATTCCCTAACCCCACATAAAGTAGTTCATACATCCCGTTATAAGGCTTGAATCCCACCATTACCTTGCCCTTAGATGATCACAAATTCTAGCCTTGGAAGATTGCAAATCCTAGCCTTCTCCCTCCTCTTTGGCCGTCGCTTCTCTCTCTCTTTTCCTTCCTAGCCGTCGCACCTCCCTTTCTCCTCACTCTCAAACTTTTGGTTTTTTCTAGTAAAGAAACCCTAAGCTAGTTTCCTTACTATTTATAAAAATTATTCACCCCATGGGCTTCTTTTTTTCCTAGCTATGCGAATAGATCATGGATCCCTTTCCTAATACCTCTCATTTGCTAAGTCTAATTTTTAATAAAAGGTCCACATATGCCAACGTATAAGTATTTTATTATTTTCTACCAACAATTCCTAAGTAATAAATCATACAATTAATCAATTATTTTTGGGGCGTTACACTCCTCCTCCTCCACCTCCTAGACAAAGATAACTATTCCACTAGGCTTTCCAAAGTTGAGTTCCCTAGGTTTAATGGAAAAAAGGTGAAAGATTGGTTATACAAGTGTGATCAATTTTTTCCCTAGATGACACTCCTCAAGAAACTCGTAATACGCCTAGCTTCCATTCACTTAGAAGGATTAACCCTTCAATGGCACCTAAACTATATGCGCCAAAAATTTGACATTTATCCACCTTGGAACCAATACGTTTTAGATGTTGCTAATAAGTTTGGTGACCCTTATGATGATCCTTTAGCCACCCTAGTGCAACTCAAACAAGGAAACAAAGTCCAAGAGTATTTAGATGACTTTGAGCTAGCTTTAACCCAAGTTAACCTCATACCAGAACACTCATTGAGCATCTTCTTGGCTGGTCTTGAACATTCCACTCAAATGCATGTGAGAATGTTCAATCCTACCACTATAGCTCAAGCTAGCTACTTAGCAAGACTTTATGAAGCTTCTAAACCACCTAAACAGTCCAAACCATTTACCAAACAGTACCTTGGCCCTTCAAAATACTCCACACCAGCTAGTTCTTCTTCTCAAACACCATCCACGCCACCTACTGACCCTTCCACCAAACCTATCTTTTCCAAAACAAACAAGACATTCACCCCTACTTATATGGAGGAGAGACATGTAAAAGGTCTTTATTACTATTGTGATGAACCTTTTCTGTTTTTTAAGAATACCATGAAGAAAGGAGACAAAAGACTTCGACGCTGGCAAGTCTCAATTGGAAGATAAATAAGAGTCGATTTCCTCATCACAACAAAGAGCTTCCAATCTTCATTTAGCATCGGAGGTCTTGGATAAGTATAGAAATAGCTTACTTCCCGAAACTGTTCAAAACTATGCAAGGCCTCATTTGCACGCACGACTATACGGAAGTTGGACCATCTGGTATTAATAAATTAAAAATCTCTTTTGTTATTGATTTTTGGTAATTATTGCATTACTTTTGTCATTTACTTCTTTTATATTATTCAGTGTAGATGTGTCGGAACTTGTAGAGGAGATAAAGTTGTCGGATATTAGTTAAATGTTGTTTGCTGAATTTCTTGATGTGATGGTTGAATTTGTAGTATTTTGCTTTAGTTTTTGGACTAAGATATATTGTGTAGTTGAGCTATTTTGGATTATGGACAAAGTGTTTTGTAAAATCAAGATGAATTTATTTAAGCTATTTCATCCATAGTACTTTGCAGCTAAATATTATAAAAGAAGAGGGGAGATATTTTGCCTAATAATAATTAAATGTTGTTTTATTTCGAATGTCATTTTAGTGTGGAAGAGGCGAAGAAAAAGATGGAGTCTAAGAAATTTAAAGATATTTGTTCCGACTCCAAGTCAGGTCTTCCCAAAGTCATGCTGCCAGATTCCTATATAGACTCAGCGAAAAAGGAGTATGGAGGTAAGAATTATGGGTTCATAATTATCAAGTTACTATTTTCTAGTATGGCTGTTTTTTTTAAAACAATCATCCCTCGATTTCCACCGGTACAGTAGGTTCCCAACAAAGATATCCGCCTCCAGGGAAATTTTGCTGGAGAGGTATGTAGACTAAACTAGATAATTATGTTTCTTTATCTGGATCAGAGTAGTCAGAACAGAGGACAATTATATGGAACAGTTTCATCCATATGAATTTATTTAAGCTATTTCATCCGTAGTTGGCATCGGAGGTCTTGGATTAGTTAAATGTTGTTCGCTGAATTTCTTGATGTGATGGCTGAATTTGTAGTATTTTGCTTTAGTTTTTGGACTCAGATATATTGCGTAGTTGAGCTATTTTGGATTACTTGTTCATTTATGATTTAAAACTTAGATCTAAAAAAAGTAAAATATTTATAAAAAATGTAGAAGCTCTTTAGTGTTAAAAATGTTTAAAATTATGCTAAAAATATAAATACTCTACTTAGTCATGAACTTCTCTTCTTTTTGCAACTCCGATTTTGTGTTCCGTTTTTAGTTGTACTTCCAAATTTCAAGGTTTTTAAATAAAGTAGAGGTCAAAATAGAGATCCATGGTGAGTTCAAGACATTTTGTTGTAGTTAAAAAATAGTATTTCTAAGTCATGTAATTTGTTGTAATCCTTTCTTAAGATGATACAAATTGTTATTATTTTATTTTGTAGTATGGATTTGTTTGAGCCCCTTGTCACACAGAGAGATACCAATGTGTAACTTTTGTTGTAAAAAATACTTATGTTTTTCTATTCATTCCACCCATGTGGGTTAAGTATTTAGAGATTAGGTTTATTTTTTTAATTTACTTCACTTTTAGTTGTTTCGTTATTTTTAATCACTAAAAATTCCACCTACCCGTGTTTGTTTATGCTATCTTTTGTACTTGTTATTTCTATTACACACGTGTTCCTTTATTAACGGGTTCCACTTATTTAAATTAAATTTAGACAGAAACTATGACATGATCTTGGTTTAATTATGACTATATGTATATTTACCAAAAAATAAAACTTTGACTATACATATATTATGCATATCTCTCCCTTTTCTATTCTTCATTAGATCTGATAACACAATCTATTCTCTCAACCTTCATTTGTTGCATTTAGTAATTTTATTTTTTGTTTGTGTTCTCTTAATCTCTACTAAATCTTGATCTGCAATCTCCATGGTGTGAACAGCTCAGATTCAGTGTAATGGTTGAAGATTTAGCGTTTTTTAGGCTTTCATCGGGCATATTATTCTTTCAGCTGTGATTACCTTGATTAAGGTAACAAAATTCCTATCTTAAAATTTTTGCTTGCTAACAAAATTGCTATCCTAACATATAGTTTTGGAAATTGTAAAATCAATAACATATTGAAATTAGTCATTTATATTTTCTCTTCAAATTATAGTTTTTCTGAATATTAAAAGGTTAATTTTATATTAAAAGATTAATATTTTTGGACTTTTCTGTCGCATCAGCTATTGTTGTTATAAATGGTTTAATATTAATAAAATCTTGACACAAAAAGCTACAAAATTGAAATAAAATGATAAATGCAACTTTAAATCTCGCCTAAAATTAGGATTCATTTCTTGTCGCAAATATTCGCTTGTAGCATACCATATTTCAATGGATTGGCGTAATTTTTCTACCGCATGGACATTCCCAGAATGGTTATGTTTTTCCAAAATCAAACTATTCTAGTTATTCTAGTTCATAGCAGTAAATAAATTAGGGTTACTACAGTGCCCTTTTTACTGTTTTATTCTAGTTCACAGCTATTGCATTTTGTCATTTTTACTGTTTTATTCTGGTTTGTAGCTGGGAGCATCTTTCTAGCATATTCCTAGTATCCTATGTAATATTGTGCCTATTTATAGGACAATCTATGAAATAAATGAATCAATCATTGCAATCAAACAATTCTCTTACCTCAAATACACAATTCTCTAGGTATTGTGCAGGTATTGTTATCGGCTAGCTCCCTAACAATCCAAGATCTACAGCTACCCCCTAACAATCCAAGATCTACAACTACTCGAGCTCAAAATTTGGCAGAAACCAGATCTGGTGATACCTGAGGTAGACCCTCCTCCTCCTCCACCTCCTAGACAGCATAACTATTCAGTAGGCTTTCCAAAGTTGAGTTCCCTAGGTTTAATGGAAAAAAGTGTGATCAATTTTTTCCCTAGATGACACTCCTCAAGAAACTCGTGTACGAGCTTCCATTCACTTAGAAGGATTAACCCTTCAATGGCACCTAAACTATATGCGCCAAAAATTTGACATTTATCCACCTTGGAACCAATATGTTTTAGATGTTGCTAATAGGTTTGGTGAACCTTATGATGATCCTTTAGCCACCCTAGTGCAACTCAAACAAGGAAACAAAGTCCAAGAGTATTTAGATGACTTTGAGCTAGCTTTAACCCAAGTTAACCTCATACCAGAACACTCCTTGAGCATTTTCTAGGTCGGTCTTGAACATTCCACTCAAATGCATGTGAGAAGGTTCAATCCTACCATTATGCAAGGCCTCATTTGCACGCATACGGCTATACTGGGAGTTGGACCATCTAGTATTAATAAATTAAAAATCTCTTTTGTTATTGATTTTTGGTAATTATTGCATTAGTTTTGTCATTTACTTCTTTTATATTATTCATTGTAGATGTCTTAACTTGTAGAGATAAAGTTGTCGGATTTTCGTTAAATGTTGTTCATTTGAATTTCTTGATGTGATGGCTTTGAATTTGTAGTATTTTGCTTTAGTTTTGGACTCGATATATATTGCGTAGTTGAACTATTTTGGATTATGAATGAAAGTTGTTTGCAAAACCAAGATTTAATTTATTTATATATGCTATTTTGGATTATAGACAAAGATATATTGTGTTGTTGAATTTTGTTTATGTATGTTGTTCATTGGTAAAAAATATATATAGTTAAAATTTTAAAAAGTCAATGATTTGTTGTCCGTTGGGCTGGCCCATTGGCCCATGGGTTGGTGTTGGGCGAACTTGGGTCTTACATTTTGCAAATCCGTCGAATATTGGGCGCCCGACCGCGCCTCTATACACTCGCTTGGCTCAATGGGCCTGGGTGGGCCGTCCCGAGCCCGTCCCATTGACAGCTCTATCCGTTATCAAGTCACTCAAGCCATGCTCCATATGATTTAATTAATGGTTATAATTATGAGGCAACCCTCCCCTCCCACGAGCTAGCTTTGGAGTTTAGTTAGGCTCAAACGCAAATTCTAACACCGACTCCAATACTACGTGTTGATTTTACAAGATAGAAATTATTTTAGAAAATAGAATGAAAATTTTGATTACATCGTTCAGGGTAAACCAAAACTGGAAACTACTTCTGTACAATGGAATTTATAGGAATTCGAATTTCCTTATACTAGACTATGCTTCTCTTCCCACAGCAAAATCAAAGATACTATTATTTACAGCACTAATCCAAAATCTTACTAATAAAACCTACAAGTCGTTGACAAAAATAAAAATTCAGCAAGAAGCTTTAAACTTATGCAATCTTCACAATCTCCATCTTGTTCTTTGCACTGCTTTGGCAATTCACATGCCTCTATCCTCATTTTCTGCACTGACTGATATACTCAGAAATTGAAAAAGTTATCAGCAATCACATGACAATGTCACCTTCCAGCATCTTGAGCACCTTTAAGAAACCACAAAAAAAAAACAATTTAGGCATGAAAAGCAATGTTTTATGAAAAGGTCCGCGACCACGATAACAAGACGATACATAGCATTGTAAACATGTAAATTAATTTTCCAACCTGAGACATTCGAGGCCTTAAATTAGGATCTCGTCGAATGCACAAAGAGGAACATTGCATCATGCCATAAACCTCTTGATCAACATAGCAGTTCCTTATGGTTGGATCTATTAGTTCATGAATGGCGTGTTCTTCAAGTAATGGGCGTGCCTATAAAAAATTTGAACCGCGAGCAATGATGAAGAAATCATTCTAAATGGATTATATAGGATAAAATAAGTAGTATTAAACTTGTTATATAAATCTTACCCATTCACTGAGGCATTGCTGCCCCCTGGGCCGGTTAATATCGACAGCTTTTCGACCTGTTACGAGTTCCAGTAATACTATCCCAAATGAGTAGACATCAGCTTTTTCAGTAATTTGACCACTTTGAGCATATTCTGGTGCCAAATACCTATGGAACAGCAAGATTTACATCATCACATTTTACAACTAATCATGACAAAATGAGATGGAAAAAGAAATTGGCTTTCATCTAGCACTACCCAAATGTTCCTATCACTCTGGTTTCCACACCCATATCTCCATCTGGCTGCCACCTAGCAAGTCCAAAATCTCCCACCTGAATATCCAACAGTAGCAAGACATTTTATAAAGCATACCTAAAAGCATAATATCCGCATCTAACTTCATAGATAACCAATCTTAATACAAAACTCAGTAATAATTATTGCAAAAAGAATATGAAGGCAATAATGTAAACAAGACATACTAATGCTTCAAAATCATGAGTGAGGAGGATATTGTTAGGCCGCAAATCACGGTGCACAATGCAACCAACTCTACATTCTTCATGAAGGTATCTCAAACCACGTGCTGCTCCAACTGCGATTTTTTGGCGTGCAGACCATTCCAGTACATTCTGCGTTCGTCCTGCAAAGCCAGATGTACAGCCAATTAAAAAACATTCTATTAAGATTATGATGATGACAATTCCTGGACCAAGGTTGAACAAATATCATTGTAGTAATACAATATTTAGGAATCTGGGGAGCTTACGGTAGAGATGAGAATCCAGTGACCCATTGCAGATGTACTCATAAACTAGCAATCTCCTTCCATCCTCCACACAGAACCCAATTAGCATCACAACATTGCGATGTTGTGCGCAGCTTAAGACCTCTACTTCAGAGCAAAATTCTTTATCTCCTTGAGTACTGGCTAATTTATACTGTTTGACAGCAATTACCTGCCCATCAGGTAAGACACCGCGGTGTACAGAACCAAAGCCACCTTCAGCCAAGAAGTTTGCTTGCGAAAAACCACTTGTCGCAAATTGTAGTTCTGCAAATGTAAACCACCTTGGAGGATTCCCGAATACAGGTGCCTTGTGCTGACAAATAGAGCACAATGGGGGAGGTCCATGAGACACACATTTGGGTAGTGAAATTGCTTCTCTAACACTTTTGCTTAAGTTCACATCAATTTTACAATTGAGCACTTCTAAGATAGGATCTTGATCCAACTTTGTGAATTTCTGAAGCAAAGCTTCATAGGTAGAAACCAAAGCCTGATCACTAGATCTTTGCATATTGTTCTCATACTCACCATCTACACAAATTACATTTGCAATCCATGGCTGAAAAGATGAACTTTTGGATGAAGAACTTAGCTTTTCACTCTCTGAATCAGATTCAATATCCTCCAGATTTGTCAGTCCCTCATGAATAAAAGGAAAACCTCTCCTTCGTCTTTCGTAATTATTATCAGAATGGAAAAATGGCGAAGTTCCAGGATCTGAGCTCGATATTGACGATGTTCCAATATCAGTTGCTGTTAACGGTGGTGACCCTTGCTCTGGACTACTAGCAGGAGTAACTACTGGACCTCTTATTCTATCTGGATGTTTAGATTTGTCTTTTATGTTTCTTGTATATGCGCTTGGCTCCAGTGACCATGAACAATCTCTGTTGAGTTCCACCTTCGGTGAATTATTCAAATTCAAGCGTAAAATCTTCGGGTGAGACCGTTTCATAATCGCAATATTGCAATGCAGCTCCGCCATGCAGCATTTCTTCTCACGTTTCAATTTTCTGCAGTTTGTGGAAGAATCAATGATTGTTCCCAGTCCATAAGAAATTTCAGAAACTTAATAGTAAAAATAAACTTTTACATATCAACAAAACACACCAAACTGATGCCTTAAACAAGAAAGGAACCTCTAACATAGAATGTGAAAATACATAAACAAACTACTACTAGTTCTTTATTTTATTATTACCTGTCCAAAATAACCCAGCTTGATTCTAATCTCTTGGCTTCAGCAGCCACAGCACCACATAAAGAACCAGAAAGAATCTTTACTCTGATCTTTGTCTGTGTAAAAATACTTGACAGGTTAGAAAAGCTGACTAGTATACACAAAGCAACAAAAAGAAAAGGAGCATGCATGTGGAATCCAACCTTCTCTGGATCATAAAATTCATGGAGTTGAAGCACTAATTGAGAACATGAATTGGTAATAACTTCTTTCTGATCCGAAACAGTTCCTAGACGCGATGTCCAATTACTAGTGGCACAATCAGTAGTCAATCTTGAAAAACCCCATACCTTCTTGCCTGTAAGTAAAATACTCATAATATAATCCAACTTAGATTGTTCAGATCTCAAAAAACTATAGGTCATTTAAGCTCTCAATTTTATCAAATAAGCTCTTAATTCTATTTTCCACGTTTTCCTTAGCTTTACAAAGTCATAAATGCAATCAATTATAAAGGTTGAAAAAGGACAACAATTAAAGAGAAAACTGGAAGAAAAAGAATGAATGAGAGTAAAGTAATGATGAGAAAACCTGAGGAAAGAGGTGGAATGATGACTAATAACTTAATGCAATCTCCTGGTTGAACAACATGAGTCAAAGCCCAAACCAAAGCATTCCTTGAGATATCTCTTGAAGCTTTAACTGCAACAACCACCACTTTCCCGTTCACCTTCAAAGAACCCATATCTTCTTCATAATAACCCTTTTGAATACTCATCTCAAGTTCTCAACTTGACAATGAAAATCAATTACCAGAAGCAAAACCCATCTGAAAAAACACAACTTTGTGTAACTTTTCAATAGTGAACGGTTCTTTTATGCTACCTATAAGATTAAAGTTGCAAAGAAATACAAAAAGAAAGAGAGAAAAACAAGTAGAAGGCGACAGTGGACACAAACTTTAAGGCACTTTAATCAAAACAATGTTACTGTTAAAGCACAGACAATGCAACACAAGTGAAAATCATTCCACGTTATTCTAGTTCTAGCACTGATAGCAACTAAACATGTATATGGAAGAAAAAGAAAGAGACATTATAGACAAACAATGACACAATGAAACAAAGGATTTTTCATTGTCATACTGAAATGCTGGAAATGGAAACAGAATCTGAATCAAGTAAGCCAAGTTGTTCATTTACCATTTTCTTCAAACAGTTTATGAGCAATGATTGCATACAGAATAGAAGAAAGAGAAGCTACTTTAATTAATTAATTAATTAAAATAAAATATAAAATAAAAATAATAAAACAAGTTGTGACAGGAAGAAATGGACAGGTTTTAGGTGTGTGTGAAGAGACAAATTGTGGCTGCTAATCCCAAAATTGAATAACCAAAGACCTACTCAAGAAAAAAATTTAGTTACCAAAAATTAAGGAAAACAATAGAAAGGTGTACTAATGAGCTGTGTAAAATATAAATATCAAAATGTCGCTTGAATCGAAGGAAATGGATATTAAAAGAATAAAAGTATGAATAGCAAGTGTTCTAAGCAAGTGCCAACACATGTTTTACTTGGTAATCACTCTTATGAGCTTCAAATAGTGTGACATTGATGACATGACATGTGAATTTTTATACTAGTGGGGTGCTTCCTTTCTTCTATTATTACAAGTAACTGTACTTTCAACCTCTTAGAAAGTTACGACTATTTAAGATTAAAATTCTTTAATTTAATTGGTACAAAGTATACTATGTAATTATATTTTGTGAGAAAAAAAAATACTCGGTCGGTAGGACCATTGGCCTAGTGGTTTGAGTTATCCTGAAATATGTAGAGTTGATCTAGTGCTCCAAGTTCGATCGCTATACTAACAAATTTGGAGATTAATCTTTTGTTGAAAATGTTTAAATACTTCGTAAATAGTCAGTAATTATCCGGAAAAAAAAAATCCTCTTTTCAATCAAAAAAAAAATTATCCGGAAAAAAAAACTATATTCGGCATGAAACTGAAGACCACATCAATCCCCACTTGACATTTGGCAGAATGAAATGTAATAAATACAAGAAGACTGGAATTAAAGATGTTGCTTTCATGTAGGATGTGTAGATTGCAGAAGATGCTAATTAGGTATAGTAGAATATAGTATTAGTACTAATCAATACAGTGCGTACAAATAGAATGGCCAAAATTCACAATTAAATTGACAAGTAGTATGCTAACTAATTTTATTAATTTGGTTGATGCAATAATGAGCCAACGGAAGATTACGTATTGGGTGGGTGGGTGGGTGGTGTTAAGCAAAACTGATCGGTTTGTGGTCATACTAATACTATAAAATTGGCTGAACGGTGCATGTGCACATTTAATGAGCCTTGCATTGCGCTTTAATTACTCCCTCCATCTCAATTTAACTATTTTGTTTGTCATTTTACTTTGTATTAAATTATTTGTCACTTTAAAATATTAATACAATATTTGTTTATTTTTAATAATATTCTTATTACTTTTTACATGGGTTTGCTTTAACCAAAAAAATAAAAATGAAGTAATCATACAAATCCATAAAGTGAGATTTTTCAGTGTTACCATTTTTTTTACTATAAAAATTAGTATTAGTATATCCTATCATTTTCTTAAGGGTGTGTTTGGATGGTGGAGGGAAAGAAAGTTAAAGGAAAGATTGGTGAAAGAATGAAAGTGAGTAGAAAGTGAGATGATTTTTTAGGTGTTTGGTAGGAGTGAAAATAGAGTAGAAAGTGGAAGAAGGGAATGAAACATATTTAATAAATTACATTAATACCCTTATGTAAAACTAAGGTCTAATTATATATATATATATATATATATATATTTGAAAAAAAAAACTTTGAATAGCAAACATAATTGCTATGCGTGCAATGTACTGCACATGTACAAAATGAATTGCAAAAAAATTGAGAAGCAATGTACTACAAAAGAATAGAATGGCACATGTTGTTATTAGCAAATAAAGCTAGGGATATTTTCGTCTTTCTCAAATAATTGCAACTATCAATCAATTTTCTCCTCAGTTATATGCAGAATGCATTCAGGTGTGGACCCCACATATTCTAATCTTTCCCTCCACTTTCTTGCATGAACCAAACAATGGAAAGCTATTCGAAAAACTTTCTCTTCCTCCACAATCTTTCCTCTCTCTTTCATATGAATCAAACACAGTGTAAAGCTCACATATTAACCTTAAACCAGAGTTAAATTGAGTCGAAGGTGTATATGCTATGCATGTCAAATCACACAAGTCCATATCATTTTTTTAACTTTTTTGATTGAAAAGTTCTACAACTTTTTTGTAAGTTTCATACATACTTCAAAATTCATTTCATATTTTATATACATCTTAAAAGGTTATTTTTAATTCCATAACAACAGTTATACTAATTGTTCGTAGTAAATAGTTAATAAAACTAATATTGATTAACAAATTCTTCACTTTTCATAGTATATATTTAGTAAACTGCATTGTTAGTAAATAGTATCACCTCTACCACTCTCAAGAAAACTGTGATACCCAAATATGGCACTGCTCACACAATGGAAAACATGTAGTTAAATCAGTCTAGCTTCATAGCTGGGATTATAGAAGCTAAAATCAGTGAGCATAATTGTATGAACAATAGAAGGGGAAACAGAGTTCAAAATATTTCCAATGTACCAAATTGTTGCAATGCTCCCAATATCGCCATTTGTTCTTCAAGACTACTGCTCTATTATTTCATTGACTTCAACCCAAGAATGATAGTCATTTCTATTTGCATAGAATGGTGGATCAACCAATAAAATCCTGGGATTCTCCCTAGTTGAATAAAGTGGGGATCTGCAATATAGCAGCACACCAGAGCTCAATAGAGCTTGTAACCAAAAAAAAGAGCTTCATACCATATGATGAAATGAGATGAGAGTAAAATGTAAAACAGAACAGAAACTCAGAACTCAGAAGAGTGTAATTGATCTGAAAATGAATCAATCAACTATTACAATTGAGGTGTTTTCCTTATATAGTAGCAAACAGTTGAGTTGAATCACTACTAACAACTCACCATAATATAATTTGTTAACTATCTTGTAACTAATTCAAAACTATCCTGCCAACTCATTCATCTATCAGCTCGTCAGTACTACCATTCAATACGCTTAGTTTTGAGAAGAAACAATGCAGGTTGGATGGAGTTCCCTTAACATTGGATCCATCCTATAATTGCTACTATACATACTAAAGAGAAAGTAGGAACAAGAATTGTGAGACTTGTTGTGACCCTCACCTTGTGTTGAGAGCTAGCTATGTGGTTGCTGTTAATTTGCTGATAAGGTTGAGTAGTATAGTCTCCAACTCTTCCCCACTGTTCCAATCATGAACTATTGCATCAACTAGTTTTGGATCACTGCAAATCTCTTTCCAAAGGGGATAACTCTTCCTTGGCATCACAAAATCACATCCTTCCAGATTCAAAGTGGGGCAATAGTCGCCCATTCCATCTCCAATATAGATGAATCTTGTTTTGCTGGGTAAAGAACCTCGGATTCGGTCTATCACTAAACCCTATATGCAACAAATTAAATTTGCTAATTAGTCATTTTGAACGTGAACGTATCGAAATTGCAAACACAATTAAAGATCAACGATCAACAAATAAAAATTACGGATCAAAATGACACTTAAGAATGTGCTTGCAATTTCGATATCTTTGTGGACTGCAATGCAATAGTAGTTGTTTACCTAAATTAAAAAGTAAAGGGTCATTTTAGTCCTCATAATTTCTTTGTGGGAGTTATGACAAATTTTATAGACAAATTAGTTACCAACATTTTCAAAAAGGTAGAAATTTGTCCTTGACAATAGATAAAATGAATGAACGGAAAGACCAACTTATCACTATTTGAAAATGTCAAGGCTAATTTATCCCTAAAAATTGTGGGGACCAACTTGTCCCTGAAAGAAATGACAGTTTACTTCAAATTAAATTACTACTACTTTTCATTTTTATGACTGAATCTGTGACTCACGTAGTTCAGAATGTATCAAAATTGCAAATACGTCCTATATAATATGAACTAAATTGACAAAAAATCACACAAAAGGATCAAAACGAAGAACCAAAGTGACTAAAAGAGCCCATAGGATATGTTTGCAATTTCAATATTTTCAGAACTACAATTGCTATTTACCTAAATTAAACTACTGCAACAGAAGACTAAAATCAAAGAAAGAAAATAGGTAGAATCTTGATGTGTACCTTGCACATATTGGGAGGGCAGAGGTCACAATCATGAGGAGGCAAAGTTGAATCATGAAAAGGAGTAATACGAAGACGCCCAACTTCATCAACAAAAGTAGGGTTTGTGTTGATTTCCGAAAAGCACTCAAATAGACCATGGTGTTCAAGAATGGTTTGAATTGAGAACAAATTTGCATCGCTAATTATCCTTAAGTCACAACCAAGAGAGTGTGCAGATTTAATAGCGGAAGTAATGTTAGGATGTAAGAAAGCCCTTTTCAAACACTGTGCAATTTCATTGGTGTTAATCCCTCGGGAGTGAAGCTCTTCCATCATTCTTTCCATGAGAGAAGTCCATGGCATGGTGGAGCGAAGTTGGTTGAAAATGTTGGTGAGATCCATTTGGGTGATAATCCATCTGTCACTGTCGTCGTCGATTATTGTTCGATCGAAATCGAAAACCACCACCACTGCCACCATTTTTGTAACTCCCTAGTAGGAATCTCCGCTCTCTTTTTCTCTCCCTACGGGTTACTTGCTGCACGTTATGGAAAGAAGGGAGAGAGAGAGAAGAAGAGGGACGCTCCGGTGTCTTTTTTCCCTTTCTGCTGAGGCCTTTATTTTTCTCACCCCCTCAACATCAATCTCACCCCATAATTACCCAAACAAACAAATACCTCTAAAAATTTACAAAAATCACATTTCACATTTCACATTTCATAATTTCGAAAAAGTAAGTAAATTCGGTTGGGATTTTCGGAATTACTCTTTTATTTTCAATTTTTAATATTTTATAATTACATTTATTGTTTTAACAAATGGCGAGTAGACGATCGATAAACGTAAGCGCGAAAGCAGAGTCTTCGGGCAAGCGGACTCGCAATGATCGACGACAGCGAGAGCAGAGCATTCTCTTGGAGGCCAATAGTAGCGATACTCCTTCTCCGCACACTTTACGAGGCTCGTGGCTGCACTGGCATGCTTCGAGCGTCGAGCGCCAGAGAACCCGCGCCCAGAGTGATAGAGAGCACCCAGAGTGGTTAAGCCTCACCCTCGGCCTCAACCCCAGATGAGCAAATTTCTACCGTGACCACCACGATTATGAGTACCATATGCGGCACCAACAGAGCACCTGTGAGTCAGATTATAACGTTATTGCTTGCGACGGTTGGGAGGCTTTGGAGGAGCAGGAGGATGAGGCCAAAGATCGGAGAGGAGGAGGAGGTTCAGGGAGGAGGAGGTTCAAAGTGAGGTTCACCGCCCACTGTGGATCACACACTCTTATATTTACACTGGGATACGCACTGCGCGTCCTGGATAGATAGAGGCGAGGTAATATTTTAATTTTTTATTTTAATTTTACTTAACAACAATTAATTACTTATTTTTAATAACGTATGGTTTAATTTTAATTTTTTCAGCCTCGGAAACTAAAGGTTGTATCTCACGGCTAGAAGTTTCCTAGAATTAGACCTGCCGTCTGCCGAGCACCACCCACATGTAGACCACTGGTTGCGTCAGGCTAAGCTTTCTGAGTTGTACATCACACCTCTGTGGGCAATCAACCATGAGTTGATATCTGCTTTAAAGAGGCTGGTTGCTTTGGGGCGATGACGTTGTTCCCTACATGCCAGATAGGGTGCGTTGGCAGTTCGGCCAGCTACAGAGGGTCCCTCTTCCACCCATTTCGGGTAATCCTCCCTTTGCGGACAGGATCATACAGGGTTCTTGATGTATCGATTCGAGCGCGAACTTTTGGCGAGCTAGTAGAGATGCAGCTTACCACGGCGAGTGTGATCCTGACACCTACCTTGCATACGATCGAGTAACCAGTGTCGCCTTACTCCGGTGCGAGCCACACGCAGAGCCAGCTACCAGATCCACCATATCATCGAGGAGCCCGTTGTCCCGAGACATATGAGGAGAGTGTGCAGAGCAGAGTACCAGATTAGCCCGGGATGCCCTAGATGTCGTCCGTTCACCTACTTCACGTGCTTATTTTCAGTCATTGTTAAACATTTTGGACCCATAGTTGTATTTGTACTCCTATTTTATGTTGGTCATTTTATATATTTTGACGTATTGTTATTTAAATCGTAATCCGTTCGTATCATATTTCCAAAATAAAACGCGTTTAAATATTAATTTAATATACAAACTTAAAAAAAAAATTACAAATTTCGGAATTACCTTTTTTAGAGGTAATTCCGAAATTTTTAATTTTATGAATCTAATTACCTCCTTATTTTGAGGTAATTCCGAAAATTTTAATTTTTTTTTTAAAAAACGCAGGGGCAGTATTGGGTTTTTTTGAAATATGGGGGTGAGATTGATGTTGAGGGGGGTGAGAAAAATAAAGGCCTTCTGCTAATCGCTCCCTCAACACTTTCTTTTCAATTTAGTCCATTGACTTTTTTTTTTGGAAAAACAATGATCATTGATAAATCTAATACAAAGCAACGCTTTGGTCAAAAAAAAAAATTCAAAGCAATGCATTATTCCATTAAGTGGATGAAGAATAACTACTATGTCTACCGACTCTATAAATAAATCAGCTACAAGATAAACATTTAATATGAGTCATAATAAAATCTAAGATGATTGTCTCCCCTCTAAAAAGAAGAGTATTACGAGCTAACCAAATACACCAACATGCTGTTGGCCACAAAATAGACTTCATGTTGTGTGTCTTTTTCCCTTTACATAACTCGCAAATCCTAAAAAGTGCCGAATCAAATCATTCGAAATAGGGAATTGGACATTCAACCACGACACGATATTGCACCACACCTAGCGAGCTATTTTTAGTGGCTCATACTTTACACAACCCACCGCTACTCGGTGGACACCCTCAACACCTCAATATCCCCAAAATGCCTCTTTTTTTGTTCTAGAACTCTGAATGGTTTAGACTCAAAGTTCTGAACCGGTTCGGTAGGAAACTTTTCGAACCTGGTAAGTTCAATATTAGGGGGGTGTCTGTGAAGATACAATATTCGTTGATAAACTTTCGAACCATCATTTTCAATGGCATTTTTGTCTTTTCACGTGTTTAGGAGGTGTCCACTGAATAGCGGGTGGGTTGTAAGAACTAAGAAGTACGGGCCTTTTTAGTCTCCAAACTTTGGGCTTCATTGATAAGCCGGCCCAAATTAGGACAAGGAAGTGAAGCCCTCAACTCATTTGTTACTTGCTGTAAAAAAAAACTCATTTGTAACAACCAGCAAATCTGACTGCACCTCTATCTATCTGAGCAAAACGCAAACAAATCTCAACTCACGAACAACCGCTTCCGTCTTTCTTATTTGTCATCTGAAACGCCTTGAAAACGAAGATTCACCGGAACACCTCGGAGTAGCAGCCGTAACAGGACACGACTCCGGCGCCATCTGATCGCCGCATCTGAAAACCGCTTAGCACCAGCACGTCGCGTCAAGCCTTGGTTCCGCGATCGCACGCCGCCATCGACTGCATAGCTTGGACATCTAAATTGTTGGTAAAATGGTTTCCTTTGAGATGAATGATCGTAAAAGTAAGTGGAATTTGATCATAGTGTTCTTGTTTCAGCAATTATGATATCATATGACTGATCTTACCGTGTTTAATGCTTATGTCTAACTGTATAAGAATGCAATATTGTTGAGTTAGTCATAGTTCCATAAGTTAATTATCATATTCAGTTATTCGGTGGAAGATGATTTATTTAAGGCTATGAATTTTAAAAGAGTTTGATTCTTCACCTGTTTCCTTTGCCCTACCTTGCGTGTTTCTTAATGGTCAGATAGATAGCTGAAACTAGAAAGTTTGTGAAAGGCCTGTCTAGAGTCTGTTATATAAATGTTTTCATTGTTCAAAGAAATTGGTATTTCATTTTAGAGAATGTTCATACTTACTACTGACACGGTGAAACCTACTTTCCAATTGCCATAGTTATTAATGCTATGCTTGTTTAAGTGAACTCAGTGCAATTTTGAATTAAGATTCTGAGTTGTTATAATATGAAACAAACATGCCATAAATAGGACATGTATTTGGTTAGTTATCACCTGTTTTCATTGCCTTGGTTAATCAAGGTCCTTCCATTATTCAACTTTGTCTGCCTTATGCCCTGTGTGATCTTTAATAGGCAGAGCGGTTTTTGTTGTTGTTACTTGTTGATTATTTAAAGTTAATGCAATCACCTAACGAAATTAGTCGAAATCTCCCATTAATGGATTTGCTTATTGCGTCATACTCATTGGTATCCCAATACACCATGTTGATTTTCTTCATGTTCTTGGAGGAAGCATACATTCTTCTGATATATATGTTTTTAGTTTGGCCTAATAACAACATAATGCAGTTTTCAGGACATATTTTAGTGCCTTTATGTTATGGTCTCATACTATTTGGCAGAAAAGCGTTGCTTTGACTAATTCATGTAGAAGTTATTTTTGGACATTACATATTTTTCATCTACTAAAGTACTACTCCATATTTTGTTAACCTAAATACAATTTCATTATCTTATTCTATTTAATGTATGTGATTGTCATGCGATACAGAGATTGGATTGGGATTAACTGGCTTCGGAATATTTTTCTCTTTCCTTGGGATTGTCTTCTTCTTCGACAAGGGGTTGCTAGCCATGGGAAATGTAAGTTTCATTGTGACAAGTTTCTTGCTTAAGAAGTTGTTTCATATTTGTTTGCTTAATATTTGATAACATCTTTTTTAATGCTCTGGTATCTTCACATTGCTTTAAAAAAGATCCTGTTTGTTTCTGGAGTGTCCTTAACCATTGGGCTGAAATCCACGATGCAATTCTTCATGAAACGAAGTAATTTCAAGGTAAAATTGTTACCAATTTACTGTCTCTTTCACTTTGTGTCTCGTGGCTTTCTTTATTCTAAGTTTTACCCACTTACTTTTTTACTTTTCAGGAACAATCTCATTTGGTATTGGGTTCTTGATTCTCATTTTTGGATGGCCTATTCTGGGCATGATTATTGAGGCTTATGGGTTCATTGTACTATTCAGGTCTATTGAAATTTTAAAGAAACTCTTATTTTGTGTTTAAGTATGTTAGTATGTTATAGGCTAACAATCGATTATGCCATGCAGTGGTTTCTGGCCTACACTGACTGTTTTCTTACAGAAGATTCCAGTTCTTGGTTGGCTGTTTCAACATCCACTTGTTCGATCGGTATGTATTTGTGAAAAGTTGAAATGTTTTTACCTTCCATCTATGTCTTCTTTGAAGCATCTTGCACTTTTGTTAATATAGATCTGCCATATCAATAATCAATGTTCTTGGAACTTGGAAGTTCTCAAGAAATCTTAAGCTATTCTGATTGATTTTAGTATATTACTTTTCATTAATATATGTTGAGAAGTGGCATAGGATAGAAAGTGAAACCAACAATATATTGAGAATGCCCCACTAAAATTTCACGATAGTGTAGCTGGAAAAAGAACCTTTTATCTTAAAAAATATCCTCACTTTTTCAATTTGTTGAACTACAAATGAGGCCATGCAGGCCCCGGATTTTCTTGGTGGGGCATTCATGTTTTTACCTGCAATCATATAAAACTTTCATCATAGTCAGCACAAAATAAATAATAAAGAAATGGTCATGGGAGAACGGGGTGAAAATTTTGATGTCAATAGTTAGTTATATCTCTGTCTGGAGATTGGCGAGTGATACGAGGGTGAAGTTTTACCATAATTTGGTGAAGTTGAATCCTATTGCTTTCATTTGCATACTAGATGAGATTTTTGAACACCGAGCTTACTAATTTTCTGTCCATTGCAGTTACTTGACCGCTATAGAGGTAAACGAATGCCTGTGTAACACTAGAGTCTTTGGAAACATCGTGTAACTATTGGGAAGCGCATTTTGAAAGTCCATGTAAAGAAATACACCCATATGGGGAATCTAATGGGAACTGAGTTTGCCTTATGATGGTAGAAAATGATTGTTATTTTATGATGGTAGTCATTTAGTGCAAAGGAAAACTACAGAAGAATAACGTTTTTACTACTTGTTTGGCTCCTTTTCCTTCTAAGCTGAAAATCAATTGATCTCGGGAGTTATCAGTTCTGCTACTCAATTTGCATTTCTATTTCAATTACTCGCCTTTTGGAAGCATCAGTGCCTAGTATTCAGGTGGCATTTGTTCACACTGATCAAAGGAGCTTAATGATTTTAGATAATGTTAGCGCAGCAATATGGAATTACTAGTATTTTTCTTCTTTTTCTTTACTACCAATGTGACATGGATTTGGAGTGAAAGGCAATGCCGTGGAATCAATTCTTTTATGAAAATTAGTATTACCTTCAATTCCCATCTCATTTATTATTTCCTTTTTAACAAATGTGGTCTACCCTTTCGATTTGTTGTTTCTGTCTACCTTTGTGCATATTGCTCGTTTCCATTTACATCCTGAAAGGTGTATTTTGCTTCAATATGTTGATTAGGCATTGCTGTGGAATTCCATAGTTATTTTAAAATAATATAATCGCTATTTTTAGGTGAGAATATAGCATATATGGATAGATGAGTTAAATTATTACAGTACTAATAAAGCGCTCCTTAGATAAACAGTTTTCTAAGCAATTAATCAAGTGTTTATAGCATAAGTGCTTATTATATAAGAGCGTATGTATAAGTTTGTTTTATGATAAAAGTTAAAATAATGTTAAATGGTTTTTCTATGAATTATAATTTGTTTTCACAAGTTGCCTGGGAAAGTTTATGAAAAATAGCTAAAAATAGTTTATAAACATGTCATAAGTTGTTTTCATAAATTTTCAAACAGTCTAACAACTACTTATAGGCAAATTTGGTGGGCAGGTAGATTGACCTATTTAAACTCTCCTGAAATTCATTAAAAAAGATTATTGAAAAGAGAAAAAAAGTTGAAAAAATATAAATAAATAAATAAATAAAAAGTAAACAAAAAACTTTGCAGGATGACCTACCCTTCCTCGCTCGCACATTTTTAGTGGAACTAGTAAATTACCCGTGCATCCGCACGGGTTTATCGCGTTACCTTACATCCTGAACATAACTGATAATCTAATTAGTTTGAACCTTACCCTGTGCAATATTGCATATCCTTCAAAAGATGACAATATAACATTAATAGTTAGTAATTATGTTTAACCAATCAATTAGCAGCACAACATACTTAGCAGTTAGCACCATGCTGCTAGAATTTAGATTTTTTTACTAATGCAAGAACCCATTAGCAATAAATATCAAATTTGTTAGTCCCAATTAGCAGTTCTTCTTTGCATGTCCATTAGCAAGTTAAGTTACTTTTCTTTCTTTCTCATAGCCTTGTAATGACCCCTCCATAGGTAGAGCTGCCTATAATGCTGTCATATAAAACGCAATAGGATATTGAAATTTGACAGCTTGCACTGCTTTTGCTTCAAGAGCTGTTTTTGCAGAATGGGAATCTACTATTTAGACGTTTTTTGTGCCTCTTCCCACACAGGCTAATTGTGCTACCTGACATGATTATACTCGAACAAAAATATTATTTTGAAATGTCATTCTTCTAAAATCAGTTGTACAATATAAAAATTGTAATAGTTTTTTGTTGTAAAGACAAACTGAGTAATTAAAAAAAATCAAACAATTAACCTGAAAAAAATTTCATTATCATTACATTAAAAAATAGTTCAAAATTAAAATTAAAATGATAATTAAATCAAACATGTATAGGAAGATTTCCCATATTGGTTCATCACCCATGCTTTCTTCATTCCCCCAATAATAGATCCTTACATGTTCTGCACATATAAGAAACAGAGTCAATTACAAATAACTAAGAAGTAATTACGGCATAAGAGGCCACTCCAATGAAACATCTCAAAAAATAAAGCATATCATAATAAATCCAATGAGGTGCATCAATCACGAAGATCTAAAAAGATCCAAGTAGAGTAAGAACAAAAGACAATGAAGAAATTTTCCAGGGTATCGAATCTAACAAGTATAATGAATTCAGAAAATTACTCATGTGAGTATCTGACCATTGATTTGCCGAAAATAAACTAATAACCCAAATGAACTAAGATTTATAGGAGCCATTACTTGAAATTGTCAATGAGAATAATGATTTGAAATGTTAGTAAATTAAGATGGCAACACAATCTTCAAATTGACAGTTGCAAAGCCACAAACTATGCAATAAAAACACTCAAATGCTATTAGCCTTTAAAAACATAAGCAAAGATGAATTACAAACAATGATTAGGATTATGTATGTTGTCAAAGTTTTGAATCCATCAATCTCGTTTAGTAATCTGAAGTATGCTATAAAAGACTTCAATAGCACTTTGCAACATTACGGAAAATGATATTTCTAGCTTGATGTCTTTTTTGATCATGTAGTTAGTTATAAGTAGAGTATGTACATGAATTTTCAATTTGCAATGTTCAAAAATCAATATAATTAGTTATAAGTAGAGTATGTACATGAATTTTCAGTTGACATACTCTACTTATCCTTGTCAAATAAAAGCCTTTAAGCTTAACATAAGTAACTTATCACCATATGTGTAAGTTATGCGAGTTCATACCTACCAAACTGTGAGAGGTACAGATGGCTATGAGATTGATAACAGGGCTGCTAAACATCAAAACATACAAACTTGTTGATCTGTAAGTAATCAAATTAAGTCAAAGCTAATTGACCATGTGAATTCTAAATTGAAGCATGTATTATCAGACAATGAAGAACATAACCGTATGCATAGTAATAGGCTAATACCATTTTAATGGGTAAAAAAAAAAAAAAAAAAAAAAAAAAAGGGGGCACTCAAAGCATTGTATCATTATAGCTTCAAATCCAAATCGTACACTCCTAGTTTCTAATCAATAACAAACCCTTTCTACAAATATGATATCTATGGTTCAAAACAAATATATTATAATTATAATCAAATAATAGTATATAGCAAGATTTATGATATGAAGTAGGCCACCATGCCACATCATCAACTTCATCAGCAAATGGGTTGGTTCATTGAATACATTGTCCTCTGAAAAGTTGACCAACTAAAATACCCCTCTCTCAATACTTGATTAGGAGCAATATCCACAACATATTAAAAATCACAATTCTTGACTATGCTTGAGAGCTAGATAGCCTATATCAAAAATGAATTTCAACTATTTGGATTAGTGTAACACAACAGGAATAGATAATTAAAAAATCGCAATTCTGTAAGTAGCTCCAGAGATTTTAATTTTGCATGAAATTGGTTTTGACTTTTTCTACTTTTTCAAACTAATCTAATTCCAAAACAATAAAGAGTAAAGCAAATGCAAAACAAAACACCTTAAAATTCTTTTAGTGATCATTGGTTCTTTTTTTACTACTTCATCCAGTCCAAGAAATTTCACTATAAAGAAAGTGTTAATTAAACACATTTCTATGTTACAAATAGTAAAAATCAAGCAACTATGTTATAGATGGTAAAAAAGGAAAGAAATGGATGAACAACTTCATTCTTTCTCTCAATGGAAGATAAATAGATTTGATAAAACCTAAATAACCCAAAAATGTTTAGTTTGTTACAGATCTAGTGTGAGACTGAAAAATGAAGCTTAAAACCAAAGTATTAGAGTTCAACCATTTTTTTTTAGGAAAGTTTGAAACTTAATTTCGAGGTATTGAGTGTGGTTGTGAGATGAATGGGTTCTTGCAGTTTCAATTTTTTGCTCAACAAAGGGGGAAAAAGCTTGATTAGTAGATGTATTAATTAAAAAAAAAAAGTAGAAGTTCATGCAAAAGGAAGAAGAAGGGATGGGGATGGTCTGTTACCTTTCTTGAAGAAGATGGAGTGGTTAGAATTTTTTTGAAGAACCCGTTATCTCCTCCGTGACTTTGCAATGTCGGAGCCGTCAATCTTCAATGTTTCTATTGGATAGAAAGAGGTGAAGAAATTTGACGAAGAGAAGATGCACTAAGCATGGGAGAGGGAGAGAGAAGAAGCTATGGATTCAAATGAAAGGGAAGAAGAGAAGAGAGAGAGTGGGGGAGAAAGAGAGAGGTGCAGTATAGGGAAAAATAGATGAAAAGGAGAAAAAGAGAGAATGGGAAAGGAAACAAATGGGAACCGGAAGAGAGAGAGAGTAAAAAAAAGTGAGGAAAAATTAGGAAGAGAGGGAAAATTGAAATTCAAATGCAAATTGTAAAACATTGCAAATTGACTAAAGTGTCCATGAAGTGGATGATGTGTCAAAAGGGTAGTTAGGTAAATTTGGTAGTAGTTAAATAGCATCAATTTATAGTAGATGGCTCGTCATCTTGAATTGCCATCTCTACCACATCCCTTCCCACTACCCCCTCCCTTAATTGTCTTTATCGCTTCATATTTGCAGCATTTTGTCTTGCAAACTCATTTTTTCTTCTTTTTTCGATTTTTTAAAAACAAAAGTTTAAGATGCATTTATAACTTAGGGCATATGTGTTTCATATGACATGTTTCTTCACGAATGAATGGGAGTTGGTTGCTACACGACTGTACCAAAACTTGACTAGTATGAATTACAGTCAAACTTTAATACTAAGATAAAGTTTAAACACTCATCGAAGAGACAAGCATATTATATTTTATATTAATATATGTATATGTAAGATGACTCACGCCTTATATACATAGCATAATTGTTGTAACCTTGATGTCTAAGGATAGTCGTCATAACTCATAAGTTCGTCAACCTCAGACGTGATCTAATATGATATGAGGATGTTTGTTATATACAAAGTAGTTAGTAATTAGTGTGTTAGTTTCTAGAGAGGAGGAGAGCGGGATTGAAACCTTGTACGCCTACATTTCTACCAACAATGTCTCTTTCACTCAACCATATGAACTACCCTTCTGAAACTATGCTTTAGTAGTTGCTATGTATGCTTGAATGTGTAAAGAATTTAATGTCTAGATGTAAGTATTGATCCTAATATGATTTATAGAAGGATGCGAGTTCAATAAGGATTTTAGTGAGACACTTCGCAAAGAGGCAAGTACAATAGAGGTGAAATAGGCTGTATGCTATGCGGTTACCACTCTCTTCCACAGACAAAAAAAACAATCGACAATCATCCAAGCAAACAACAACTCAACCAACGATGTAAATCATACTTTCTATCAATGTTATTAAAATCGACCCGTTGATCAACCCGAGCAGGGCACTGGGTCACTGGGCCAATGGGCGGACCGTTGGGTCATTAATTGACCCGCATGACCCGTGAAACTAGTAAAAACTAATAAAAATAGGCATGATGTGTATAAATTCATGCATCACAGAGTTATAATTTTTTTTTACCATACTTTAAAAAATGTCTAAAAACTCAAAACACATTAACATAACTAACTAACTTATTTAATATTAACAAAATATTAAATGTTAAATAATTAGAATGTATACCTAATAAAACTATATAATAACACATATCTAATAACAATATAATAAGGGGACAACCCCATTCTTAGTAGTTCCTTCAAAAGCCAACTATAATCTGCTGCTTGGGAGAGAGTGGATACATGGTGTGGGGGCAATTCCCTCAACAATGCACCAAAATTTTTTTTTTGTCCAACACTCTTTTTTTTATTATCAAAATGTATTCTCTCATTTTGTACTCCATCATTTACTAATATACCCTCATCGATCTATATTTTTGGACCGACATACCCCGACAAAAATTAAACCAACTGATTTATCTCTATATATTAATACAAGATCGTTGACAATAGCCACTTTTGGTGGGAAAATTTTTACCACCATTTTACCAATATACCCCCACTCTATATTTTTGGACCCATTTATCCTTGGCAAAATTTTTGTTTTTGTCCAACACTCTCTTTTTTATTATCAAAATGTACCCCCTCATTTTGTACTTCACTTCATTCTGCAATATACCCCACTCTATATTCCCTAACTATTAATACAAAGTCGCATCTTTTCCTCATTTGGGGGGGAAAACTTTATTTTTTATTTTTTCTTATAAGTGCCTTTATGTACTTTTTTTTATAAGTCCCTTTGTGTGTGTTACTTAGTCATGTATGTGTTATAGCATGGTACACTTTACACTGACTACTTTATTAATCAATTTGGGGAGACATTTTTTGATAACATTAGTTGTAAATAATGCAAACTTTATGTCCATTATTAATCTAGCAAAAATTAAGGTCCCACTCTTTTTTTTTCCAGAACTCATTTTTTGAAGCTTCTGGGAGGGAATCGTATCTAGATAAATACGATGCGAAATTTGCTGGAATTCGTATCTATCTCCTGAAAGGTAAATACGACGAGCTCTAAAATATTTCTGATCAAATCGTATGTAAGTGAAAAATGGTAAATATAACATAACCGTTGGTTAGTTAATATGTACAAGGAAATTTCAAACCATACTATAACACATACAAAGAAATTTCAAAGCCATACTCTAACACATATATGACTAAGTAACCCACACAAAGGGACTTATAAAAAAAAGAGGTGCATAAAGGGACTTAGACTTCATCCCACCAAGGGCTATTGTTGCCTCTTCGTCTTATATATATGTGTTGCGTATATTGGTAAACAGTGGCAGTATAAAAAAAACCAAAATGATTTTGATAATAAAAAACAATGAGTGCTAGACAAAAAAAAATTGTGGGACCTTAACTTTTGCTAGATTAATAATGGACATAAAGTTTGCATTATTTACAATTAATGTTATCAAAAAATGTCTCCCCAAATTGATTAATAAAGTAGTCAGTGTAAAGTGTATCATGTCCATACTATAACACATACATGACTAAGTAACACACATAAAGAGACTTATAAAAAAAATAAAAATTAAAGTAGCCAGTGTAAAGTGTACAATACCATAACACATACATGACTAAGTAACACACATAAAGGGACTTATAAAAAAAAGTTTGCATTATTTACAACTAATGTTATCAAAAAATGCCTCCCCAAATTGATTAATAAAGTAGCCAGTGTAAAGTGTATCATACTATAACACATACATGACTAAATAACACACACAAAGGGACTTAAAAAAATTACATAAAGGGACTAAAAAAAATAAAAAAAAAAATTTGCCGCTCAAAACGTGAGAAATCACGTTAGTGTATTAATATATAGGGATTACCCGTGCGATGCACGAGAGGTGATTAATGCGCCTACTGGATGTAGTTTCAAAAAAACATCAACATTTTATAAGGGGGGGTATAAAAATACGCAACACATATATATATAAGACGAAGAGGCAACAATAGCCCTTGGTGGGATGAGGCAACAATGTCGGTCCAAAAATATAGAGTGGGGGTATATTGGTAAACAGTGGGGTAAAAAATGAGGGGTACATTTTGATAATAAAAAAAAGTGTTGGCCAAAAAAAAAATTGTCAGGGGTATGTCGGTCTAAAAATATAGAGTGGGGGTATATTGGTAAATAGTGAGGTACAAAATGAGGGGTATATTGGTAAATGGTGGGGTACAAAATATAGAGTGGGGTATGTCGGTCCAAAAATATAGAGTGGGGGTATATTGGTAAACAGTGAGGTACAAATGAGGGGTATATTGGTAAATGGTGGGAATAAAATTTTCCCACCAAAAGTGGATAAAAAAAAAGTGTTGGACCAAAAAAAATTGTCAAGGGTATGTCGGTCCAAAAACATAGAGTGGAGGTATATTGTAGTGTGGTACAAAATGAGGGGTATATTGGTAAATAGTGGGAGTAAAATTTTCCCACCAAAAGTGGATAAAAAAATAATGTTGGACAAATAAAAAATTTGTCAGGGGTATGTCGGTCCAAAAATATATAGTGGGGGTATATTGGTAAACAGTGGGGTACAAAATGAGGGGTATATTGGTAAATGGCGGGCACAAAATATAGAGTGGGGTATGTCATTCCAAAATATAGAGTAGGGGTATATTGGTAAATGATGGAGTCAAAAATGAGGGTATATTGGTAAATGGTGGGGAAAATTTTTTTCCCACCAAAATGGCAAAAGATGCGCTTAAGATGCGCTATTGCATTAATAGATAGAGATTAACAAAATATTAAATGTTAAATAATTAGAATGTATACCTAATAAAACTATATAATAACACATATCTAATAACAATATAATAATTAAATAAAGCAGATTTTTATTTTTACATAATCATAAACTTGAGGGTAGGCGATTGATTTTATTGTGTGGAATATTTTAAATATAAAATATATAAGCAAGTAAGATTATGTGGATGTGTAAATTACATCAAAGGAAAAATTTTACACCGAAAAGAAAAAGTTGGACGTGTAACTCATATATATACCACATTTGCAAGATCATTCGTTAAATCATAAAGTGGCGCAGTGGTAAAGTCTTTGCTATTTTACTTGAGGTTGTAGGTTCGATACCTGCTCCCTTTCTTTCATTCCCATTTTTAAAATATGCACAGCCCGGTTCGGGTCACATAGGGCGGACCGCCGGGTCTTACGGGTTTCACCGGGTCTTGGCGGTTCATATACATATCCGATCCAATAGGTGAACCGAGCTGAGTCTACAACCGGGTCGCGGGCCAACCGATCCAACCGACCGGGTCGGTCCGGGTTTCACAACACTGCTTTCTATAGTCAAGCTTTCTTTTATCAATTGGACAAGTTGCCCATTCTGTTCAAAACTAACCGAGTTAAGCTAATTTGAAAATACTGTTCAAACCGATCACTTGAATGATTCACCGTTGCATCCAAATTTTTGAACACTAGTGGCAAAAATAAATCCAGATTATTTTGTTCTTTGGCCTCAAAAGACCTCTTTAAACAATCATTTAACCAAGGTAAATGTTAACTAGCTAATTGGTAAAAAAATTAGCTAGCTAATAACTACTAACCAAATACATTTATTAGACATATTTCGACAGAAATAAAACAAGGGGTAAAAGCTGAAGCACCTAATATTTTGTGTGTATCTGAAGCAGTTAATAACAGACCTGCTTTTCATTTAGAAATGGTGCAAACTAAGGCAAAGGCGGAACATTCATGAGCTCAATAAACCAAATAAGTTAAACAAAACTTCATCACTAATAAAAAATTCGACCATGGATGACAATGGTAAGACTTAGACAACAACTTTGGGTTCGGATGCAGAAGCTTCTGCATACACAGGGTGTAGGACATGACCTTCCTTAGGCACAACATGCACCCACTTGCGACCAGTCAGCTTGTTCTTTTCAAACTTCACGCAGCCCTCTTTCAAAGCAAAGAGAGTATGATCTTTCCCTAGTCCAACGTAGTTTCCTGGATGAAAACGAGTACCACGTTGTCTAACAATTATATTTCCAGGTATTACCCTCTGCATAATAAGAAGAGTCTCGTCATGGCCAGTGACATAAATACTCATAACTATTTATCCAAAATCATAAGTGGCTCCATGCCTCCATACATGAGAGAATGAATTGTGTTTAGAACATCCTGGTTCAGTACTGACATTGTTTCTCTAATTGCATGTCATAAAATCGATACTCTTGCTTTAAAGCATAAAATTCATACCTGCCCGCCAAATTTCTTCACTCCAAGGTTCTTGGGTTTTGAATCCCGTCCGTTTTTTGTGGATCCAGCTGTCTTCTTGGTTGCCCAACGCCTGAACACCATACTCAATCCTTCTCCAGAAACATCTAAAATAAGTCAAAAAGCCATTAGTCTAGCTTTCTTTTGAAAGTCGCGATATAATAGCCAATATAGGATCGTGAAGTTATACCACAAGTGCTTCTGTACACAGGAACATTTGTCACTAGCTCCTTGATATTCAATCTTCTGCACAACGATGCTGCAAAATTCATGTTGTTTTCTATATGATAATGACACTCCCTGAAACATACAATACAATAACAGCATTAGAAATAAATTCAAAAAGAATAAGTTTCTTATTACAAAATAAAAACCATTTAGGAACTTGTAAAGATAGCAAGTAAACAATGAATTAGAGTGATACAAGTATAAACAGGGTCATCCTGATTCCCCAAATACTAGAAACAGAAACCAATCACTGCAAGCAAAGGAATACCTGACTATTGTATATATATCATTTGAGACATATATACGATGTGTAGTTTTAACACATCGTATATATGCCCTGAAGAAGTATATACGATGTGTAGTTAAAAAAAAAAATAGATTACAAAGGGCATTTTGGGGATTTCAGTGTGGGTGGGGGTTTAAGGGGAAAGGGTGGGGGTCCAAAAAAAACCCAAAAGCGAAAGGGAGCACGCACGAAGCTTAGGTGTCTTCGAACACGCGACAACCCTTGCGCGCGCCTCCTTCGTTTTGCGTTTCGTTTTCAACCCTTCTGCAAGCTCAGGTATTCCTCTTCGTTTTTTGCAATCTAATTCCATTTTCCTTTTCATTTCTGCAACCCCTGTGGTTTGATTTACTAGCTGTACCTTTTTTCTTGTTAATAGCTTTATTTGGGCCAAAAGTAGAAGTAGTTGATGTGCCCTTAGTATTCTTAAACAGAATAGATTTGGAACAATTTTCTGCTTTACTGAGCTGAATCCATCAACAAGTTGATAGAACCAGTCCAAAACAGAATAGATTTGGGACCATTTTCTAGTCTTTATTAATGCAAACAGAATTACAATGTAATGATCCCTAAGGTCTAGCTCAACTTGCAAATGCAGAAATTTTTAGGCTAGATATCATGTTTAGGGTTCGAACTTGGGACCTTACACACAACTGTGAGTTTATAGGGGCCGTGACCACCGTCTACGTACCCAAAAAAAGAGTTACAATGTAATGGTAAACTGCACACTTACAACAGAAAATACAAACAGAAACCTGATACAGAGAATTCGAGAGCCTGGTCTCTCCCTTTCCACAAGCCACACACTAATTTCTGGATAACCACCCTAGACAACAGTTTTTCCTTTTATTCTAACATACCAAACTGCTAAACAACTACCTATATATAAGTAACTGCTTTTAAATAACAGAAACAGTTGTTTACACTGATAGTTTTGAACCTTGGGATTTTTCAACCTGTTTGTTGATGTTGAATTTGTTATGCTCTTTTGGTGTACTGATCTGTGAATTTAACTCGTGAGCTGGGTATTCTTCCATCGATTTAACTCGTGAGCTTTAGTTTTGTGTTAAGTAAACTCTTTCAACTGAGACAGCCTTGAATGCAAATACTTCTTCAGTCTCTGGACATTCTTGTTTGAGTTGTTAGTACTTCTTTTAGTTTACTTTGACTATGATAAATGGTAGAGATGTCATGATGTTGAGTTGTTGATTATTAATGACAAGTATCTCAAGTTTTGATTACCTTGAGTTTTGAGTATCATTTATCTGTATTGAAAATTTGTGAAAAGTTTATATTGAATCTTCTGTATTTGATGTAGTGGACGCTAGCATTGAATTGGATGTAGTGGATACTAGCATTGAAAAATCGTGAAAATCTGCTGTATTTGATGCTAGCATTGAATATTTGTGAAAATTTTATATTGGATTCTGTTTTGAGATCGAGATCTTCTTATGTGTTTCATTTCATCTGGAAATACAGGAGTTAAACTTGTGATATGTTTGTTTCTCGTTCTATTTTTTTTTTCTTTTCATTTCATATAAGCCCATGTATCAATAACCCAGTTAAGAATAGAAGCTGTAGACATGATTACGTTGCTGTGATAATAAAGCTTGTTGATCATAGGTATTCAAAATATTTATTTTTGTACTAGGTGAACTCATCTCTTAAGATTTCGCGAATTAAGTTTGTGGAAATTCACAAGTTTATGTAGACTCTCAAATTTGACAACTTTAAACGAAAACAATAGTCAGGTATTCCTTTGCTTGCAGTGATTGGTTTCTGTTTCTAGTATTTGAGGAATCAGGATGACCCTGTTTATACTTGTATCACTCTAATTCATTGTTTACTTGCTATCTTTACAAGTTCCTAAATGGTTTTTATTTTGTAATAAGAAACTTATTCTCTTTGAATTTATTTCTAATGCTGTTATTGTCCCTAGCATCAGGTTTGAAATGAAGAATCAAAATTAACAGAGTAAATGGCAATTGTTCAAACCAAGAAAAAGATGTAAAATTAGGGCTCCCATTTTGTCATAAAATCGAATTATAATTTGCTCAAAATCCTCAGATCCAGGAATTCTAAATAGACAGTAGCAACATAATCTTTTGCATCGAATCGAATTTGAAACAAAACGAAACAGAAATTATAAAGCAAAAGCCAAAAAATTAAAGAAAAAATACCGCCAACAGCAACAAAAGATATACGAAAGAAACAAAGCGTAGAATAGAATAGAATCAAGTAAAGTAATGCAAACGAAGGAAGTTCGAAGAAAAGAAACAAGTAAAGAAGTAAAATGGAAGTAGTCTACCTCACTTCAGAGAACAAAGATCTGAAAACTGAAAGGTATGAAGATGAAGAAGACTGAGATCTGCAACACACTCAGTACATTTTTTTTTTTGGTCAAAACACTCGGTACATTTTATACCGGTTAAATCGCAAAAAGCTCTTGCTTTTCCCACACCCCCTCCTACTCTAAACACACCCTATAAGGGTGTGAAAAGACCAAAAGACCTATTTTTTTCACAAATTTTCACCAGTTCCAACACGGGCCTTGAATGCGAGTTGAACGAGCCGTTCGAGTGTGTTAAATATGGACAGACACCCTCATGGCGTTTTTCACTGTTCGAATAGTGGTCATATGCGAACGAGTTCGATGGTGGTCATGCGAACATGGTCGAATTATGTTGTTCGAACAAGTGTTCGCTGCGCAAATTGCTGCGAGAATAGCGGTATTGGGCGCCTCGATTCCAATTTCGGCGCTTTAATCAACGGTTTACAATCACCAAATGTGTCGATAAATGAGTGGATGTAAATCCTTTGGAAATTGTGCTCGAACGGATAGAATTTAAACGGCTCCGGTTTCGTGATCTAACAATGAAATCAACGGTGACATTTCACCACGCCTATTATAAAAGGGGGTTCACAAACATCCTCGGACCTTCTTCACCAAACCCTAATCTGGCTTCTTCACCAAAACCTTCTCTCCTTTTTCCCAACCCACCGCTTCTTCACAAAAACATTCTCTCCTTCTTCCCAACCCACTAAAATGGAATGGCAATTGTGCTCAACCCAAGACTCAAACGACAAATTCCTAACACCATTCACCACAATGGATTTGTCTACCACCGACGCGAACATGGTGCTTGTGTTTCGTTGTCCTAACCATGTCTTCTGCAGGATGAGTAAGACATCACCTTCGCCTAACCAAGAAAAGGTCGAGAGGAAAGATTCGTCCGCAGGAGCGTGGCGTAAAGACGTGGAGTGTATACGTTTCAAAAAGTTCAATTGTAGAGATGATGGGACCGCCCAATGATTCATCATGGAGATCAAAAGCGGCGACGACGACGTCCGCGCAATGATGGAACATCTAGCTAACGTTCCGATGGGGCGACAAATCTTAGAGTCAGACGTGGACACACGACGCACTACTGAAGAAATCATGCATCTTCTTCAAGACCACCCGCATCATCTTAGAAATTCCATTTATGTTTTCCATGTCGCTTTCGCTTTTAAATTTCCTATCATTGTATTTTTGCAATTTGTGTTTTTCATTTCGTAGTTAGTTGTTTGCTTATGTTGGTGTTATGTATTTACAGACTTGATGTATTTCGTATTTGGTTTTCATGTATTTCGTATTTTGTAATGACAATAAATTTGCGCAAACGTAAAGGGAATATCAAATTAAAAAACCAAATGAAACAAAGTAGTTAAATTATACAAAAAATGTAAACATATATCCCCCTATGACATCTCCTACTGGGTGTTGCGCCCCCTCCTCCTCTCATACACATTCCCAAACCTCCTCCTAAACCCACGGAAGGGGTTGAGCAGCCTCTTGATGCGCTGAAACATGCTCCTGACTGGCTCCGGGACATGATCATCGATGGCCCCATCAATGTCATCAACCAAATCAATCAGCTCTGGTAGCATCTGTCAACCAAATAACATAACATTATTATTTAAATAAATAGAAGATTAAGAAACATTATCAATGCAATTAACATAAAAGACACGTACCACACTGACATCAGGCTCATCTGCAAGCTGTTGATAATGCTCAGGGAAGAGAAAGGGATGTGAGACCCTAGAGTACCATGGAAAGTAGCCCGTGGGACATCATCGCACAACCATTTCTTCGCCCGTGGGCTACTCTCATCATACTCTGGGTGCTCCACCCAGGAGGAAAAGTTTACACTCTGGAAGTGCTCAAAGATCCAAGCCTGTAATGAACATATCATTAGTTGATTATTAATCTGAAAGTAACCCTAAAGCAAACTTAAAAGTAAAGAATATGTTTCATACTGAAGTAAAGGAAGATGACCAAAGAATCTTCTTGGTCTTCTTCCTCAGAGCATCCTTCACCGATCATAGAGATGGGCGGGGCCATGGCCCCCCAAAGAATAGTCTCCAACAACCTCCAAATCAATCAAGATACCAAGGTAGCCAAGCTTAACCTTGTTGCCTGATCTGCACATGAAACACTTGTCGTGAATAGTCCATGTGGGATTGGTCAGAAATCCGACCGCACTTTGCATTCGAAATGACACAATAAGCCAAAACATTCAACAACTTAATAAACAAATTTACAACAATCAACTATAAAATAATAACTTACCCGCCGAAATAAAAATCGGTGAGGATATGTGCCCCAGTGTGTGGGCAAGATGAGAACCATCTTCCGGTCCACCAGAAAAATGGGAATGTCGCCTAATAATGTTAAAGCCTCCCGAGGCTCAAAGATACTCCTCCTCACGAGGCTCGGCAGCCTCCTCCTCATGATGATCGGAAGATGAAGGCCTAGAAGATGAAGGCTAGCGTTGCAGATGAAGGCCTAGCGAGGCGAAGCCCCTAGCAGATGAAGGGTCGGCCAACTCATAGGCGGAAATTGAGCATCACGCTCAATATCTTGCCCAATATCCTCCGGAAGTGGGGAGGAGGAACATCAACCCTACCCCTACCCCCAGCACGCCCCTAACTCGGGAGGGTTCACCGGCTTCTTCCTCCTTTTGCGGTTTGAAACCGCAGGAGGTGGCCACCACCTACTCGCTCCGATGTTTCACCAACTTTGCACCACCTCTCGCTCTCCTCACCATATCTCAAACAACAATCAACGAAACCAATTAAATCAAATTAACGAGAACCAAACAGAATCAGTGAGAAAGTTCATCGTCAAAACGATCGCTCGAACGGCTACATGCGAACTGTTTCGCGCACAACCCCGCTCGAACAAGTCGGGCCGATTTACAAAATACAACGGTTCGAATGAGGTTGTTCGAACGGTGTTCGCACAACCTCATTCGAACACCTTCGTTTTCACGTGTTCGATGGACCTCGTTCGAACAATTCAACGTTGCAGAAAAAAAAAACCAAATGAGCGAGAAGGGAGAGCATACCTTGAAGAAAATAGAACGGTTAGAGAGTGTGAGGAGGAGAAAATAACCCAGTAACTCTTGAGAGTGTTGGTGGAGAAGATTGAGTGAGAGATTGGGTGAGATTGAGTGAGTTGGGAGAAGGTGAGTGAGAGGGAAAGAGAGGTTAGGGTTCGAAGGGAGGAGTGAGAGACGAGGGGAGAGTGAGAGAAGGGGGGAGGGGTGTGGGTTATTTTGTTTTTTTTTTAATGGGGGTAATTTTGGAATAATAATTTTCATGGGGTGTGAATAAGTAGGGGGTGTGGGAAAGCACTAACCATCGCAAAAACCCTAGTTGAGATGTTTCAAGTGTTTTTTCGTGCCTTTAACAGCTCAAAACCCTAGTCTGCTAGGAAGGCCCATTTCGGTTTTGGCAGTGCTAACCTGCTTTTAAAATTTACACCCCCTTCCAAAAAATATAAACACATCTCGATATGCAACTTTCTTTGACGAAAAAAAAAGAAAAAAATTGAACTCATGTGATTCACTTGGGTTATACATATAAATTTTTTTGTATTTTTTTTTTTTGCAAATAAGCCATCTTTTTACCAAATTGTGATCGGTGCTTGCAATAGACACCTCCATATTTGATGCGGAATGGAAGAGCATCAAAATAATCTATTTTTATTAAAATTAGGATGAACTTTATTTTATTTTAATTGTAACAAGTTATGCTTTAAGCTTGAAACTTGAGTTTAAATATGTAGGCATGTCTAAACTAGTTGGGCCATATTTTGGGTTTGTATTTGGGCCTTTTTTTGCTTGTGTTGCCATGGCCAAACCCTAGCTATATACAAGATAATCTATTTGGCTCATGCTTCGTACAACCCCCCGCTACTCACTAAACCCCCTTTTAGGTGTGAAAAGACCAAAAGATCTTACTAAAATTTGGTTTTTATTTTTTATTTTTAAAGATTATGCACGGTTCGGCGCACGGTTGATCGAACTTGATCGAATCTCGCTGCGCCGAACCAGTCAAAATTTACTCAGACACCCCAAATTATGTTTTGACTAGGTTCGACCAAGCGTGTGCCGATCCAAATCGATCAGTCGTGCGCCGAACCCTCTCCACCGTCCTGTCAACGACTAAATTTTTGAATTCTCCCTGACGATTATAAGTTTAACAGTTTCGATTGTTTTAAATCAACAGCTCACGTTCGATCACACCTATTATAGATAAGTGCAACAAGTCATACAAACCGAAAAAGTCTAAAAAAATAAATCGTGCAATGAATAAATCGAATCGTTGAAAATCAGTTAAAATTAAACAACTAGTGTTAGTCATACTAGTGTTAGTAAAGAATAAATCAAATCGTTAAAAATCAGTTAAAATTAAACAACTAGTGTTAGCCATACTAGTGTTAGTAAAGAACAAATCGAATCATTAAAAATCAGTTAAAATTAAACAACTAGTGTTAGCCATACTAGTGTTACAAAGAATAAATCGAATCGTTAAAAATCAGTTAAAATTAAACAACTCAAAGATCATCCGAACAATCGGGAGGTTACACCTCGCCAAGTGCGAACTTGGTTCGATGCACGCTGGTCGAACCACATACTGTGTGTTCGTAGACGCATGCATGTCGAACCGTAGTTAATGTTTTAAAAAAATTAAATTAAATTTAGGGGTATTTTGGGAATAAAGGGTGGTATGGGGGTTTTAGTTAGTAGCTAGGAGGTTCTAAGAAGCATGGACCATCTATTTTTATTAAAATTAGGATGAACTTTATTTTATTTTAATTGTAATCGACTATGCTTTAAGCTTGAAACTTGGGTTTAAATATGTAGGCATGTCTAAACTAGTTGGGTCATATTTTGGGTTTGTATTTGGGCCTTATTTTGCTCGTGTTGCCATGGGCAAACCCTAGCTATATAAGGGTTGGTGTTGCTTCATGTAACGAACCTTTTGATCATATTTTTAATTTGAGAGGAATTAGCACAAGGGCTCTCTCTAAGGTTCTTCTTTGAACTGTCTTTGGATCTTATCAAGAACTTAGGGTTTTTGTGGTGATTCAATCATGAGAATTATCATCTTTCCATGAAAGATGTAACTTCTCTTCACCACATAATTATCTCTTGTCTTCTCCATTTTTTGATTTTATTCCCTTTCGTGTCTTTCGTATTTATGCGTCTTGTTTTGTGTTTGATTATGTAACGATTCATTGTTTTGAATGAATTAGTAACAACAATTCACATCAATATTATTGGATTTTTAAAGGAGTCGTTGTATTTTATATTTTATTTTAACAGATTGATCACCCTCTCATGCTACATATTATTGTCAGTGATAGGTTTGGTAGTACGAGAGGATGGTCAGTATGTTACCTGTATTAAACCATCACGTCTGACGCCGCTTCCTCTCAAGCTCATCTGGATGAGTTTAACTTTGATTCTAATCGTCTGTCTTATCAAAATTATCAACCACCAATTATCCTAGTTGCCAGAAAAAAGTATGCATCTTCTTAATGAAAATAACCTTACATATTACGTTTCTGACCAAACTGCCTGTGTAGTTGCCACCATTGGCTGTGGCAAACATGACACTATTCAATCCTGCTTATCTCTATTGGTGTTGGTAAGATAATCATGTCTCTCTTACTTTGCTTGGTTCCTACAATCTTGAAGATCAAATCGTTGTATCCTCTACTTAAGATCAAATCATTATCCAATCTTGCTCATCTCCATTAGTGTTTTAAGATATTCATGTCTTGATTCCTACAACCTTGAAAATCAAATCGTTGCGTCCTCTGCTTAAGATCAAATCACTACAGTTCCATCCAAGCATTAAGATTGGATTTGAATCATCATCTCATTCACTTTCTTCTCCCACCCTTCATCACTCTTAATTTCAAGAGTGAAATGTGTATTCAAACATTATTTTCGAAATTTCTTTACATCTTTCATGTTGGGGAATTTTTAAAAAGAAATTGGTTCTTATATGTAGAATTAATTCATTTCAATGCGATCTCTCTTAATTTTTGGTTTCAAAATGGTCTCTTATATCACAAAATTATAAGAATGTGATCTCTTTTTTACCCCATATTTTGCAAAACAAAAAGATCACATTTGTAAAGCTTTTGTAACATAAACAATCACTTCAAAATTTTAAAACCAAACAAGAGGGAACACATCAACGTTACACATAATAAACCAATTTGAAACAAATAATACATAAGAGAACAAACTAAAATCTAAGGGACAACCAATTTGAAACAAATAATGTATAAGAGAACAAACTAAAATCTAAGGGACTCTGCATCCAAGAAAATCCTCTATTAAATTTACTCTCGAAACTACATTTCAGATCTTTTTAATTTGGCACCCTTCAACAAGTATAAATTACACTAAATATACAGAGATATTTATACACAGTAGAATTCTTTCTTCCTTTCTTGAAATTTACTGGTGAGAACATTCAACAGTGGAAAACTTCCCAACCTTATTGGGGACTAACCATCCTATTCTTCAGTTTGCACATACAGGGTTTCCTTAATCCAGCGAAAAAGTTCCATCACAATACCTGCAATGCAACACTCAAACAAACAAAAATCACAACTCCTTTGGTATAGCTGAAATTTGTTATTGTCGAAAGACCTCCCACGAAAAGCTCAAGAAAACAGTTTCAGTAGGAAAGTGTTGAAACAACTAATGATCGTAATCACATACAACTCATAATTTGTAGATAGAGTATCCACGAGAGAAAGAAAAGAATACCAGTGAAAGATGATTTTCACCTAGGTAAAGTAATAGCTAGCTTGAAATCTGGAAGATCATAATGTACTTTTCCTTTTTCCTTTTGTAACAAGGATAACTATTTATGCATAGAAAGAATACTATTGAATGCATTCGTGATCGAAAAGCAATAGAATACCTGTTACTGAACTTCTCAACAGCATCTGACGCATATAAAAGAGTTTCACTGGCTTTCTCTAGAACCATGTAAAGCTCCTTCCCTCTTGTAACTCGAGAAATAGCCCAGGAGTTATTTTTTGCTCTAATGCACACCTCTAGATCTTTATCACAACTACACCCATCTAGTTTTGCTCGCCTCTTCTCTGACTCAACCTCCTGCCTAAGCTTATTCATAGCAAGTAAGGACTCCTGCACCAGGTATAAAATCAATCAAGGTTTACCCTGTTTCAACTTTCAAGTTAGTTAGTTCATAGGCAATGAGAGCACCAGTGACAAGTACTTTACTGTACCAGCCACCAAGCAGTGCCACTTGAAGTTTGGCCTCTAGAGTTAGAGAGTAGAGTTAAACTTTGAATAATAGGTCATATCTTTCAATTTATAACATGCATATCATATGCTGCTTTAAAAACATAAGGATGATGGAATTCAGAGTACAGCCCAATGCCAACATCATACCTTAGCTAAAGTTGTTACTTTCGTTGCTGGAGAAGCCCTGGATACATTTCTATCACCATCCACTAATAAATAGCGGTACCCACCGACATGATATGCATTATCACCACCCCATCCTTTGGATAGTTTCTCTTCAACTTTTAATATCTTAAGTGATGCCTGATGTATTCAGCAAAGAAAGGATGAGGTTAAGAGAAAAAAGATTAATTTGCTAAATATCTCTGAATCAATTTCATACGCTTCATAACTTAAAAACCACTGTGCATTGCCAATTGGAATCATAGTCACTTAAGAACATTTAGAAGCGCACATTTAGAAGCGCGTAAAAATAAACCAGCACTCTGAAAAATGTATAAACTGAGGATTATTTTACCATTTTAGCATTCTACCTGATGAATACACATGATAGCAATGTGTCCACATCACTGGAGCAGAGGACCAGACATTTGGAGTTCAATTGATGTTTAGCTTATAAAATATAAGCACATATAAAACATACTTCTCATCCGAAGTACTATCAGGGTCCTGCCAGTGCATTGTAGCATGCAAGGAGTTGAACCCTAAGCAAAATTTAACCCAATGGAAAACACCACGGTGCTCTGTTTCACTATGTGCCATTTCATATTATGTGTAAAAAGCTATGAGACTAGATTAGGAAGCAAATATTCACTATAATAGAAACTAACATTTTCAAGAACTTGCTGCTTCACTGCCGACACGCCTTGCTCCCCATTAGGGATGGAGGATACGGGAATAAGCAGCACCAAAGTAAGGCTTCTGTGCTGATAAGCACAAAGATACATTCTCTCTCCTGTCTGTTGAATCCAAACTGTTGGAGTGGCAAACACCCACGTACCAACCTCTGCACCCCATAAATCAGTGACAAGATAACCATCTTTTCCTTTGGACCATTTGTTGCTCTGTAAGGGTCTCACATGATAGTTGTTATCCTCCCCAGCGGATGTATCAGATGATCCATAAAAACTTTCAGGCATAGAGCTTGGATGGGCCACATTAGTCTCAGTGACAACATTAGATGCAGTATTTCCTTTCCGTAAGTAGGACCACGAACTTGCTCCAGAAGATAAAGCATGTGGAGTCAACCTTAGCACTGCATATGTGAATAAATTGATGGTGTCATCCTGACAAAAGAGTCAAAAGTCAAGGTTAATAAGTGACTTAATGAATGAGCAAGCATACTTCCCAATAAAATTACGCGATAAAAAACAAAAGTTTACTTGAAAATTTAACCATACAGGAGATAGTGTTGTAGACACCAGCAGGTCTTGAAATAAAATCAAAGAGTAGCAGGGAGTGTTTCCAGTAGAAGACTCCAGCACCCTAACAAGTGACTGACAAAACAAGAAGAAATCAATAAAATGATATTTCATTAAGAAGCCAAAATTCCTTTCTTTTCACATAAAAAATATCTGCAACATAGTTAATAGCTTATGTGGACACTATCTGCAACATAGTTAATAGCTTATGTGGACACTAGATCAAGGTATAGGAAGAAAAATATATACATCTAGAGATAGGAACACATGAAATGTTAAACCCTTAAATAATGCCTACAATAAATGCAAATAAAAAAGAAAAACACACTTCATCATTAATAACTAGTAGTAGTCATTTATGAGCACCAACAGCTTTCCCATGACAGCTAAATAATCAAACTTGTGTTATGAGGTGACTTACTAGACAACTTCACCTTCTTTTATTGAAATTCTTAGAATTTGAGCTTGAGCCCAACACAACCAGCATGTAAGGTAAGGAATGCCAAAACTTTATAAACACTACTTAGGTCATATCTCTAGGCGATGTGGGACTAGACACACCCTTCCTACCAAGCACAATTAAGGTGCTAGAAGCTGCAATGAAAGCAGCCCAAAGTTTCCACAATGAAGGCGGCTAGGGGCGACTGCAAATTAGGCGGATTTTCCAACAGAAAATAATGTGTTTGCATTATAAAGTCAACTTTAAAATGTCAGAAACTGTAGGTAATCCTTCTTAATATGAATAAGACCTAAACTCTCACACAACACCACTCACGAGACAATGTGACAGTAGACATTGTATATGATAAGCACTTAAGCCGATTGTTTATAAAGGTCAAAGTTCCATTAATGCCATCATATCATGAAAAAGGAACATCTAACAGAAGCAGTTATGCTAATTATTTGGTGCATTCATTTGAAATGTAACCCTTATATATAAAGGGCATTTCATTGGCTCGACAGATCATTTGGGAAGAGATTAGGGGAATGGCATTGGCATCTAATATAAAACATCTAGTGTGTATCTGCTTTCAAATCAGCGGACCACTCAAACATGAAAGACACTATGAATGTTCGCCTCGCTTGAACGCTCAACCAAACACACTGGTAATCCCTGACTCCAAGTGAGGGTGTTTCATTTCATACACAGACATTATGCAGCTTTGCTCCGTCGATGTTATCTCTTTTTGTTGGAATATCATATGGGAGGGGATCCACATATACCAACTCTAAGTGTATGTCCTAGGCACCGTCTAATAATTTTTTTGTTAAATGTGAATTCAAATGACTCGTTCATTGAATTATATAATATTATCTTGACAATCATGTATACCAAATTTTAGGTAAAACAGAGTGAAATGAAATATCAACTAGATTTCTAAATTCTGTGAAAAATTGTAAACTTCAATACTTCATGAGAAAATTGTATTCTTTCATATCACAACTTAAAACTTATCTAACCTGAACCTCAATTGCAGCATCCCTACTGACTGTTAGCATCTGCACAGTTCCACGTTCCTTCAAGCAATCATGGAATGATGGTAGAATGAGCTTTTTCCCAACAAAAAAATCTGCCTCACAGAGAAAATTCATAATATGTTATGACTTCAGTCTCAGTCAGGTAGCGCATATTGAAAGGAAACCATTTGATACAGCAACTTCAGCATTACCACAGCAGCAATCATTGGACGGAGACCGCTTTATACATGCTGACAATTATGTTATGACTCACAATGAAATAGTTTGAATCACAACTCTATTGAAAAACTATAATTTATCAATTTCAAAGGCCACTTACCCCGTAAATAATCCATGATGAAAGAATGCAAATGACGCCTTATTAATCCTCCACCAGGTTCTTTCTCTAGCATCGCTCTTATAGATCCATGAAACATTACAAAAAGCGAATGAATTTCCTTGAGAACTTTCCTCAATGCATCATCTCTCCATATAGGTTCTGAATCATTGCTTTTTTCAACCACCTTCATATCACATCATGAAATTGCATATCATTTAAGCAATAAATAAAATTAATTAGGGTTAGGTTAAGAAGGAAGGGGAAATAGAGAGTAACGAACCATGACGATCCATATATCGGGTTCAGGTTCGAGAAAAACATGAGAATGTTTTTCGGCTTCGATGAGTTCGCAAGGAGTTTCTGGAGAGAAAATTCTAGTGAAAGTGATGAGTCCTTCACTGAGACCGATAACGGAAAGTTGCTTAGAGAAGGGTAAACCGGCTGGGAAGAAGAACAATATCTTATCGAGTTCTTGACCTTCGTGTTGACCTCTTCTCAAATCGAAAATGCATAATTCAATCGATTCGTTTGATGAGGAAGACAAACCCATTCCCTTCCCTTTCTTTCGATCAAAACCTTTCCCTTCTAACTTCTACTTTTTCCCTCACCTCACCAAACTCACCTCTCTACCGGTCTCCTCCCAAAAATCATTTTTCCTTTTTTATTTTTATTTTCCGCTTTTCTTTTATTTATTTTCCTCGTTAATACTCGCTTTATTATTATTATTATGAGAGGTGTGTGTAAAAACTAAAAAGGAAAGGACTTTCAGACAGTGTTTTATTAAAAACTAAACTAACAAAAGCGGTTGATCCGATTGAACCATGATCTGACACCTTATACGATTTGGTTATTTCAATGGTTAAAAGTGGTTTTTAACGATTTTAAACGGTTGAACCATGACTCCGAGATCTCACTGATTCAATGTACTATTCGGTTTTCAAAACTTTGTTTTGAACAAACCATGCCATTGATTTCACCAAAAAAACCATGTCATTGTTTAGTCACACCAAAAAAAACATGCGATCATGTAATAAAAAAACAAAAAAATACATGTGATTAATCTAATATTTGAATTAGCATTATACATGTGCATAGGCACGAATAACATCGTATTCTTTATATAAATAAATTCATGCATTCAATTACAATAATTCTTTCATGTTGATAAGAAATGAAGTTTCATAACTTTAGAATATTTTCTTCAGATGACATTTTTTATCGTTGAAAATAGTAAAGATAATTTTTCGTCCAATATTTTAGAAATTGATAGTTTGGTATTTTTGGTAGTGGTTGATACTGAAAGTGAATAGATGGGGGAGAGATAGAGAATATTGAGAAAGATAAGAGTGTGTGAGAGAGAGAGAGAGGGGTAAAAAATGGGTTTTGAATGTGAGATAAAATATTTTAAGAAATTGTGTGAGAAAATGAGACCTACAAAAATAAAAAGTAAGATAGAATAATTGTGAATTTTCAAATTTGCTCTCAAAATAGCAAAAGCTTAAGTGGGTAATTTAGTAATTTCACCAACCCATTGTTTTCCTAAAGATTTGATGGTTTTGAAAATTCAACAGAAATCGAATAAGTGTATGTTTGGTTTGGCGGTGGGAGCACCTGCAAGTGCTTTTGAGATTAACTTTCGTGATTTTAGAAGAAAAAAGATGTTTGGATTTTGATTGTAAAATTGATTCTAACTTCCTAATTGATTTTCTCAAGAACTATTTTTGTAAACCTGCTAGCTAGAATCAATTCTGTCAAAATCAATTCTGTTAGAATCAATTCTACTCACCGCTAAACCAAACATACACTAAGTAGAACAACACAACGTCTTATCAACTACACCTGTATCTAAAATTAAAAGAAAAATCAAACAACAATGAGGAGAATACTTCAATAAACCATCATAAATGGATATTATCCAACAAAACTACATTGACATAGTAAAACAATTATAAATATAAATTACAAAAGTACACTTAAAAAAAAAAACTCATATTCCAAAATATGTTTCTTAATGCATGTGTGATGTAAAATAATATTCACTTTTCTTGCTACCTTTGCATCTACTGAAAGAAGTTTTTCTAAATTGAAACTGTTAAAATCTTATTTGTGATAAATGTACATTCACATGTAAGAATAAGGTATGCCGCACACCTTTTACATGACTAAAATAATTAACAACCATTGTTGTTTTTTTTCCTAAAAAAACAAGCATTGTTATTATATCACTAGGACACAAACCCGTGCCTACGCACGGGCGGCCATGAAACTGTAAATAATTATTTTCTCCCAAGATACACGGGGCGGTAAGAATAATTTGTTAGCCATACAGATTAGTAATTTATTACTCTGATCTACGTAGTATATTTTGCCCTCTTATCTAAGTTTTCCAAAATGTGTAGGCCTACATGTTATTTGATATAAGCTATGGCCTAAAAATAATATGATAAAGATAATTCACTAAAAAATAACTGTGTATTATTGGTGTTAAAAGCGTTTACAATATATCAATTTAGTCATTGACTTTTTCAAAAGTGTTTTAATTTAGTCATTGATCCTAAACCCTAAACCCTTTACAAAATATTGACCATTTCTCACTTACATATGATTTGACCAGAAATATTTTAAAGCTCATCGTATTTACCTTCTAGGAGATAGATACGATTTTCAGCACATTTCGCATCGTATTTATCTAGATAATATTTCCTCCCATAAACTTCAAAAAATAGTAAGTCGTATTTATCTTCATAAAACATAAAATCAATTTTCCATAAAAAATCGCATCGTATTTACCATATTCTGAGATAAATAGGATTCTTTTTTTTTTTTTAATTTATTTGGTTTTCGTGAGTGAAAACGTATATAGGTAAATACGATCTGAAAAAATATAAATTGTATTTACCTATTACAAACATAAATCAGATTGGTTCAATTTTTGTCAAGGGTATGTCCGTCCAAAAATATAGAGTCGGGGTATATTGGTAAACAGTTAAAAAAATAGTGTTGGACAAAAAAAACTATAAAAAATTGCATCGTATTTATCATATTCTGAGATAAATAGGATTATTTTTTTTAAAATTTATTTGGTTTTCGTCAGTGAAATCGTATATAGGTAAATACGACCTGAAAAAATATAAATTGTATTTACCTATTACAAACATAAATCAGATTGGTTGAATTTTTGTCAAGGATATGTCCGTCCAAAAATATAGAGTGGGGGTATATTGGTAAACAGTTAAAAAAAAGAGTGTTGGACAAAAAAAATTGTCAGGGGTATGTCGGTCCAAAAATATAGAGTGAGGGTATATTGGTAAATGATGGAGTACAAAATGAGGTATTTTGATAATAATAAAAAAAAGTGTTGGACAAAAAAATTTGTCGGTATATGTCGGTCCAAAAATATAGAGTGGGGGTATATTGGTAAGAGTAGAGTACAAAATGAGGTACACATTTTGATAATAATAAAAAAAAGTGTTGGACAAAAAAATTTGTCGGTATGTCATCAAAAAAATAAAGTGGGGTATATTGGTAAGCGATGGGAGTACAAAATGAGAGGTACATTTTGATAATAATTAAAAAAAGTGTTGGAGAAAAAAAAAAATTTGTCGTGGGTATGTCGTTCCAAAATATATAGTGGGGGTATATTTGTAAACAGTGGGAGACAAAATGAGGGTATATTGGTAAATGGTGGGGCACAAAATATAGAGTGAGGGTATGTCGGTTAAAAATATAGAGCGGGGTATATTGGTAAACACTGGGTGCAAAAATATAGAGTGGGGGTGTGCCATTGATATTTTTTTAGCAATCATGCACATGCACATGCACATGCATAAAATTTGCCGCTAAAATGGCAAAAGATGCCTTAAATATGCGATGTTGAAGTTATAGGGCTGGATATCATACATAAATAAATTACCAACAAGTTAGACATGAAGTCATATAATCCCCAACTTGTTGTTATCGGCGCTAGAATTAACAACAACTTTTGGATTGGCAGGTGAAGGTTCCTCAGAGTGAATATGCGCCAAATCATCCACAACCCCTTTCCTTTCACTATAAATAATCTCCTTCTTATCCACCTCCGCCATTTCAACCTTCTCCTTGGTCAATGTGCTTACATCCTCAGCTGCCTTAGCAACTGCAGTAATTGCACTTGAAACCCATGAAGCTCCAGTAGATACATAAGGATTGTTCATGATTGCAGATCCAGCATTACTTGCTTTTTCTTCAGCAACTGCAATAGCAATCTTTTTCTTCAGGGCATATATACGATGTGTTAAAACTACACATCGTATATATGTCCCAAATGATATATATACGATGAGCCTTAAATTTTTTTTTTATTTGTAAAAAAAATTTAACGGTCATGATTTCACTTTCAAAGTTGATCAACGGTGTGGATTGCACGACAGAATCAACGGTTGATAATTATTTACCTCATCTATAAATACTCACTCCCACCACCACTATTTTCACACCAAAAATTCAACTTCCTCCTTCTCTCACACAACACAAGTGAAGATGATGCAGGCTTCGCTAATGTCATACTACGAGCCTTCTTCCCTCACTCTCGTTCATTCTAATATGGGGTTTGCTGATCATCAGGGCATCATCTTGAAAGATGATCGTATAAGTTTCGATGGGAGAGATGTTGTATCGTGTAGGTTAAAACACGATATATCATTTGCTGCTCTTAAGCAAAAACTATTGCGGATGGTTCAACCAGATAACGACGAGCATGATATAATTCGTATCGTTTATCGGAAACCGGAATGGACTGATGGAGGTCTTCACTTTTCTGCCGTGGATGTCAACACCGAGGATGACCTCCGACAGATGATGTCCAATCATATTATGTTTAAATGGAAGAGTTACATTCATCTGTACGTCGAAACCAGAAGGACTGTCACTGAGATCATTCGTCGATTAACTCCAACAGCTCACTAGTTTCTATTGTATTTTTATTTTATCTATCTATTTTATTCTAGTTGTTTATGTTGTATCGCTTGTGTAACTTTGTTTTATCGAATCAATGAAATCAAAAATTCATGGAAACTCGTAAAATAAAATATCCGAAAAAAGTTAATAATAAAGTGTCAACATCAAATACATCAAAAAACAAACAAAAAATCCCTAACGCCGTCGCCCTCGTCCTCGTCCCCGTCGACTAAGCTCCCAAAGAATGTCATCCGGTGTCTTTGCCATCCCCACCACCTATGGAGTGTCCGATCGCCCCGATCGCCATGGGTGATCTCGCCATCACGAATCCTCCCTACAAGCGATCCACAACCCTCCTCACCCACTCAGTGAAAAGAGAGGGCTGAGGCTCCTCCTGATACTGCTGAGGCTCCTCATGATACTCAGACATAGACTGGTCTGAGTAATAAGTATCAGCCTGGGGCTGCTCCTGCTGATACTCAGGAGTCGGAGCATGGTAATGAATAGGTGGGGATGGTAAAGAGGAGGAGGCCGGATGATACCGAGGAGGAGGTTGAGAATGATCTTGAGAACCCGCCTCCTCTATGCCAATCCTCTTCTTTGAGTCTGCTGCAGATAATCCCCAATATATAACTGCCCATCATCCGGAAAATTAGCTGGGTGATGCTTGTAACACCCTAAAATTTTAGTTTATTTGTTTATATTATAATTATATATTCTTATATAGAATAATAATTAGTTGGTATTTAGAGAGAAATAAAATCGTAGGACTAAAGAGAAATATTATAAAAGATTATGGAAGAAATTTGAGCTTAAAAATTCATCAAATTATAGCTAAAAATGATCTGTCACAAGATAAAATTGTATCGCACTAGGAAGTCCAAACTTATCGAGAAAATTTTGAAATTTAGTTCATTAAGTTCTATAAAATATAAAGATCGAAAATGTATCTGCAGAATTTTATTTTACTAAAAGTATGTCTCTTATTATTACCGAGATAAAAAAAATAAAATAAAATACGTCTCGTAATTGTTCTAGAAACAACAGCTACGTATATAGTATAAGACCAAGGATGAATGAGTGGCTTAAAAATGATGAACAGAAAAATTAATTTTTACCGGTACGCGTAAGTTAAAGTAACTGGGAAACTGGCTCAGAGTAGTATAAATAGAACACTCTCCTTTCCCTTTAAACTCACATCCGGAAAGCTTTTATCAGGTTCCAACCTCTCACAATTCTCTCTTTCTCAGTTTTGTTTTGTTTATTTCCTTATTTTTTTTTTTTAAAAAAAACTAGTATTCTCGTTAACTACAAACATTGGGTATCAAGCTCCCTTGTTTCATTATTTTCTTTTAATATCTGATCAAAAATAAATAAACTTTTACTACAAACCTCTTTTATTTATTTATTTATTTATTTGGTTACGTTGGCATTTTTCAATTTTAAGGTTTTTATTTATTTCATCTATTTAAATATTAGAGTATGGTTTAAGAGTATATTACATTATTTCAAAATAAGATAAAATGACTATTCAAAAACTTGATTTAATTAGGTGATAAATTAGATTTAATATCTAGGATTATCTTTTAGCTAGAATGTAAATGTCTTTATATATACATAGACATTGATTCAAAATTTTATTAACTCTAGTTTATTATATATTCTCAATACACCAAATTTTGTAAATGGAAAGTATGCCTATCAAATGGATTTTTCTTTAAAACACAAATGTTTCTTTGCATTTTGAAACACACAAGTATTAATTAGAACTTTAGTAAAATACTTTTAGTTATGATTATAATGAGTTAAGACATAGCTGTTTTGATGAGTAATAGGTGTCGTAAAATTTGAAGCAAGTGTTGACCATCAAGCTAGTTTGGAAAAATTTCAAGGTAAGGGAAAATACTAATTATAAGTTGATGGGCACAAATTATGTGTTGCTTGTATATATATTATTAGCTATTCTTAGGTGATGTGTGTGATTATGATTTGTTTGTGTTCTATGTAATTGAGTCAAATTAAGTACATTTTGGATTTGGTTGAAATAGGAGTTGTCTATGTTACTTAGGGATATGACTTATAAGGATTGATAAGTTGAGGTGTATCACACTAGTTGTTGTTATGAATCCTAAGGACTGATTTGTCAAGTTGATTATGGATTAGATTGGTAAGACTGATGTTTTACTAAGAGCTTTACAGGATGTTTCTTATAGTACTATCAAGTATATAAGACTGAGGATAGGTTCGGTTGGGTCGACTACAGACCTTCTGGGGGCACTTGTGTTTCGAACTCCTACCAATGGTCAGTGGTAGCATCTCTGGCTGGAGGAAATCGTATTACCCGACACGGTGAGCTCCGATCGCAAGGGGACTATCTATAATAAGGTGCAAACTTTCGGGCGAGAATGATTGGAGTATGGATTGTATATCCGCTCTTTATAAACGATCATGTTATGACAGGTTGAAACGACCTTACGCTCATGATGATAGAAATCTCCATGGAGTAGGTTGAGTATAATATTTTAGATAGTGGATTAACTTCATTGAATGGATTATAGAATAAGTGTGACACTTAGTTCATTTGGCTAACAATCAATTATTGATTTCACTAGGATATTGGTTATGTTTTGCAGGATTTGGGATTAAGAGTGGTCAATTTTCTTAGTCTTGATTGAGTTTGTGTGTCACTTGTTATGTCTATATATTATTATTACTTGTGATTGTATAATATTATGTGTAACTTGTGTAACCATCGTGTTGCAAACTTGTGTACGAGTATTTCACCCTTACATCACGGATCACGTCGGGAGGATCACGAGCCACTCGGATACAACAAGATTGATTTACGGAAGAGGAATGTGAAGTCGTCTAGGATTTAGTCGACTCTAGCTTAGGATCATTTCATCCGATTTAAGATACATTTAATCTTAGTAGTACGTAATAGTCCTAGGAGCTCTTGCAAGATATTTACGTACACTTGTTTGTTGTGATTTGTAAGCTTTATGGGCATGGTCATCGATGATGGATGATGACTTATATATATGATGACTTATATAAATGGGATTAGTAATTAAGTGTAGCACCACCTTTTAAGGTTAGGAAAAGGAGGTGTTACAATAGTGGTATCGAGCGCATCGAGTCTATCTGGGTAGACTATGGGTTATAGATCCATTGTGTTTTTGTTTTGTGAACTCTGAATTATTTGAATTATTTTCTATGTTTTTTTTATGTGAACTCTGTGAATTATTTGGATTGTTTTCTATCTGTTTTGTTGTGTGAACTCTATGAATTGTTTGGATTGTTTTCTCATTAAGTTTTGACTAGTATTGGCTTATAGAGTTTTAATGGCTCATAGAAATGCACAATTAGATAATGAGAACACAGAAAACAACAATGTTGGGAATAACATGGATAGGGCTATTCAAGTTATGGCAGATATGACGACATCCATTGCACTGCAAACTACTGCAAAAAAAAAAAATCAAAGGGATATTCACAAACAACAGAGAGAGGAGCAAGCTACTGAGTCTAAAGGTTTGGTTGACTTTAGACGTCATGATCCTCCACAATTTCATGGAGAAACTGAACCCGAAAAAGCTGACTTATGGCTTCAAGAGATCGAGAAGATTTTCACCTTGCTAAGGTGCTCAGATGAAGCGAAGGTTAGTTATGCATCTTACCTGCTACTCGGTGATGCAGAATATTGGTGGAGAGGAGCCCGACAGATAGTCGAAGCCAATAACCAGGAAGTCACGTGGGAGGTATTTCGTGCTAAATTTCTAGATAAATATTTTCCCAAGAGTGCTAGGACCACAAAGGAACAGGAGTCCCTGATTTTGAAACAAGGAGGAATGACAGTCGGAGAATACGCGGCGAAGTTTGAGTCGCTGGCAAAGTATTTTCGTTTCTTTCAGGATCAGGTGGATGAAGATTGGCTATGCGAAAGGTTTGAAGGAGGACTGAGATTGAACATCAAAGAGTCAGTCTTACCACTCGAAATTTGAAAATTTCAACCACTTGTGGAAAAGTGCAAGAAGATATGGACAGTGAAGGAAGGTGGAATCAACCAGGGAAATACAGGAGGGCCGTCTAGAAAGGGAAACAACCATACAAAAAGCCTTATTCCCGACCCTCAGGGAATAATCAAAATCAACAACCATATCGTCCGATCGCATATGCTTTTGGCGGTGGACTAAATAGGAATCAAAATCCAGGACCCATCCGACGATGTTTCAAATGCGGAAAGTAAGACCATTTGGCTGACACATGTCCCTTGAGGGGAGTGGTGTGTTACAAATGTGGAAAATCAGGACACATGGTGAAGGACTTCATTGAGTCGAAAGTGGAACCGGCGGTGAATAATATGAGAGCTGAAAGGCCAATGGCAAAGGAATAGTTTACACCATAAGTGGTGTTGAGGCTTCTCAATCTGAAGATCTTATACAAGGAAATTGTGATATGGAAGGTAAGATCTTAACTGTATTATTTGATTCTAGCACAACCCATTCTTTTATCTCTTTGGATAGAGTGAAAGAATTGAATTTACCTGTTACATCATTACCTTTGGATTTGATCGTTTCTGCTCCAACTGCTAAACCTATAGTGGCAAATTCTGTGTGTTTAAACTGCCCTATTGTTATCCATGATAGGAGATTCCTTGTTGATTTGATATGTTTGCCTTTAACACAACTAGATGTGATTTTAGGCATGGATTGGTTGTCTTCTAACCATATCCTTTTGGACTGTGCGCATAAAACTTTAGTTTTTCCCGACCCTAGGATTTCAAAATTTATATCTGATAATCAAGCAATAGCTTCTTTAAAAGAAGGTGCTCAAGGTTAAATGTTGTTATCTTCCTTAAAAGTGGAAAAGGAAGTTACTTTAAGCGAAGTACCAGTCGTAAAAGATTTTCCGGAAGTATTTCCAGAAGATGTTCCCAGATTACCCCCTGTGCGAGATATTGAATTTTCAATAGATCTCATACCCGGATCAGGTCCAATCTCTATTGCACCGTATAGGATGTCACCTACGGAGTTAGCAGAACTGAAAAGTCAACTTGAGGATTTGTTGTCAAAACAGTTCGTTAGATCGAGCGTATCTCCTTGGGGAGCACCAGTCTTGTTGGTGAAAAAAAAGAAAGATGGAGGTTCAAGACTTTGCGTAGACTATCGTCAATTGCGCAAAGTGACGATAAAGAATAAATACCCTCTACCTCGCATTGACGATTTGATGGATCAACTTCGTGGAGCTGTTGTTTTCTCAAAAAATGATTTGAGAACGAGATATCACCAAATTAGAGTAAAACCCAAGGATATTTCAAAAATTGCATTTAGGACTCGTTATGGTCATTACGAGTATTTGGTGATGCCATTCGGAGTAACGAATGCACCCGCTATCTTCATGGATTACATGAATCGGATTTTTAATCCATTTCTCGACAAATTTGTCGTTGTGTTCATTGATGATATTCTTATCTATTCTAAGAGCTACGAGGAGCATGGAGATCATCTTCGGCAAGTTTTGCAAGTTCTACATGAGAAGAAGTTATATGCAAAGCTGTCAAAGTGTGAATTTTGGATTGAAGAAGTTAAATTTTTAGGTCACGTGATTACCAAGGAAGGAATTGTTGTGGACCCAGCAAAAGTGGAGACTGTACTTTCATGGGAACAACCAGGTCAGTGACTGAGATCCGTAGTTTTGTTGGTTTGGCTGGATACTATAGGAGATTTATCGAAGGATTCTCAAGGATAGTAGCACCATTGACTCAACTCACAAGGAAGGATCAACCGTTTGTTTGGACCGAGAAGTGTGAAGAAAGTTTTCAAACGATGAAGACGCGTTTGACAACATCACCAGTATTAGTTTTGCCACAACCAGATGAACCGTATAAAGTGTACTATGATGCTTCACACCAAGGGTTAGGCTGTGTTCTGATGCAGCATAGAAGAGTCGTAGCATATGCCTCAAGACAACTAAAGGCTCACGAGAAGAATTACCCTACCCATGATTTGGAATTAGCTGCAGTGGTCTTTGCGCTCAAGATCTGGAGACATCATTTGTATGGAGCAAATTTTGATGTTTTCAGTGACCATAAGAGTTTGAAGTACCTTTTCGATAAAAAAGAACTCAATATGAGACAGAGGCGATGGATGGAATTTCTAAAAGACTACGATTTTACCTTGCTTTATCACCCGGGGAAAGCAAATGTTGTAGCAGACGCCTTAAGTCGAAAGACGATTCACATTTCTGCTATGATGACTAAGGAGTTAGAGCTATTAGAGAAATTTCGAGATCTGAATCTAACTGTAGAGTTGACTAGTGGGAAGATTTCCTTAGGAATGATAAAGGTGTCAAGCGGATTTATGGAGGATATCTGTGAACAAAAAGCAAGTGACGAACATCTGCAGGAAAATAGAAAACTAATTGAACAGGAAAGAGCTGCAGAGTTCAGTTTGGGAACCGATGGAATTTTGCGATGCAACGGGAGAGTTTGCATCCCGAATAATTTGGAAATGAAGAGAATGATTTTGGATGAAGCACATAAGAGTAAGTTGAGTATACATCCCGAGCAACAAAAAATGTATCAATATCTAAAGCAAAAATTTTGGTGGCGGGAATGAAGAGACAGTGTGGCGAAATCGTCGCCGCATCATGTCTAACATGTCGAAAAAGCAAAAGTCGAACATCGAAACTCCGCCAGGTATGCTTCAATCATTGGACGTACTAGAATGGAAGTGGGAGAGCATATCAATGGATTTTGTAGTGGGACTACAAAGGACAACACAAAATTTTGATTCAATTTGGGTGATAGTAGACAGACTGACGAAGTCGGCACATTTCTTACTGTGAGAGTTAATTATAATGTGGAGAAACTAAGCGAGATATACATCAAAGAAATAATAAGGTTACATGGAGTTCCCTCTAGTATTGTTTCGGATCGAGACCCGAAATTCACTTCTCATTTTTGGCAAAGTTTACAAGAAGCTTTGGGAACGAAGCTCAGGCTAAGTTCAGCGTACCACCCTCGAGACAGGATGGACAAACAGAAAGGACAATTCAATCTCTGGAAGATTTCTTTGAGAGCATGTGTTTTGGATAATAGAGGAAGTTGGGACAATCTGCTACCATTGATTGAGTTTACCTACAATAACAGATTTCACTCAGTATCGGAATGGCACCTACGAAGCTTTATGCGGAAGGAAATGCCAAACGCCGTTATGTTGGTATCAAGACGGGGAAAGTGCTATGTTAGGACTCGAGATTGTGCAACAAACAACGGAGAAAGTCAAACAAATTCGTGAAAAGATGAAGATTGCACAAAGCAGACAGAAAAGTTACTCTGATCGGAAAAGGAGACCTCTCGAATTTCAAGAAGGCGAACACATGTTTTTAAGAGTTACATCAACCACAGGTGTCGGAAGAACTATTAAGTCAAAGAAACTCACTCCAAATTTATTGGACCATATCAAATTATTCGTGAGTTGGTCCTAGTAGCTTACCAAATAGCTTTACCGCTTTTCTTTCAAACATTCACAATGTGTTGCACGTTTCACAACTAAGGAAGTATGTTTCTGATCCATCTCACATAATTGAACCTGACGAAGTACCGTTAAAAGAAAATTTGTCATATGAGACATCTCCAGCAAGGATCGAAGATAGGAGAATGAAACAACTTCGAGGAAAACAAATATATTTAGTCAAAGTTGTATTGGATCAGGCAACCGGAGACTCAACTTGGGAGTTAGAGGATAATATGAGAGCGCAGTATCCGAATTTATTTTAAGGTACACAATTTCGAGGACGAAATTTTTTTTAGTGGGGTAGTAATGTAACACCCTAAAATTTTAGTTTATTTGTTTATATTATAATTATATATTCTTATATAGAATAATAATTAGTTGGTATTTAGAGAGAAATAAAATCGTAGGACTAAAGAGAAATATTATAAAAGATTATGGAAGAAATTTGAGCTTAAAAATTCATCAAATTATAGCTAAAAATGATCTGTCAGTACAAAATTGTACTGCACTAGGAAGTCCAAACTTATCAGAAAATTTTGAAATTTAGTTCATTAAGTTCTATAAAATATAAAGATCGAAAATGTATCTATGAGAATTTTATTTTACTAAAAGTATGTCTCTTATTATTACCGAGATACAAAAAAATAAAATAAAATACGTCTCGTAATTGTTCTAGAAACAACACCTACGTATATAGTATAAGACCAAGGATGAATGAGTGGCTTAAAAATGATGAACAGAAAAATTAATTTTTACCGGTACGCGTAAGTTAAAGTAACTGGGAAACTGGCTCAGAGTAGTATAAATAGAACACTCTCCTTTCCCTTTAAACTCACATCCGGAAAGCTTTTATCAGGTTCCAACCTCTCACAATTCTCTCTTTCTCAGTTTTGTTTTGTTTATTTCCTTATTTTTTTTTTAAAAAAAAACTAGTATTCTCGTTAACTACAAACATTGGGTATCAAGCTCCCTTGTTTCATTATTTTCTTTTAATATCTGATCAAAAATAAATAAACTTTTACTACAAACCTCTTTTATTTATTTATTTATTTATTTGGTTACGTTGGCATTTTTCAATTTTAAGGTTTTTATTTATTTCATCTATTTCAATATTAGAGTATGGTTTAAGAGTATATTACATTATTTCAAAATAAGATAAAATGACTATTCAAAAACTTGATTTAATTAGGTGATAAATTAGATTTAATATCTAGGATTATCTTTTAGCTAGAATGTAAATGTCTTTATATATACATAGACATTGATTCAAAATTTTATTAACTCTAGTTTATTATATATTCTCAATACACCAAATTTTGTAAATGGAAAGTATGCCTATCAAATGGATTTTTCTTTAAAACACAAATGTTTCTTTGCATTTTGAAACACACAAGTATTAATTAGAACTTTAGTAAAATACTTTTAGTTATGATTATAATGAGTTAAGACATAGCCGTTTTGATGAGTAATAGGTGTCGTAAAATTTGAGCAAGTGTTGACCATCAAGCTAGTTTGGAAAAATTTCAAGGTAAGGGGAAATACTAATTATAAGTTGATGGGCACAAATTATGTGTTGCTTGTATATATATTATTAGCTATTCTTAGGTGATGTGTGTGATTATGATTTGTTTGTGTTCTATGTAATTGAGTCAAATTAAGTACATTTTGGATTTGGTTGAAATAGGAGTTGTCTATGTTACTTAGGGATATGACTTATAAGGATTGATAAGTTGAGGTGTATCACACTAGTTGTTGTTATGAATCCTAAGGACCGATTTGTCAAGTTGATTATGGATTAGATTGGTAAGACCCGATGTTTTACTAAGAGCTTTCTGAGGATGTTTCTTATAGTACTATCAAGTATATAAGACCGAGGATAGGTTCGGTTGGGTCGACTCTGGTGCACCTTCCGGGGCACTTGTGTTTGAACTCCTACCAATGGTCGATGGTAGCATCTCTGGGTTTGAGGAAATCGTATTACCCGACACACGGTGAGCCCGATCCGCGGGACTATCTATAATAAGGTGCAGCGCTCGGGCCAGAATGATTGGAGTATGGATTGTATATCTGCTCTTTATAAACGATCATGTTATGGCAGTTGAAACGGCCTTACGCTCATGATGATAGAAATCTCCATGGAGTAGGTTGAGTATAATATTTTAGATAGTGGATTAACTTCATTGAATGGATTATAGAATAAGTGTGACACTTAGTTCATTTGGCTAACAATCAATTATTGATTTCACTAGGATATTGGTTATGTTTTGCGAGGATTTGGGATTAAGAGTGGTCAATTTTCTTAGTCTTGATTGAGTTTGTGTGTCACTTGTTATGTCTATATATTATTATTACTTGTGATTGTATAATATTATGTGTAACTTGTGTAACCATCGTGTTGCAAACTTGTGTACGAGTATTTCACCCTTACATCACACGCAGATCACGTCGGGAGGATCACGAGCCACTCTGGATACAACAAGATTGATTTACGGAAGAGGAATGTGAAGTCGTCTAGGATTTAGTCCGACTCTAGCTTAGGATCATTTCATCCGATTTAAGATACATTTAATCTTAGTAGTGCGTAATAGTCCTAGGAGCTCTTGCAAGATATTTACGTACACTTGTTTGTTGACTGATTTGTAAGCCTATGGGCATGGTCATCGATGATGGATGATGACTTATATATATGATGACTTATATAAATGGGATTAGTAATTAAGTGTAGCACCACCTTTTAAGGTTAGGAAAAGGAGGTGTTACAATGCTCAGGTTGACACTCAGTTGGGTCAGCCTGTCTCTGTCTCCTAGCGGAAGCATGCAGCTGATTATGCCTCCTCGTCCTGGTGCTCGATGCAGCAGAAGATGACTCCTCTCTCTCTGATAGGAGATACCTCACGTCTCCCTCTATGCCTACCGGACACTGCAAGCAAAGGAAAAAAAAATTAAATTGCTCATTGTATTTACATCAAAAAGGATGTATATACGATGCTTACTATTTTGCTCGTCGTATATAGGGTCTGCTGGGCGTATATGCGAGTGGTGAATTCTGGCTAATCGTATATACGTCTGGAAAGGGGTATATGCGATGAGTAAAAAATTGCTCGTCGTATATAGGGTTGTGGTGGGGTATATGCGAGTGGTGGATTTCTGGGCAGTCGTATATACGTTTCTCTGGCGTATATGCGAGTGGCTGGTGGTCAATCGTAGGTATGACCAATTATGTGAATAAATTGTGATTTTGTAAAAACACAGGGGTATTTTGGTCTTTTCATATGGTGGGTGGGGGGGGGGTTTAAGGGAATGGGTGGGGGTCCAAAAAACACCACGTGTGCCCGCTGCTAGGTTCGGGGCGTTTCTTATGGAAGGAAAAATAAGTGATTTTATTGCTTAGTTTTTGTAGATTTTTAAGCTCTGTTTGACGTGTCTCATCCGCTAGCGGATAACGGATGAGACTAGCGGATGATAAGTAGGAGTGTTTGGTAAGTATTAGCGTTTAACATTTTTCGAATAGCGTTTAGCATTTTTTGAAACGCAACGCTAGCGGATAGCGTATAGCGTTTCACTTTTTTGACATTTTTACACTTATTATTTTTCTTAAATTACTTCTCTTTCCTCATTAAACATTTTATCATCCTTAAATAATTTAATCATTAATTAAATATCCTTTTATGTCATTTTACATTTATCAGCTATTTTAACCGCTAATTTTACCAAACACATAATTTACTATCAGCTAGCTTATCTGCTATCCGCTAATCGCTAGCTCAATCGCTATCCGCTAACCGCTAGCGTATTTGCTAACCGCTACTTTTTACCAAATAGAGCCTTAGAGGCCGTTTGTTATGACTTATTTTTTTTTTTTAAAAATTATTTGTTTAAAAAATAATTACTTATGACGACATATAACTCATTTGTTACAAATTAAAAATTAAGTGATCTTGTTGTTAAATAATTCAGAGATTACTTTTTAGAGATTTTAAAAAAAAATTAGATGTTATTTTGTGTTTGTATAGCATACTGAAAATCGCTTATTTTTAAAAATTATTCTTAAAAAACTGATTTTTATGATAAACTACACAAAACAGCTTCTCATATGAAGCAGATTTCAGATTATTTTCAGCTTTTCACTTTTTAAAAAATCTGTAACAAACGGACAACATGTCGTCATAAGTGATTATTTTTAATAAAAAAATTGTAGCAAACGGGCTCAAAAAATGAGGATTTTAAGAAAATAAGTGATTTTATTGTTACGGCTTAATTTTTAAAAAAATAATCACTTATGACAACATGTTGTTTGTTTGTTACTTATTCTTAAAAAAATGAAGAGCTGAAAATAATCTAAAAACTACTTCATATGAGAAGCTGTTTTGAGTAGCTTCTTATAAAAATCAGTTCTTTTGAGAATGATTTCTTTAAAATAAGTGATTTTCAGTATACTGATCAAGAAAACACAAACATAAAACAACTTTTCATTTTCTTAAAAATATCTAAAAATTAATCACTAAAATTATTTGAATCTGACAGTTGCATCTGTACCAATTGGTCGTTGGTCCAAGTCTCAAAAGAAGAAATTCAGGCAGAAACAACAGTTGGTCGTTGGTTAAAATACTCGTTGAGTGTCTTCTATCTTTTGTTAGTTAGATTGGTTTTTGTCTAGCATGTAGGCTGCAGTGTCTAGTCTTAGGGGCTCTCTATTATTGTTTAATTTTCTTTGATGACAAGGATTTCGGTCTAGTCCCCCATTCGCTTTTCTCTGTCTTTTTCCTTTTCATTTTTTTTAATAAATTCGGACAATCTGTCTGTTTGTCTAAAAAATCACTAAATTATTTAACAACAAAATCACTTATTTTTTAATCCCTAACAAACAGACCCAAAATTGTAACATAATGAAAATCACTTTTTTAAAATAATCATTCTTTAAAGATGGTTTTTATGAGAAGTTATTCAAAATGAATTCTCATTTCAAGCAATTTTTAGATTATGTTTAGATCTTCTTTGGTAAAAAAAAAGAGATTATGTTTAGATTCTCATTTTGTAAAAAAGTTGTAACAAACGACAAAAATAGATTTTTTTTGTAAAAAATAAAAGTGACTACTTTTTCGAAAAAAAAATAACAAACAGTATCTCACTAATTTTGGGGTGTTTAGATTTTTTTTCGTAAAAGGAGAAAACAAAGAAAAAACAGAAAAAAACATAATGAGGTCGTTATGTTGAATCACATTATGTTTTTTTTGGATCTTTAGCTTCCAATTTTGTTGAATCTACATGAAAAAAGAGTTGAGAAGAGTTGAACGACAAAAAACAGTCCAGAGTACTGTCTTGTTCTATTCAGTTCAAGATTTTACGCAGTATGCAAATTCAATAAAACATGGAGTTTTTAGTAAGACGGACCGTTGTTGGCACCTACGAAATATCCTAATCTTTTCACGAAAAGACTAGTTCTTCAATCCGCTCGTTTTGAATCAAATTTCCGTATTAACAAACACCGAATTTATCAACGGTGAAAATCGTACTCGAGAACAACTAAGTTTCGAGAGCATCACGCAGGTATTATGCTATGTTCTGGTGTATTCCAGGCCACCACTTTCAATCCCTTTAAAGTGCAAAAGGCGCAAAAGGTAAGTAGCGGGTTTCATGAAATTGATGAAAGAAAATGATATACTAATTGATAACACAAGAGAAAACAGTGTAATGTCCACTTTTAAAAGCAATTGACTTCTTGTTTGATTAGTCACATTGATTGATAAACACCATCAAACTGAAAATTGTTTTTTATCAAAGAGTTTTTGGAATTCATATATCGAAACTAATTAGTATTTTCCCCAGTTGAACTCTTTTATACGTTGAAGAAAGTCTGTTGATTAGCCAACATAAGTAATCAATTAGAAAAAAAATGTGTATAAAAGAATAAGAAGATTCTACATTAATAAATTTTCTTTTAATTCTTTTAGAGAAACATTACAGATTGTGATGATAATTATTATTTTTTATTTATTCTTATAAAGTATTTGCTTTTAAGTTTTAAAGACATATTATCGATATAATTTTATTGTCTTTAAATAGTCTCGAGTTTCAATGCGAAAACATTAGTAGAAGCGGGAGTCTGACTCCTTTATCAAGCTAGAGTTTTGTGTAGGGAGAAGAATGAATTAAGAAGTCATCTCCTTAAATAGAGTCATGGTCGGATTAGCCCATTATCGATTGGGCCAGATGTGTTAGGCAAGATAAGTTCAAGTTACTTGGGCCCTTTAAAGGGCGACTTAGCTATGTCAGCAAACCTATAGTTATATTTTGGCTCATACATCTACAACCCCCAAGCCACTCAATGGACACCCCCAAACCCTGTGAAAAGAGCAAAATGTCATTAATGAAACACATTCGTGTTTTTTCTTTTCTGGGATTACGCTAGTTCGAAAGTCCGGTTCGAAAGTATAGTTCTGAACCAAACAGACACCCCTATTTACAAGATTTTTAGCAAGTACAAAAGTTTACTTCCGAACCAAGACAAAATGCAGGGTTGGGGGGCGTTTCACGTGAGGGTATTTTGAAATATTTGAGGATTGAGGATGTACAGTGAGTAGGGTTGTAGGTAGTATGGACCTTATTTTTTCTATTTATCTTTATAAATGTATTTGTTTTTACTTTATTTTGTTTTATAAATTAATAAAATATATTTCAAAAATGCGTAAAAACAAATTCCCTTGATTTTGCTAGTTATATATGAATCACGAATCTTCTATTTATCATCTTAATACAATGGTGTAACCAAAAAAATCTTAATACAATGAACTCCAGCACTTTTCTGCCTGCATATATGTTTTTCTATTTCAACTCAATAATATGCTTAATGTAATCATATACGCTATGCTTTTACATTTTATCACGTGGAAAACTTGTTTGGTTTTGTTTATCGTGATTCATGAATCATCACCCACATATTTAAATGATTTTGTATTTTATTTTTCCTTTCAGAGAGTGTTACCTATAATTTAGTCGTTTAATTAATCACTAAACAGGCTGCTAAGTAACAAAACAAAAGTCGCTTACACAAGGAGGGAACATATATATATATTCTGTAAAGCAAATACAAATATTTCGTCACGTCTCCTTTCAATTTATTTAATTATATACTAATGTTTGGTAAGAAGAGAAGAGAATATTATTAGCATAAATTGAAAAAGCCAAAAGTAATGTGTTGGAACATGATTAGCAAAGCATGATTAATGATTGGAGTCAAATGAAAGGCAAGCAACCTAGCTAGCTACTCATTTTTTAACTTCTAAGCTCCTTCTCAATATATACATACACACGTCCAAAATATAACCAATTTCTAACAATAACTACAATACAAAATACAAAACAACATAATAAAATTAAATATATTTTTTTTCAAAAAATACAAAAAGTGGGGTCTTTTGGAAAAAGCATCCAATGACAGATATACACGAAGGGTAAAGTCACGAGTCAAAGTAGAAATGATGGGGCCAGTCAAATTTTCTTCGTTGTGGTCAAAAAAACAAACGCACTCCGCAATTTTCGTGCACTTTAGATTTACCTATTTATAAAAAACGGCGTCGTTTTGAAGATAATAAAAAATGCAATAGAAACTACGTCGTTTAAGGAGTGAGTTAAAAACATAAATTCAGTTAGTACGGAATTGGAATCGTCGGTGGTTTGTTAATCATAGGTTAAATTAAAAAAAAATTGATTTGATTTTTTGAAGAGAAGGAAAGAAAGAAAGAAAGAGAAAGAGAATAGGAATTGGCTTGGTATATAAGCCATTAGAATCATTCCAGAAGAGAGGTTTATATTTCTTCAAAACCTGACACATAAACAAAAAATACACACACAAGAGAAAGAGAGAGAAAGGGGAATTTGTAGGTGGAGCCTTCTTTGAAGTTTGTTTCAGAGAAGGGATTCCATTATAAATCATCAAAGAGCTACAGCTATGGCAGAATCAAATGATTCAGTTTCACTTGATATGGAGAGGATCTACCTCGGTGGAAAGGTTTTACACATTCACTATTTCTTTCTTTCTTTCTTTCTTTATTATTATTATTATTATTATTATTATTATTTTTGGTTTTTGGTTTGGGTTTCTATCTTTTTCTCTTGCATTTGACCAATTGTGTTTATGGATTATGATATTGGTGAATAAATGTGTGGCGAAATCAACGGAGAAAATATAACAGAAACAATAAATGTTTTTATTTTCTTGTTTTGACTCTTGAATATTTTATGGGATTTGCCTTTTTTTTTTTAATTCCTTTTTTGTTTTCTTTCTTGGAATGGATTATTAGTCTTGTTTTCTGAAAATTTGAATGTGGGAAATAGTGGATCTGCTTTATCCTTATATATAAGTTATATATTTGTCACATACTCTATTCCACTTCTATTGCTCCAATTCTGAACTTTTGGTTCTTTTCAATATTTGGTCATCTAAATGGTGAGATATATGGATTAGGTCTTTTTTTTTTCCTTTTGAATTTGTTCGTTTTATTGAAAGAGTTCAAGTCATTCTTCTCCTTTTAATGATTAGAATCTGGAATAACTTATTCTAGTTGTCTTGCTTGATAGTGATATTAATATGCTAGTGCTAGTTGGTTTGGGTTGTCCATGTTAGAGAACAAATAGCTTGGAAATGTTTCAATTTAGGAATTTTAACATTAGTCAAACGATGTACATACATAGTAATAAAGAATATTCTTTGCTTTAAGGGAAGGTTCTTTTCAATTTTGGTGCTTTTTATTGTGTTGTTTTTCCATGTTTATGCTGTATTCATTATGGATTTGCAATTTCAGGAGCATCGTATTCAAACCGGCTGTGGTTCGGTGTCTGTCATAGTCTATGGGGATCATGATAAACCAGCTCTGATCACTTATCCAGATTTAGCCCTAAATTGTAAGCGCGCGCGGTCAATCTTTTTTAACTAATTACTCTTATTGAAAATCTCAAGATTTAGACTATGATTTGTTTTTATCTTCTGTGGTAGAACTTATCTCTTGGTTTCGCCTTAGAGTTTAATTGTTATGCACTGATAGTGTAAAGGTTTTTTACACAGTCAACCAATACGAAACCATGGTAGGCACGATTTTGAAGATAAATGGAATAAAAGTCAAACATATCTATGATGTGCTAATTTCGGATTGGTTGACGTTGTAAACTATTTGTACACCGTCAGTGTATACTAATTAAATCATTCATCTTATATGCTTAAATCATGTTATTTTATTTTACTCTGAAATATCAGTTAATAATTTACTTCCATGTATTGGAGCAGATATGTCATGTTTCCAAGGATTATTTTTCTGTCCAGAGGCTGCTTCTTTGCTGCTTCACAATTTTTGCATATATCATATCAGTCCTCCTGGACACGAGGTTTGTCAGTCGATCGATTTGAATGTATTTATTTTTATCGTATTTTGAATAGAATATTATTATTTACAATTTCTCCTGTGGAACTACCACAAGAGTTCTTGCAGTTGGGAGCTGCTGCAATTTGTTCCGATGATCCCGTCCCTTCTGCTGAAGACCTGGCAGATCAAATAGTGGAAATCCTCAACTATTTTCGGTAATTAGAGTATAATGATACTCTTTATAATTTTCGCTATTTTCGATATATTTACTAATGGCATGAATTCTTTCCCTCCCAGGCTTGGTGCTGTCATGTGTATGGGAGTAACAGCTGGTGCTTATATCCTTACTCTTTTTGCAGTATGTACCCTATTAACTTTGAAGAAGGAAAAAACGAAAGAAAAAACTGCGCTATTTAGTTAGTATTTTGTGGTTTTAATACTGAAGTCGACATTTTTTTATTTGTTTCTATGGTATGTTTTTGTAGACGAAATATAGGGAGCGTGTTGTTGGTTTAATTCTTGTATCTCCCTTGTGCAAAGCACCTTCTTGGAGTGAATGGTTTTATAACAAGGTTCCTTTCAATTCTTTATGGATTGTCCATTTATGAATTCTTTAATGTAATGAAATAAGCTGAAATGACTGGTTAATTTGTAGGTGATGTCAAATTTGTTACATTTCTATGGCATGTGTGGCTTGCTGAAAGAGTGTTTGCTTCAGCGGTACTTCAGCAAGGTATTTTAACACGAGGATCATGTTTGCCTCGCCGTATTCCCTTTTTATTTCGTATGTTGAATTTTCTTGCTCAACTTTAACAGGAAGTTCGCGGTAGTGTTGAAGTTCCAGAATCGGAGATAGTTCAAGCTTGCCGAAAAGTCAGTGCTATTCTAATTTAGTTTCTTATTCTTTTTTCACCCTTTCCTTGTTTGGTGTATTCACCTTGCTGCATCATGTTTCTTTTTCAGCTGCTGGATGAGAGAAAGAAAACAAATGTCTTACGGTTTCTTGACGCAATTAATCAGTAATACCTGCTACCTATTTGCCTCTTCCATTAATTTGTGAATCGGCGAATTTATGCGCTAATACTTTGTTCTGCCAACAGGAGACCTGATATTACAGAAGGATTGAAAAGATTAAAATGCCGCACGCTTATTTTTGTTGGGGATAGTTCTCCTTTCCATTCCGAGGCTCTCCACATGACTTCAAAACTTGATAGGAGATTTAGTGCCTTGGTTGAGGTATGTAGCATGAGACTATATTTAAGGATGCAGAATGTATATATGTATGTATATATGTATTTCTAAAACACACAAGCATAGCTAAAAGACACTTCAGGTTAAAGACGTGTTCGGCGTCCCACACCACACGCGTCGTGTCGGACATTGACACTGTCACATCAATTACTTCTACTTTTCAAATTAAAACTAGTGAGTGTCTGGTGACCGTGTCTGTGCCATTGCTTTATAGATTATAATAGTTGATTGGACACTGATAATAAACATACAAAAACTAGGTTTGAGGATCCTATTTTGAAAATTTCAGGTCCAGGCTTGTGGATCAATGGTTACAGAAGAACAGCCACATGCAATGCTGATACCTATGGAGTACTTTCTGATGGGGTACGGGTTATATAGGCCGTGCCAGTTCAGCGACAGCCCGAGGAGTCCTCTTAGCCCATCTTGCATCTCCCCAGAGCTCCTTTCTCCAGAAAGCATGGGCTTGAAACTAAAGCCTATAAAGACTCGAGTTTCATTGGAAGTTTGATACATAAGAAAAAGACTTTTCTTTCACCTTTATTTTTTTCTTCAAATTTTTTAATTGTTTTAAGAGAGAGAGGGATAGAACAAGAGTATGGGTAGTAGAGTTTGGAGGAGGGGGATGTAGATAGGGGAATGGAGAGAATACGTTAAATACATTAAAATATAGGGAGGGGTTGCTTTGATTCATTTTTAGTCTGTCTTGAATAAAGGAATCATTTCCAGGTGGACTTTTATTATATTTATTTATGACAAGCAATCATTGAGACCTTTTGTTTTTTTAAGATGCACATGCTTTCCCATAACTTAAGGAATCTTTCTTGCAAACTTGTAACATGTGATGTGGCCGTGTCAATTATCTAACATGATCATACTTGTTGCTCTTAAATGAGGCAAAAGAGATTGATATCTCACAAAATTACTACGTTATAAAGTTGGGAATCCACGTTATTGACCTTGTTTTTGGCAAATAAATATTTCAATTACAAGTGTTTCCTCTTTTTCATTTACAGATTGGGTTATGACCTAACTAGCCTTTATAAGGCTTGGATACTTCACACTTTATTGAGATGTTTTTGTGGAGTTGAATTCAGTGATTTTAGAATCGGACGGTTCAACCAGTTGGATTGGGAACCGGCCAATCTGGCAGTTGGTTCAATCCCAGATGAATCAAAGTCTGGTTGAACCGTCCAGTACTGAGTTGGGCCGATTTAAACTGTGGTTCAATCGCTAATTAAATCAGGTTGAACCATCTCAAAATGTATTTTTTGGTTTTATATTTACTTTTTCTCCAAAATTTAATATCTTTTCTATTTTTTATTTAATTATTACTCACTCAATTCAACAATGGTAGAACCAAGTGAACTAATTGAACCATGATCCCGGAGCTCTCACCAGTTTAATCTACTGTCCGGTTTTAAAAAGATCGATTGAATTAGATTATGCACAAATTTTAAAAATGGGAGGAGAATGAAGGATAATGCTCTTATGTCTCGTGAGGATTTATTTATAACTTTCAAAGTGGACACTCAAAAAATGATCTACGTATATGAGGAGATTTTAGAGAGTTTCGAAGCATAATTTTCCTCAAAATTACTAATTACGATAAATTAGTACTATTACGCAAAGATCTTCTGTTACCAAAGATTTTAGAGGGTTTCAAAACATAATTTTCCTCAATATTACTTATTTTATCCATCGAATTGGATACAAAAGAGACTTGGGAGAAAGATGATGAAGCCTTTGTTTTATTCATTAGACTTGTCTCATTCTTAGATTAAGCAAAGTTGTAATTCTCACATCAAGAACATCTCCCATAGGAGAAAAATAAGCAACTTAATTTGGATTGCACAACCATTTTAAAATGATATTACAATCCCACATAGTATGCGTTACACAATCTTTAAGCAATTCACCGACATTTTACATTTTACTCTGTTGATAAAAAAATAAGCTCAAGCAACCCTCACTTTAATATTAAAATATTTAGAGTCAACATTACTTCAAATTAAAATATTCGTTTATTTCAATAAATTTTAAATAATACCAACAAAGGTTAGTCTAAGTGGTAACTGGACTTGGATTCCACCCTAAGGTCTCGGGTTCGAATCTTGGGTGTGGCAAAAACTCTGTTGGGAGGGGAGAACCACACGGGCCGACAAAGCCAGTATTCGTGGCCAACCAGGTTCGCCAGTGTGGAAACTGCGCACCAAAAACATGATACCCAAAAAAAATTAAATAGTACCTAAAACTATATCAAATACTAAGTATTAATTATTTTAATTAATTTATCATCTCTACTATTTTACTCAATAACGTCACCTCCGTATGTACGCAACTTGTCAAACATTGTAACTCCAAGCTTGGGTGCAAGTGGTTAATGCACTCCATTTAAATGGGCGGATTAATTTAGTCTGAGAGTTCGATCCCCTGGATGGAACAAATTAGAAACAGAGACTTTACTTACTTATCCCTACTAACTCCTGATTATTCACTACCATTTCCCCTGGACACCGGAGTGGGGTCAAAGACCCCGAGACCAAAAAAAACTTGTCAAACATTGTTTATAGTTTTTAAATGCTTAAGGTACAGAGCCGTACATTTGCATCTAAAAGCAAATTAATCTTCATTTAAGCTAGTTTAGAAACACTGCCGAGTAGACCAATTCTAATGACAATTTTTTTTAAACAATGCTTACAAAACTTAAATAATGAGCTAAGAAACATGAATTAAAGTAGTTCTAAGCATTATGAAGAAAGGCGTGCTCACAGAACGAAGTAACAAGCAGAATTTTATGGTGATGAACAGGCCGTCTCAAACAAATTGAGGGTCCTGGGCAAATCTTAAAACTTGAGCCCCAAATTTTTTTAAAAGTCAAATAAATCACCAAAAACTGTAAACTACATTATTAAATAAATTGTAAATAACATTTTGATATAATCTCAAAATAATATCAACCCTCCAATTACTTAAAAAGAGTCATCCTTCGAGCAGTTTTTGAAGCAAATTCATCAACCAAGTCTCATATTGTATTGAGTGGTCACCAATAGTTATAAAGATACTAAACTTCAGACTATTTTAAGCTGCCGATAATTATGGGTTATGTGTTAGTTTTAATTTTTGAGGCCCTAATTTATTTATTTTGAGGTTGGGCCATGGGCACAAGCACGTCTTGCACATGTTGTTAGACGGCCCTGGTGATGAAGATGAGGTTGGTTTCAGCACTTTTAAATTTGAGGGGCACTTGCACCTACCTTGACAGCATATTATTGCATTTTTGCATGTAATCACATGACATGGTCCTATGATTACATTTACTTCCAACCAAAACAAAATGGTCCTATGATTACATTAAGGATTTCTATTTTTGTTTTTAGAAGTACCAAAGGAAATATTAAAAAAGGTGTGGGGTAGGAGGGGCGTTATTTTCTAACATATATTTTAAAACAAGAAACTGATAAAGAACTATTCACAATCAGGACACTTGAAGTGAAACTTAGCTTTCCAATCCATTGCCAACACAAGAGGTTTTCTTCTTGACCGGCCATGGTGCCCCTGCCATCAACGCCTCAATCTCATGTATTTCCCTCGGACAATTGCTCATATTGTAGCAACCAACAGCAGTAACAAAGTGAGTACATCATAAAGGAACAAAATAAGCAAAAAGCTCATATATAAAGGAACAAATAAACAGACTAGCTCATATACAGAATAGTTTGTACCAGAATCTAAGTTGTTCAAAGAGAAAATATATAATTTGCTAATTTGCTCTTCTTAAAACAAATGGAGTATATTTAGTAGCTCTGTATGTGTGCATGCAAGTGTGGTGTTAAAAATATATATGCTAGGAAAATATAACAGGGTTGAGGAAAAAAACATTAAATTCAACTTTAGTGACATCAATGCAAAGATTGAAATGATGAACCATCAATGCAAAGATTCAACTTTACCACATCACTCTCAATTCGCACTCCACCAAAACCATTAAATCTGTTGATCACTTCCCGGTTAAAGAACTTGGAAGTTTCTGGATTATTCATGGCCGGATGTAACAGAGCATCAATAAAGTAGCATCCAGGCTCCACGGTGATAACCTAGAAGCATAAAAGCAAGAAGTTATCATGTCATCGAGTTCATACTTCTGCTTCCATACCACAAACGAGAGCATCGATGGAAAAAAACCAAACTCAATTGAGGCAACCGGGATGACAAATTGTAATAGTCAATGTTTTGATTTTAACTTTCAGTGATAACATGCATAAAAGATTAATAACTATCACTCCAGTGAAGACTTCAGGAGCAAAACTCTTTGCAATAGATGGTTAAGTATCGGGAAAAATTATCAATCAAAATAAACCAGGAAGTTATAGGTGCATTACAATAGTGCCGTTTTTGACGAGGTGTGCATCCCAAACCAAAACACAAACCAACAAGTTGCCATGCTTAACTTTAGAGTTTAGATACTACTTGGAAAAAAATCTTCTTAAATAATGGATAAAGCCTCAACTAACTAACCATTCCTTCCAGGAGGTCGCGGACCGTACGCAAGGATTTTAATCCAGGTTCCTTTCTTCTTTCTAGGCCCTGCAAACCAAGCCAAAATTGTCAAGTATTTATATGAAACAAATTTTGCCAATTAGGTGGTCTTGACATGTATGGAGAAGACTCTACAAGCATCAGTAACGAAAGCAGACCAGATGGAGAATAGTCCTACTCCTATATAGTTAGAAGTATAATGAGACTAAAAAAAAATTATAGGCCAACTCATCAAGAGTGATTTTAGAGGTAAATAATCTTTCTTTGGACCAAATAGGACTTCATGATGTTATTTAATCCATGGAAAAAGGCTTGGTTATTGTTGTTGTAGGATTAATTATATAAGCCACTAAATAAGAGCCCATTTGTTTTAATATATTTTATAAAAAATAATTTTTTAAAATAATCACTTTTAAGGATTTTCAACATATTTGTTTTAAACTTTTGAAAATAATGAATCTGAAGAATCTGAAAGAAGAGTCTTAAATCATTTTTTGATAATGACTTGTTAACTTGAGCAACTTTTGAGAAATAATACGATTATAATGCCTGAGTGTAGTAGTCTGTCTAGTAGATGAAAGAGAATGTTGAGAAAGTGATTTTTTAATTTTTATGATAGTAAACAAACACAAATTAGTTTCCACTTTGCATAAAAATTTCAAAAAAATAATCAATTTTTTATGTAATGTAAGAAAATTACTTTTCAAAATTTTAAACAAACAAGCCCTGTAAAGGGAGTGGGCCAGTTTAAAATGTCTGCAACAAAAAATCACATATACCTTTAAGTAGCCTCCAGGATCATGTGTATCAATACCAAGGAAATGCCCCAGACCATGTGGCATAAAAACAGCACCCAAGCGTGCAGCCATCATGTCATCAACATTGCTACAAAAAAAATAACACACAATTTACCAAAAGATCACACAATTTCTATCAAGATGCAAGTTTGCCACAAGTGGTAAAACAGAAAATATGTTACCCCAAAAGAATGTTCCCTTTCTTGGTGACTCGAGAATCACTTTATCAGCCAATCTACAATTTTAAAGAATAAATGAGCAGAATCGATGCTAATATCTTGACACAAGATGACAAGAGTAGAGTAGAAGTTTCAATAACAAAGATTAGTTGGGCCATCCGTCTATTTGGTCGACTCATTCAGACTTCATATCATCCTTGTACAACTCATCATCACTGTTACTTCTAACTGATCATCAGCATACAACATCACAATTCACAAATAGAGATGCATTATTCCCATGAAAAAAACTCCGGTACCATATAAGACGCCAATGTCAATATTAGACAATAGACAGCAACGTCAACGACTTGGAACCTAGTCTAATGATCTCTATTGATGACAATACAAGACAATGAGTGTCGTTAGTGGCGGACTGAAGAACCTAGGTCGTGGGTGCAAACAAATTTCATTATCAAGAATATTTTTGGTTCAGTAAATTGTCAAAAGTTTCTTTTCAAATATATTTACTTTGATTCACTGAAATTAAGAAACCGAATTATTTAACTCCAAATTTATATAAGAGCAAATCCTCAATATAGTCCCTAAGCTTATCCCCTTTCTCCTATTTAGTCCATAAAGTATATGAAAATAATTAATAATTCCTAAAGTTTGTGACATCTGCCAAATTACTTTTTAAAGTTTTTATAATCAATCCCTTACAGTGACAAATGAAACCAAATTTCTTAAAGTTTTAGAGACTAATTTGACAAATTTCACTAACTTTAGAGACTAATTATTATTTTTTTTCATATATTTTAGGGATCAAGTAGGAGAAAGGGTGTAAGTTCAGAAACTAAACAGAGCTCAATCTTTATTTAAGTGCCAGAGCTGAAAGAATTTATGGATCTAAATGTAAAATTTACAATTCAGGGGGTCAAGATAAAATTTGAAGTTTTTTTTAGGGGTGGACCTCAACTAGGTCTGTCCCTGACTTTCGTTCCTCAATCAAGCTGTCACACCTAAAAAAGAACTTTGACTGAACATGCGCAAATTACTAAAGCTACAATTCTGTTATTTTTTAATCCATCTACTAAGTTATATAGTCAGGAAATTTCTCAGGAGTAAAGCACTAATATACTTCAAAATTATACTTGTTCTCAACTGTTAGCACTTGAAACAATGGAAGACAAACATTTTAGTTATTAAGAAAAGCAATAATGGTACTCAATCATACATGTGCATATCAACCCAGTTTACTCCAGGTTTCATTGAAGAGATAACAGCATTATGAGCATCAAGGACAGCCTGCAGAACAAGGAAGGTAAAAATAGAGAGCTGATGAGAGAAATGCTACAAACATCCAACTCATTGAGCCATAAGAAAGGTACATTGACTGGGCCATCCTAACTAACATGCACAAGAATTCTAAAATTAATCGAGCCCTTGTAGGAAATAATAATCCACATTTGTGAGAATTTGCACTGAAGATGTTTGTACTGGTGCAGTTTGCATATTAAGTAAACAAATTACAATTTGTCTTCCCTTTGACAAAAGTGGTCTTAATAGAAAGAACTTACATTATATATAAGAGACTGGTCACTTGTAAACTTCCCATTTATCTGCAGCAAAAGTTCAAAGTTGAGCAAAAAAATTATTATTCAATTTAGTAGATTAAAAATGATCAGTTGTATACCACTAATTCCCCACACAAAGACAAAATAAAAGAGCATGGAAGACTACAAAAGGTAATAACTACTAGAGTAAACAAATGAACAAACAGAGAAATTCATGTCTGATTCAGTCACATTGCTCAAAATGGCAATGTGAGTGGCAGGAAATTAAGTATAAAGACGAAAATCAACATTTAAATGTTAAAGGAAAGACTCACAGGGAAAGAACATGTTATGTCAGATCCATAGAAGTGGTATTCAGCTCCCATATCATGCAATGCCATATCTCCATCTTCCAAAGTCTACAAAAGAGCAAGGACTTCAAAGTGTATACACATCTAAAAGTAAATAAACACCGATCATCCAATTTAGACTACAAGCTCATCTTATTTTGTCTCGTTCTAAAGGAAATAAGGTACATTTTCAATACTTAACAAGTTGATTGGTCATATCCAAAGTCACGAAACAGAGATTTATTTTGTGTTTTCAAGAGTTTCCCATCCTTATCTTTGTTATTTTTCCATAATCCTGAACAAATTACCTTTTCCTAATAATGAAAGGAAATACTAATGACTAGGCATGGGATTGATAAAATTCCAACTTAGGAAATTATGAATATGTATGCTGCTAATACAAGTGGAATGGACCAAAAATGTTAGAAAAGTCACCAAACAAGAAAGATGCAGGAACTGAATTTAGGAACATTATGATAGCCAATCTAACATACGACATTGGCTGCAATGACAATGACCTTCAAATTCAAAGGGTTAAAAATGCTTTGTACTGTACCTTGTCATTTGGAGCTGCTGCATGTCCGTAATGTAGAACAGCACTGCATTAATACATGTGCGTTAGCCAGCCCACTTTGTGATAAAGATTGCTACTATTTGTAAAAACTTTATACATCGTATGGTTAGTATAAAATTCCAAACAACATTTTAAGTAGAAAAATGGTAATGATGGAGTTGCTAATGCCAAATAAAGTCTTAATGGTAAGCAACATATCAAACAGAGATTCTTTTGGTTAGTTAATTTTATTTTTTTGTATAAATATAGCAAAGCAGAAGTCACTCCTACAAATGGGCATTGAGCAGAGTTTTATTCAACCAAAATAATCTGAGAACCACACTTTATTTTGACAAATATGGTCACGTTATCAGAAATGTGTACCTATTTTCACCAGTAGCACAAATACATGTATATGAGCAATGGCGACATCCACCATACATGTAGGTGTGGTGAAGAAAAATGCTTTCGAGTTGATACTCCTTCATGCCCACTTTAGCTTGTCTCATAACCTGTTTCATTGTAAAGTACATTGCAATTATCATGTACGCATTTTCACAAAACGTAAGGATAATAAGGACATTCAAGGTTTCACACTTCATTGTCAAGATCATAGATCTTTCTACAATAGATAGTGTACGGTGTAAACCCCACCACCTTCCGATGTTCCTAACTTGACTAATTATTGGTTATTATCTATGATAAGGTTATTACAGTTCGCAAAATAACTTTCTATTACAATACCACTTGTATACCATTCCCTATATACCTCCAAAGAACATTTCACATAATTCTTTTAAAAAAAAAAAGGAACAAAGAAAACTTTGGCTTGTTAAGACCAGTTACCTCAATATGAGCTTCAGAGCTTATATCATTGGCATACTGAATAATAGCAATCTCCAGGTCTGACTTGATGACACGACACTCGGTCAATATAGGATGTAAAGTTGTCAGATCCTTCTCAAACTTGTCAATTCCCTAAAAAATTATTCAAATCATAAATATACAATAGTAATTTCCTAAGAAAGATGCTAATAAGTAATACCATGTGAATAACACAATACAGTAGGATGCAGTGATAGTTGTGGGTCAGATACAAAACAATACACATCCAACAACTCACTATCCTAATCAAAAGGCTAAAAGAATGTGTTTCTAAAGAGTTAGAAAAGAAATAAGAACCTGAAAATGTGCAGGTGTGGCGAAATTATTACTATCTGTATTAAGGCCATGCAAAAGAAAGAGTAAGGGATTTCCCGAACCCTGGTAATGTTGTTGCAAAACACTTGCAATCTCATCTACAAAATAGGTCATGGTAACCTTGTAATGTTCCTGCAAAAATGAATGCGTACTTGATATGAAAAATGAATTCATAAAAGTTCTATTATCATTGAGTAAAGGTAAAAGAATGACCTTAAAATAAGAGAGTGGTTTAATTTTTCCCATCCAAACAGCATACTCATCAGGTAACCTAGGAACAAATAGGATAGAATTCCCAGTTCCAATGTCCTTCAAAAAAAACAATAACACATCCATAAATTAAATTACCTAAATTGAAAGCATAATAAGATAGTTTATGATGAAATGATTGAAAAGAACGAACAATAGCTCCATAAAAGCCGGGTTCTTTAACTCCAAACAAGTAAGCGAAGTAACTCTCTTGTCTGCAAATGCAATAGGTGATCCGGTGTGAATTATTATTAATTATTAATTAATTGTTGATTATTGAAATGAAAATGATGATGATGATGATGATTGAGGATTGAGTACCTGAAGAGCTCGGCGTGATCGGTGTCGTAACGAGTTTGCTCATCGCCACCTTGAAGGAGGAGGAAGCCGTGAAGAGGTTGAGAAGAGTGGGAGGTGTTGACGAAGGGATGTGAGAAGCTTCTCTCGATTTTTGAGATGAAGCTCCATATTCACTTCGGGAGGTGACAGTGACGAAGCCATGCCGATCGGATGAGCTTCAACTCACTTCAGGAGGTAGAAGATGTCCATCAAACAATAGAATACAGGATTTGAGTCTCCAGATGACCTCTTTTTATTTTTTAATGATCTCTCGAGATGAATTTTTAAGTATAATTTTTTTTTTTTTTTTTTTTTGGTATAAATAGGGTATCACTCAAGCAATCATGACTAACTGCGTGCGCCGTATTCGATCTCAGGATCTCGGTTAAGCTGAAAGAGACTCTTACCATCTCATCCAAGTGCTTTTGGGTTTTAAGTATAATAATAATAAATAAACTAATTATTTTTTATCAAATCAATCGATAATTGACACCCGTCTTTTCCCCACGCCACCAGGTTTTAGTTAAGGATCTCACTTTAGGCTCCGTTTGGCAAACACAATCCGCTAGCTTATAGCGGATAAGTTGATTTTTTATGTGTTTGACATCACTAAAGCATAGCGTTTTCATCACTACCTTATAGCGTTTTTGAAACGCTACTTAAAATAGCATTTGAGCTTATAGCGTTTCATTTTTTATTCCACTTTTACCCTCACTGTTTTAATTAAGCCCCTCATTTATCCTATGGTGAATAAGTATTCTCTCTCATCTTTTAGCATTAATTACAAATATTCATTTAAGTCATTTTATATTTATAAGCTAGTTCAACCGTTAATTTTACCAAACACTTTAAATTCAATCTGTTAGCTTATTTCTATCAGTTATTCGCTATAAGCTCATCCGCTATATAAGCTAGTTTATCAGTTATCTGCTCTTTTTTGCCAAACAGAGTCTTAGAATGTCCACATTGAATTGCCACCAGGTTTTGTCCTTTGTGGGTTTTGATAGGTGTACGTCTTGGAGGGCTTCAAACTGCTCTACCATTTTGGTGTGTCTACCATCTTCCACTCTTTTACACCAACCTTCTAAAATCACCTTCCGAATCTTTTCTCTCCAGGTAGCCATTGCAACAATATTTTTCCAAGTGCTTCTAGCGACTCCCTTATCATGTTGGTTGATGAATGCTAGTAAATGATTCTTTTCTCTTTAGAGAGAAGCTACTTATGCAACATTCTCTTTTAGACACTTTCTTGGCAACTCTCTTTTTACGATTAGTTAAAGTTCATGTGGGTTTCACCACTTTAGAATTGGGACCCATTAATTTAGTGAAACCATATGAAATCTAACGAATCATAAAGGGAATGTTTGAGAGAGTGTCTAAAAGAAAGTATTATTAGCATTTCTCTTTCTAAAGAGTGTTAATTTCATATGAGAATCTCCGCCACCATTTAAACAGAATAGCGATATTTTTAATAGTAAGGTCACCGATCTCAATGAATTCACGATCTATATAGGTTTTTGGATAATGGACCACTTGATTAGCATGATGCTTCTGTCCTTTCCCCTACTTTGCCAAGAGAATTGACGTTGTAACAAAATGATTTTTTAATGACACCATTAAGGACCTTGAAAAGGCTCATATAATATAGTGGCAGACTATTGAGAACCAACATGATAAGCAATGTTATTAAAATCGAATCGGAGGTCGACCCAGCAGCAGTCCTTTGGATCATTTGGGACGGATCGAGGGTTAATGTAGTTGGCCGCGTGACCGTGTACTACTAAAACCTCGTTAAAATTAGGCGTGTTGTATATTCACATATCGCAGAAATGAATGAATTTTTTTACCATACAATAAAATTGTCCAAAAACTCACTACTCATTCATCATTGAAAACAAACTTCTACATTACACATAACTTAAAATTGAATAATATTCAACCCAACAACAACTACGGCAACTAAATATCATTCTTCATTGAAAACAAACTTCAAGATTAAAGATTCAACATCTACATTCAACAACTTCAACATTACACATAACTTAAAATTGAAATTATGAAAGAACTTAAAGATAAATCAAAACAGTGCTTCTAAATTGAAATGAAAGATGAATAACAACCTTAATGTTAAAGTTAAACTGAATTAGAATAAAGAAAGATTGAAGAAAGCTAGAGCAATGATAAAACTCATAAAAGATGCATCAGAAATTAAATAAAAACCTTAAAGTTAAACTGAACAAGAAAGATTGAATTCAAATTTAGCTTTTGTTTTAAAAAAAACAGCAAAACAACGTCGTTTTACTTAAAAATAAAAACAAGCACAAATCGACAACCGGATCAAGTCAACACCGGTCGCACAGTCGAGGCCTTCCGCTCACGGTCGTATGCCGGTCTAGAAACAACCACGATCCAATAGGTGACTCGAATCGAAGCGCAGAGCGCCGTTTCACGGTCCGGCCGGTCCGACCGACCAAGGTCGGTCCGGTTTAATAACATTGATGATAAGCATTAACCTGCTCACTCTAGATAGAAGTTTTTCTTTCCACGAGGCCAATTTTTGTTGTATTTTCACTAGGATTGGTTGCCAAGTTGCAATGTTATTAGAATTAGCCCCAAGTGGGATTCCGAAATACCTATTGGAAGTGATACAAGTGACACCCCAAACCTCTCCGCTCTACTTTTTGCCCGAGAGATCTGTCTTGCCCAAGACCAAAGAACCTCGATTCAAATGCATGTTGACCTTTAACCCAAATAAAGTTGGAAGCACTCCATGATTCTTCTCAGATTGATTGGTCATTTAGTCTTGGCCAGGCAAAACACTAGTGTGTTGTCAACAAATCGCCTTGACGGAGTCTCCAAAAATTGTCTAAGTATATTTTCAAAGTTTCTTATACTAAGACAAGTTCATAAATTATTTGGAAATTAAGCTATTACAAATTTTCATGTGGCCCAAAATTATCAAGCTTGAAAATGCATTTAAAGATAGAGACATTTTGGTATGCAGCAAAAAAAAAAAAAAAGGAAGAGACATTTTGGGAAAATAATGAAAACAAGACAGAGGAATGCATGCTAGCAAAAATTGGAGTTGTATTTAATAATTATTTAATTAAACTATTACGAGGTCCGCATTGTTTTGAATGTATGGATCACTTGGATAACCCAATATCTCCTTGGCTTTGTTTTTTTATACCCCCACCCCATCCCCTCCCACCCCACTCATTATTGTTATTCCAATTTTACCCCTGGCATTAATCACTTTTTGACTTTCATTTATTTCACTCTGACTGGGACCCACAAGATAACGCATCGTATATACCTCAATGGAAGGTATATACGATTACATTAAATATTGAACGACGCGAAAAGATTTCGTCGTATATATGTCCTTCAAGACATATATACGATTACATTATTTAATGCTTCGTTGACTACCCATCGTATATATGTCCTTCAAGGCATATATACGATTGTATTATTAAATGCTTCGTTGACTACCCATCGTATATAGGTTATATACGAGTGGGCTATGAAGATCTAATCGTATATACATCTGGGCCATGTATATACGATGTGAAAAAAATACCCATCGTATATACATGGTTGAGGAGGTATATACGATCGGGCTATTTTTTCGTTTTTCCTGAGTTGCTATCTGCTTTGTTGGAACAGATATTGACCCCTACAAAGAAGATCACAGATGCCGACTCGGGTTGGCTCACTGATATTGATATTGATACTACACGACTTTCACGACGGATACAATATATTTTTGTTACTCAAGTTTGGTAAATGGAATTAAATTACTTAAGTACTTAGTAAGTTATATATTTTGTAGATATTTTCTACACTACAGCAGTTGTGGAGGAGTGGGCCAAAGCATTGGTAGAAGTATTGGGGTAGTTGTTGTTATTGTGAGATCAAAAGCAAATTGAAAAGAGGGAAGCGAGATAAGATTGTTTTTGGTTGTGAGAAACAAGGCGGGTTTACTAATGATTCAAGGGTTTTTCGGTTCTAAAAGAGAGGCGCGCCTTTTAGATTGAAAGCTACTTGCACTTTATTAGCCGTGGGGTTGGTGTGTCACGGTTAAATGTGGTAGACACACGCACGCACGAGTTGCTCAAAACTTCCGTTGGTACTTGTTTATTTGGGCGTCTGTCTAAGGCGCAAAAAGATCTGGTTAACGAGCATGCAGATCTTGATGTCGGACCGAAAGCTACTATTACTGCTTTGAAGAAGCTAGATCCGGAGAATGTGACTAGTCTTCGCCAAGTTTATAGCAGCAAATCACAAACACCTGGCCTACAAAGAGGGGTCCTAGAACGGACATTCAGGAGGTGTTGAGATTGATTGAATCCCATAATTATCTATGTTGGTCTAGAAAGATTCCGCAATCTGATGTCGTCACATGTGGGCTCATCCCACTTCTATAAAGTTGCTCAGGTTGTTTCCCAAAGTTCTCATTCTTGACTCAACCTACAAGACCAACAGATATAATTTGCCTCTTCTACAGATTGTGGGAGTCACAAACACTGAGATAAGCTTCCACGTTGCATTTGCTTATATTGGGCAGGAGCTTGCTATTCATTTTTCTTGGGTATTAATGGAGCAGCTGCGAGGTATATGTGAGTTGCATTCTATTCATCCTCGAGTTTTCTTGATGAGACAGAGATCTACCAGTATGTCCGCTATTCTTGATGTCTTTCCTGCTTTGCTACAATTTATTGTGTCATTGGCATGTTACAAAAATGTCAAAGCGAAGATTAAGGAGTTGGTTCACAAGGATAGACGGGAGGAGGTCGAATCTCTCGGCTATGTATTATTGATTCTGTTGATGAGTCGAGTATCTATCTAATCTGAAGTTTTTGAGGTTTGCTTGCTCGATAAACTGCTCTCATTAAATATGTGCACGACACATGGTTGACAACGCACAAGGAGCGATTTATCTCGGCATGGACTAACCGGATCCCACACTTGGGGAATTCCACAACCAACGGTATTTCTACGAAACTCGATTTTTTTGACACGTGGACATATTTTTTTTTGTCGATTAAATTTCTTTGACACTTGTTTATTACTTCTATCCGTTACTCGATTTTTTTGACACGTGGACATATTTTTTGTCGATTAAATTTCTTTGACACTTGTTTATTATTTCTATCCGTTACTCGATTTTTTTGACACGTGGACATATTTTTTTTTCGATTAAATTTCTTTGACACTTGTTTATTATTTCTATCCGTTACTCGATTTTTTTGACACGTGGACATATTTTTTTGTCGATTAAATTTCTTTGACACTTGTTTATTATTTCTATCCGTTACTCGATTTTTTTGACACGTGGACATTTTTTTTTCGATTAAATTTCTTTGACACTTGTGTATTATTTCTATCCGTTACTCGATTTTTTTACACTTGTTTATTATTTGAGCGGAATCCTTGCATTGGTCTTTGAAAAGACGATTGAAGACTTTGAAGGGTGATCTATCAAAATGTTTGATATCTATTGATGACATCTTTGGCAATACATTTTGATCAAATTATCGGGTCTTTTCAACGAAGCATCAGTGAATTGAAGTCAAGTCCAATATTCCACCGTTTAAAAATCTTCAAGAACTTGTTTCTTTTTCTCGCCTTTGAGACACATGGTTAAGGAGTTTGAAAGGTCGAAATCAGGGTTGGATACGACAAAGGGCGATGCTTAGGTGCATTCAAAGGAAGACACATCTACTTCCTTGTGCTTGTGAGATAGGTATTTTTCATGCTTCCAAAGAATTCTATTCCGCTTCTTACGTTGTTGATGATCACTTTGAAACAGATTGAGTTTGGATGCAAGATTTAATAAAGTGAGTGAGGAGGAGAAGTTTCTTATTAAGAGGCAATCGAATGAGATAGCTTTCCTTCTACTTCTTCTATGGTTGCACCTAAATCAAAAGTCGAACGCAAGGTGCACCAAAGAAGAAAAAGGGAAATTTTTTGATGCTAAGCGTGATCCTTCCGGATGGGAGCACGTGGATGAGAGGTAAAAGCATCAAGAATCCGGGCTTCCAAAATTCCTACACAATGGTCAACCAAATTATCTCGGGGTGCTTCTAGAGTATTATCACGCATACCGAGACTAAAATCCACTTACCGTTTCTTCCAAAGACACGTGCGCAACTATGTTGAAAAAATTGTTGATGTTGAAGGTGACTCAGTGAATCTGCGGTTTTAGAGCGATCGGGGTTGGACTTGACATGGGTGAGGACTCTGGCCTCTGATTAGGCAAGCTTTGATTCAGAAACAAAGGACGGAAACCTTGTATTCGACATGTTTGGGAAGAAGCGATCGTTAGAGCTTCGCAAAGCTTTAACTATTGAGTCATACGGACGTCACCGAGTCAAAGTGGTTTGATTTGCTGAGATGGGGTATATGGTTGCAACCAGTATAATGTTGCATTGGTTCGATTTTCTTTACCTATGAATTTCACTTATACGCCTTTGAGAGGCACTTACAGTTCATCTAAGTTGAAAATCATATATGTTCTGAACGAGCAAAATCTACACTGGTTGCATCTTTCAATCTCTCCCACTTGTCCGTTGTCTCCTATTGCCCCACGATGGTACCAAAGACTACTTACAGAGTCCGCTTCATGGTTGCATCCGTATGCCGGACGTTTTACCTTATGGCGATCTATGTGTCCTCCCGTCGGCCTCCCACTCACACGATGATGCGTCTAGATGTATAGATTTAGCCGATGATTCTATTGACGGCTTGTAGATAGATTCACACATTTTTTGTATTACACGTGTATATATATTATATCGCGTTTTTGTAATTATACGCGTTTACTTTATCCAATATATCTACACCGTTGATGTTAATCAAATCGCGAGACTTCAAATTATAACTGGTAATAAAATCAAAACTGTTAACAAAAACAAAGCCCATCGTATATATCTCTTTTGGGACATATATACGATGTCAAATTTTTACCCATCGTATATAAGTTCATTTTGCGTATATACGATTGACTTAAAACGCATCAATCGTATATACTCACACTGAACATATATACGATGTCAAATTTTTACCCATCGTATATATGCCCCAAAAGAGATATATACGATTCGTGTAATTTAGTGAAAAAAACAGATTTTTTGAAGGGCATTTTGGGAATTTCAGCGTGGGTGGGGGTTTAAGGGGAGAGGGTGGGGGTACAAAAAAAAACCCTATCTCCTTCACTGTGAGAATGCAGGCCAATTTCTCAGGGTTTTACTTTCTCCACTCCCCCTCCTACTCAAACACAACTCTTAACAAATTTTATTCCCAAAATAACTTCGTGTGGAATGCTTGTGGATGACGTGTTTAATGACGGTTCGAATGCCCTTATTTGAACACGTTCGAACACCTGCATACGAACGTAATAAAATTGGTGAATGTGGTGTGAGAATCCATTATTGTTGCCTCGATTAACATCATACGAACAGAATAAAATAGAGTGTTCGAACAAGGTTATGCGAATAGGTTCGAGTGACCCCATTCGAACAGGTGAAATTACGCATAATAGGGTGTGTGTGCCAATGTTTAACACCCTCGAACAATTTTGTTCGAACGTGTTCGAAGGCATGTGTTCGAACAGATAAAATTTCTTGAAAAAAAATACGCTTTGGCTGACCCTTTGGTCGTTTCCCACCCTTATGGGGTGTGTTTAGAGTAGGAAGGGGAGTGGGAAAAGCAAAATCCATTTCTCATATCTTGTTTGTGACATGACCCATTCACTCCTCCTCCTGCTCATCACATATCTCCAGATTTTAAAATTTCTAAAGATGGCCCTAGTTGTCCAAAAAATTCTAAAAATGCCCTTGTGTAAAACATACTCCCAAACCTCTAAGTCGCATTTTGACTTGGTATAGTACCTAAGTACCGAATGGGTAAGGTACCTAAGTATTGAATCGGTACGGTGCGTATTAGAAAAATTCTTTTTTTTTCATATCCCCAATCCTTTCACTATTGCTAATTAAAAATCTTTTTTTTAAAAGTATATATTTTTTAAATTCATTTATTTTGCTTAGAATAAAATTCAATTTGGTGCCTAATTATGAAGCATTTATTTATGCTATTTAAAATTCATTTATGTCCTCACTACTGCTAGTTAAAATTCATTATTTTTGCTTAGAATACAATTCACTAGGGGAATGCCCATGCGTTGCACGGGTTGTTAAAATATTTTTAATTTTAATTTTTAAAATTTTTGTATAAAATATATTAAATAAAATACAAATAATGTTTAGTTATATATATATATATATATATATATATATTATAATATCAAATATGAATTTTAGATATTTTATTTTATTGTGTATGTGTAATTTTTATAGCTAAATATGAAAAAACTTGAAAGTTAACTGCTATATTTTTATAGCTAATAGGAAAAGTAAAAAGTTAGTCGTGAGTGAGTATATTAGTAATTTATAAGCTAAAATTAAAGTTACTGCAATTCTATATATCTATATATAAAGAAAACCCCAATGGAGCCTCCTCAATGTTTCTCAATATTTTTAACTATATTAAGCATTTTTATTTAGTTTTAAGCATTTTGTTGATACAACCATTCTAACTCAACTTTATAACAACTCTATATTTGTTTATCAATTCAATTCACATGTTTATTTCTGCAACATTGAAGTTATGCACAATATTAGAATAACTTTTGAATAAGTGATAGTCTTTATAGTGTCGTATTGATAGTCTATGATCTATACATTTACTTTAAAAATAAAAAAACTTTTAGATATAAAAAGAATTTCAAGAAACATGTGTTTGTGAATGTTCAAGGAACATAAACTTTTAGATATAGCACATCAATCAATTTCATGAAATCTATTAAAATTAAACATTTGTTGAAAGAACAATATTAAAATTAAACTTAACTCATACACGTCTATATGGATTATGACACTAACTAAGCCAAGTTTTTTTTTTGTGTTTTTGACTACAGTAGAATTGTGAAGAACATGAACATCAAATCCTTTGCTTTGCTTTTTCTGTTTCGTCTCCATCTATGTAAACTCTGTTTTCCCTCCCTTGATTGTACGCTCTAATATTTCTCTCTACGCACTATGCATCTTCCCGTATTAGCACTTGCTTCTAATGCTCACATGCACATCTTGTTGTTTGTTCTAAATTTTTTTCCCAAAATCACTTCTCTCTCCATCTAAAATTTTCTCCTATAAATAGTTGTGTCATATCATAACTGATTAAAACTATACATCTTTCACTTTTATTTTAGTAACTCATGAACTTATAGGTAACTATGAAACTCCACTTTCAATGCACAATAGTTACACCAAAAAGGATTTCAAAGGCCAAATCATTGTTTCCTAGTTCAAAATATTAATACAATAAATTAAAATATGCTATTCATTTGCACTCTCATACTAAACTAAAAAAAATTCTCAAATAATAATATAGTAAATAAGCTATTCAAATTCTTTTAATTTTTGTTTGGTACGTAGAACTATTCAACTTATTAATTTTAATAAACTTTGAACTAATTATATTTTCAGTTTCCAACAAAATTTGATTTCAACTTATAAACTTTATTATATATATATATATATATATATATATATATATATATATATATAATTTCAAATAATTTAGATTTAGATAGATAAAGATATTTTTATAAGAATTGGTATAAAATAGTAAGGTCTTACTTTCTTGCTACACCATGGAATATATGTTGTTATATCGTTTTTATTCTTTTTTTTTTTTTTTTGAAGGTATACATGATTATAAATAATACCAACCCTGAATATACCAATATATTTTTTATGCCCTTTAAATTCATAAGTTTTGTTAAAAATTGAATAATGTATATATGAGCTAATATTATAATGTGTTGGATTTTTAAAGTTTAGCACATTTTCCTATGTGGAGGCTCCAATGAGGATTCCTTTACACATATTGGAGGCTCCATTGAAGATTTCTTTACATATATACATATATATATATATATATATATATATATATATATATATATATATAGAGAGAGAGAGAGAGAGAGAGAGAGAGAGAAAAACTCACAATATCAATTACACTTCCACCATTCAATCAAGAAGATTTCGATTAATAGTTGAAGATATACTCCAATCCAAGAAAATATAGTTGTTTCTCATTTACACACTATAAAAATATGATGATTATATTAAACTTGGAACCTATAACAAACTCAATACTATCAAGAATCCATAAAAGCTTAAGAATAAAAGACAAATTTACACAATTTTTTTTTTTGAATTCCAACTACTACAATGGCTTTCTTCAACCTTGAATATTAGTGATGTAAAAGCCACAAATTTACAAAATTGATGTAACAACCAAACAAAAGTTACATGAAAAATGAAAAGATATGTGGTGAGGTGACCTCCCTTCTTAGGTATTTATATTATTTCTTAAAGAAGAATTAAAGTGAAAGAAAATGAAAAGATTGTAACTATATCTCTATTGAAAACCAACTATAATAATTAGTACTAATCATAATAATAATTTAGAGACACCAAAAGGCAACCAAAATAAAAGCATCAAGTCTTGAATTAAGAGTAATCAATATAGAGAGAAAAAAATTTAAAATAGAAAAAGGAAAACTCACAATTAAAGAGTCAAACTTCTTTTATAAAAACGTAATAATATTTTTTAATAGATTAAAACTAACAAATGCTAAAGTAATAATAATTTTTATAAATTAATATTATCAATTATGGTTAAATTGAAAATTTTCAACTATGATATACCATTAATATGATGTATATGCAATACAAATAAATTAATACCTAATAAAATTATACACTAATAAGTGTATAATATATAAAACATGTACATTGTTGTTTTCCAAAAAAGACAACTATTAAAACATTTTCCAAAAAAGAGAATTATTAAAAGAAAATGAACCTAATAGAACTAACCTAATTCATACGGTTTTTTTTTTTTGTGAGAACCTAATTCATACGGTTACCAACTCTTAGAATAACTAATGTTTTCAAACTAAACCAATTGAAAAACACCATTCACATTCAATATTAAAAGAGCATTAAAAATCAAATAACTCAAATAAAGTGTACATTTAGGAAGTATGCACCTTTGAATTCATACGCTAACAAACTCTTTGAATTCCTTTTTCTCTGTTAAATATAAGCTAAAAAAACAATATTCCTAAAGAAAATATTGAATAAATTTATTACTAAAATAAAGAATTGATAATTAGTATTATGTGTACATTAAAGGTCTCCTTATAATTTATAAATTAATAAAGATAAATAAATAAATTTGAGGAACATTCTAGATGCCCTCTCTCTCTCCATATATATATATATATATATATATATATATATATATATAGAGAGAGAGAGAGAGAGAGAGAGAGAGAGAGAGAGAGAGAGAGAGAGACTGGTTTACATGAGATTTATAGCTATCTTATATAATATAATATTTTTGACATAGATATATCCTTAAATGTTTTTATCAATTTTGACATTTTCTATAAGAAAAATATTATTTTATATCATTAAAAAATAGTAAAACAATATTTCATTTAAAGAATCAGTTAATATAAGATGGTGGACTATTATGTGTATCCATTCTAACCAAAGTTTTCTTTATGTATAAATTATAATTAAATATTAATATAGTTAAATTCAAGGATTATTGTGGATGCTCCATTGGGGATTCCTTTACATATATGGATGGATAGATAAATAGATAATATATAGGTAATTCAAAGAAACATAGACATGATTTTATCTAAATATAAAAAGCTTATTTTACATGAGATTTTTATTTATATTTACTAATTATATTAGTTTAGATGGAATAAGAAATTATTAGTTGACCTTTAATTTTTTTTATGTTACAATTATGCATTTAATCTACTAAGAGTATCATTTAATAAGTTAGTGGTTATCATGAATTGAAGTCTCATTTATGTGGAAATTATGAATAAATATTAATATAGTTAAAATCTAATTGAAAAATAAAGGAAAATGATGTGGAGCCTCCTAGAGAAGCTTGGAAAAAGCTTCCTTTAGAGATTTACTTGGGGAAAACCCGTGCGATGCACGTGTTGCTATAATATTTTTTTTTATTAAATCTTATGAAATTTATATATAAAAATATATCATTTTCTAATGCAATATATATATATATATATATATATATATATATATATATATATATATATATATATATATATATATGTGTATATATAAAACTATAAACATGAAATCCTTTACTTTTTGCACATTTTATTTTTTTCTTCTGAAAGTCACTTTTTTCTCCTGAAAGTCCACTCAAATCCAAAGTTGTCTTCTTTAAATAGTTGTTTGTTGTTACAACTGTTTAAAACTCTACATCTTTCACTCATATTTTACTACCTCTTCCAACTTTGAGTTTTTTTATTTTATTTTTAAATTACTCCATTATTGATTACTATTAATCTATCAGGTGAGTCTTAATTTTATTTGCCTTTTGGTGGCTCTAAATTAGTATGGTTAGTACTAATTATTTTAGTTGGTTTTTAATATAGAGATTGTTACAGTTTTTTTTATTCTATAAACATATCTAAGTTATAAAATTAATAGTTAACAAATATTTTAATAGTAAATTCATGGTATTTTAAACCTATTAAAACCCAACATTTTAAATAATAAAAAAATCGAACAATTATTTAATCAACCATAGTGATATTTGTTGCGATAATTGAAACATCTAAAGTTCTAAAAACTTCTAATTTTTTTCAATCATACAATTTTTTTCAACTTCTCTTTCGACCACTTTTTGTTCCGTATAAGTTGACTCATCTTCATTAGATTCGAAGTTGCAATTATTTGAAACAAATATTTAATCGATAAATGAAATATAAAGTTGAATATTATGCATTACAAATCACATTCACCTTATTCTGACCCTAGGAAAAGTTTCGTGTTGGAAATTTAATAAAACTTTGATAGTTGATCTAATTAAGTCCTTTTTATTGTCTTAATTCTCAATATGAAATCTAAATCCTTTATATTGTCTTATTTCTAATTATGAAATTTATGATATTCTATCATGAAATTGTTCGTTGGTCAATAAGAAAATTGAATAGCATAATACAATAAATTTGGTAATACTAAATATTTTACATACTTGTAATATATTCATGAATCTATGCCATTATTTCTCCCAAAGGAAGTATGTATGTGGCTGGTCTAAAAGGTTTTGAAAAAATTTGAATTAGAAAAGTTTGCAATAAAGTATTTGTAAGAAAGAAAAATTATAGAATTCATACATTCTCGTCAATGAGTAGCAGCATACTTGAATGAGTCCATTCCGCTTTTTCATGGATGTTGAGAGTGTCCTATGGTCAAAATTATCCTTTTTATTTTGCATGCAGTTTTTGTGGATTATGGATTGTTTAGAAAGAAAACACTATTTTATTTCTAATGGTGAAAATATTTAAAGTGTTTATATATGTTCAATTGACACCTAACCTCTTGTGAGGATGCATTTGAATGGAAATGGTTAACTATATGGTTTAAATAGAAAAGATTGTTCATAAAAGGTTTATTGTTTTATTAAAGAATTATTAAGTTATGTAAGTAGTAGATGGTGGAATATAAACCTTTTGGATGACATCGGTTACTATTTGTATGGAATTTTTAATTGTGTGAATAATTAATATTAAATAACTAATCATGACCCATAAGAATTTTATAGATCAATTTGATGAATGAACAAAAAATGTTAAATTGATGATAAACATTAGGTCAACAAAAGTAATACCAATAGACACATTTTAATATAACAATAGAGATGGTGAGTTAGTTGACTTTTTTTTACGACAAATAAATTGTTTTTCTATACATTCATATGTGTAGATTTTTTTTTCATCAAAGCAATCATATGTATAGATTAGTTCATGGTAACATGAAAAAACCCAATGGTAAAACATGATATTGGACGCCAAAGGGGAAAAAATGAGACAGTTCATTTATTTTTACGATAGTGTTTTTTTTCTTATAATAATTAATATTTTTTTTGTGCAATCAAATAGCAAGTAAATAATTTATTATATAATTTTAGTTTCATCTATTTTTAATTTTGATTTTATAAAATATTTTCAATATACTATTAAAATAAGAAGGATTTGTTGGGTGGATTTTAAATCAAGAAAAAAAAAATATATTGTACTAATTATATTAATTTAGAGACACTAAAAGGCAACTAAAATAATAACTACTAATCATAAATATTGAAGAGTTTTGACTAAAAAAAATATTGATGAGTAATCTATAAGAGATACATTTTTAAAAACAAATAAAACAGAGAGAGAGGAATGGTCACCAACGATCAAGCCTCCTTTATCACTTTTTTTTTTAATTTGCACTAAATGTTTTAAAAAACAAATTCATATGATTCTAATCTTTTAAATTGATCTAAACTATTATAATTATAAAAAGTGTTTACTAAACTAATTTATATTAATCTATTTTAGTAATAATATAATTTATTTGCTACAGAAGTATGTTGTTTCAAATGGTACATTGATATTTATCTATCTTTAAAATTAAAAAAAAAAAATCTTAATATCATTAGTTTAGAAGGGACATTAACGAACATGCATTTGTGAATGTTCAAAGAACATATTATAAAAAACTTTTAGATACAAAGTCTCATCCAATTTCATGGAACCTATTAAAACTAAACAATTTTTTGAAGAACAATATTAAAATTTAAAATAATCCATACATTTCAATAGCTTGGCAAAAAATTGTTCCTCAACTGCATTACTCACTAACAAATCCAAATTATTATGTCTATAACTTTTGACCACATTACTCACTAAACAATTGTTCCTCAACTGCATTACTCACTAAAAAATTGTTCCTCAACTGTATGTCTATGTCTATAACTTTTGACAACATTAGAATTGTCTACAACATGAAGCTCAAATCCTTTGATTTGCCTTTCCAATTTCTCCTATCCATGTAAACTTCATTTTTCCTCCCTTGACTGCAATTTGGAACCTATAACAAACTCAATACCTAATCAACAATCAATAAAAGCTTAAGAATAAAAGACAAATTTATACAACTTTTTAGAACTCCATCTACTACAATACATTTCTTCAAGCTAGAATTAATATTAATGATGTAAAAACCAAATAAAAAAACAGTCACATAAGTGATGTAACACTCAAAAAAAGTGATGTAAAAATGAAAAGATGAGGGGTGACCTCTCTTCTTAGGTATATATAGTATTTTGAAAAGAAGAATTTAAGTGATGGAAAATGAAAGGATTGTAACTAATCTCTATTAAAAACCAACACTAATACTTAGTACTAATGAAAATAATAATTTAGAGACACCAAAAGGCAAAAAAAATCAAAACATCAAGTAATTAATTAAGAGTAATCAATAAGGGAGAAATTTTTTAAAATAAAAATAACAAAGGAAGAAAAACTCACAATTCAATAGTCAAGTTTGTGTGTAGAAAATTATGTATAAATAAGTACTTGTTGTAATAATAATGAAAATTCCTTATGAAAATAATTAGAGGAATAAATTTGGTCTACTAAAGTTCACAATATAGACATAGAATTTCATTTTTTTTGTAGGGAAAAGAAATGAAGTTTATAGAAAATGTAGTATTTAGTTAACATCTTTTTAATGTTTTTAATAAAATGAATTTAACATTTGCTAAATGTTTATAAAAAAATTAAAATCAAGAAAAAGATAATATGAATATTTTTGGTTCAGAAAAGTTAATTGAATATATATATATATATATATATATATATATATATATATATATATATATATATATATATATATATATATATTGTGATGTTTAAGAAGTATTGATAAAGTTAGATTTATATTGATTTAAAAATTGAATGTCATAAAGGTTTAGTGGATATTAATTAAGTAAAAAGAATGTTGAGATTTAAGTTGGAAAATAAATTGAAATGATGTGGAGCATCCTAGAGCTTGGAAAAAGCTTCCTTTAGAGATTTACTAGGGGAAATCCCGTGCGATGCACGGTTTATACAAATTTTTTAAAAAAATATGTTAAGGATATAACTTAAATATGTATATTTAGAAAAACAATAATACTTTTTATACAATCTTTTATAATATTAATTTTTAAACATACATAGATGAGAACATGAAAATCCAATTTAATAGATCGTAGTTTAGTATTATATGATATTAATAAATGTTATAAGGATTATATATATATATATATATATATATATATATATATATATTGTAATGATATTAGTAGAAGAAAATAAAAATTTAAGGAACTAAATATGTATATTTTATTCAACTTTAAAATTAGTACAACTATACATTATAGATTTATTTCTTTGATGTGATTTATTTTTTAATTTTCGATAAACTCATGAGTTAGTACAATATGGGTTGAAGATGTAGAATTTTAATTAACTCCTAAAATATGTTTGAAAATATTGCATGTTTAGCTATTTAATTTTTTTATTTATTATATTTAGCATTCAAAAACTTAAAATTAATACATACTTGATAGCAATCTGCTTTTACTGTAAGGATTTTATATTTAGTATTATAGATGTTAATAAATATTATAAGGATTATATATATATATATATATATATATATATATATATATATATATATATATATATTCAACTTCAAAATTAGTACAACTATACATTATAGATTTATCTCTTTAATTTTCAATAAGCTCATGAGTTAGTACAATATGGGTTGAAGATGTAGAGTTTTAATTAACTCATAATATATTTAATTCATTTTTGAAAATATTGCATATTTTGCTATTTAAATTTTTATTTATACTTAGCATTCAAAAACTTAAAATTAATACATGCTTGATAGCAACCTACTTTTCTCAGTAAGCTCTATTATACTCTATCTATCTTGAATATGTGTTTGTGAATATTCATGAAACATATTAAAAAACTTTTAGATATAGCACATCATTCAATTTCATTGAAGCTATTAAAATTAGATATTTTTAAAAAATAATATGAAAATTAAACATAATACATACATGTCAATAGCTTGACAAAAATTGTTCCGCAATTGGATGACTCACTAACTAATCAATTTTTTTATTTTTGCCTTGTTGACTATATTAGAAATGTCTAGAACATGAAGCCCAAATCCTTTTCTTTGTCTTTTCAATTTCTTCTCTATGTAAATTCCATTTTTCCTCCCTTGACTAAAATTTGAAACCTATAACAAACTCAATAATTAATCAATGATCAATAAAATCTTATGAATAAAAGACAAATTTACACCAAAAAATTTGGAACACTAACTACTATAATGGCTCCAAAAAAAGCTTCCTTTAGATAGAGTTTTAATTAGTTCATCATATATTTAGTTTAACTTTGTAATTATCGCATATTTTGATATTTAAATTTATTATTTATTTATTTATTTAAATTATAAATAAAAAAAATAGTACATGCTTGATGAAAATTTTCTTTTCTAGTAAGATCTATTATACTCTATCAACCTTGAACATGTGATTTGAATGTTCAAGAAGCATATTAAAAAAACTTTTAGATATATCACAACATCCAATTTCATGGAAGCTATTAAAATTAAAAAAATTAAATAACAATATTAAAATTAAACATAATCAGTACATGTCACAAATTGACAAAAAAATTGTTCCTCAATTACACGACTCACTAACTAATCCAAATTTTTCTTTTGTCCTTTTGACTACATGAAGCTCAAATCCTTTGCTTTGGCTTTTCAATTTTTTCTATATCGATGTAAGCCACGTTTTTCCTCCATTGACTGCAAATTGAAACCTATAACATGCTCAATACTTAATCACCAATCAACAAAATCTTACGAATAAAAGACAAAATTACACAAAAATTATTTGGAACTCCAACTACTTACAATGCCTTTCTTCAAGCCTAAATATTGGTGATGTAAAAGATAAGTGATGTAACAACCAAACAAAAGTGTTGTTAAAATTGAGAAGATGAGTGGTGACCTCTCTTCTTAGGTATTTATAGTGTTTATCAAATAAGACTTAAAGTGAAGGAAAATAGAAAGGTTGTAACTAATCTCTAATAAAAACCAACTATAATAATTAAGACTAATAAAAATAGTATAAGAATAAAGACCTAACAAAAGAAACAAATTATAGTGGGTAGAAAGGAAAAGAGACATAATAAGGTAGAGGTCAATACATACTTTTCATGAAAGAAGGCGTCTTTTGTTTTGGAAAGAATTGTGAAGAAGAATAAGAATGGTATGCACGTATATCTTGAGAAGCTATATATATCTCCCCAAGTCTAAACTGAAATGTAAATTAATGGGGGATATGAAGTGGTTTATAAAAGCTATTATTATTGTCATGTAATTTTTGACAATATAAGTGTCATGCAATGATATGGGGTATTTAAATGGACTACCAAAGGTTGGTAAAACGGCTGGGTTCCAAAGGGAGAGGACGTAAACCATCTATATATTTGATCTTGTAACTATCAGATGGGTCAAATTTACACCAAAAAATTTGGAACACTAACTACTATAATGGCTCCAAAAAAAGCTTCCTTTAGATAGAGTTTTAATTAGTTCATCATATATTTAGTTTAACTTTGTAATTATCGCATATTTTGATATTTAAATTTATTATTTATTTATTTATTTAAATTATAAATAAAAAAAATAGTACATGCTTGATGAAAATTTTCTTTTCTAGTAAGATCTATTATACTCTATCAACCTTGAACATGTGATTTGAATGTTCAAGAAGCATATTAAAAAACTTTTAGATATATCACAACATCCAATTTCATGGAAGCTATTAAAATTAAAAAAATTAAATAACAATATTAAAATTAAACATAATCAGTACATGTCACAACTGACAAAAAAATTGTTCCTCAATTACACGACTCACTAACTAATCCAAATTTTTCTTTTGTCCTTTTGACTACATGAAGCTCAAATCCTTTGCTTTGGCTTTTCAATTTTTCTATATCGATGTAAGCCACGTTTTCCTCCATTGACTGCAAATTGAAACCTATAACATGCTCAATACTTAATCACCAATCAACAAAATCTTACGAATAAAAGACAAAATTACACAAAAATTATTTGGAACTCCAACTACTTACAATGCCTTTCTTCAAGCCTAAATATTGGTGATGTAAAAAGATAAGTGATGTAACAACCAAACAAAAGTGTTGTTAAAATTGAGAAGATGAGTGGTGACCTCTCTTCTTAGGTATTTATAGTGTTTATCAAATAAGACTTAAAGTGAAGGAAAATAGAAAGGTTGTAACTAATCTCTAATAAAAACCAACTATAATAATTAAGACTAATAAAAATAGTATAAGAATAAAGACCTAACAAAAGAAACAAATTATAGTGGGTAGAAAGGAAAAGAGACATAATAAGGTAGAGGTCAATACATACTTTTCATGAAAGAAGGCGTCTTTTGTTTTGGAAAGAATTGTGAAGAAGAATAAGAATGGTATGCACGTATATCTTGAGAAGCTATATATATCTCCCCAAGTCTAAACTGAAATGTAAATTAATGGGGGATATGAAGTGGTTTATAAAAGCTATTATTATTGTCATGTAATTTTTGACAATATAAGTGTCATGCAATGATATGGGGTATTTAAATGGACTACCAAAGGTTGGTAAAGCGGCTTTGGTTCCAAAGGGAGAGGACGTAAACCATCTATATATTTGATCTTGTAACTATCAGATGGGTTTGAAAGTCATATTAATACATTGAAGTGGATACACACAAAAAGTAAAAGATTGTGCACATTCTCTAAATAATTGCCATCGGCAATCATCATCATAACCATACGTTTATTTCCTAAAGAAAACTAAGAGGTGTGATATTTTTAAGTTATTTAACATCACAACAATGATAAATGTTGAATGGAGATTTAATGATAAAAGTAGATTGTTGAGATTTAATTTTAAAAATAAATGAAAATATGGAGGAGCATCCTAGAGTTTGGAAAAAAGCTTCTTTGATATATTGATATATTGATGATTGATTGATATATATATATATATATATATATATATATATATATATATATATATATATATAGATTTAAATATAAAATATTATTTAATTTTGTAGAATTTTGAGTTTTTAAATTCAGAATAATTACTTATTGAAATAACTTACGTTTTGAAACTAAACCAATTCCTAAAAAACCATTCACATTCCTCTCTTTAAAAGTAATATAAATCAAATAAAACTGAAATAAAATATAAGAGAAATATTAAAAGAAAACTTAAACTAATAGACCCAAACTTATTAATCCCCACGGTTACTAAATAAATTATTGAGTAAGTTTTCCAAGCTTAATATTCCATATTCAACTAAATCATCATTTAATAAGTTAGTGTATATGTGTTTTTAATATACCTAATTAATAGTTAAAATTAAAGTCTTTTTTATGTCTAAATTATGAATAAATATTTTAATACACAAAAATCATGAGAAAAATTGCGGAGCTTTCTTTGGGGATTCCTTTACATAGATGTATAGATAGATAGATAGATATATAGATAGAGATAATATATAGCTAATTCAAAGAAACATAGACATACTTTTATCTAAATATTAAAAGCTTATTTTACATGAGATTTTTATTTATATTTACCAATTATAATAATTTAGATGAAATAAAAATTGAAATAAAAATTATTAGTTAACCTTTAAAATTCTTTTTATGTTACAATTATGCATTTAAAGGGAGGGTTTCACTTAAATAATAGTTAAACACTATTCTACTAAGAGTAGTGGTTATCATGAATTGAAGTCTCATTTATGTTAAAATTATGAATAAATATTAATATAGTTAAAAATCTAATTGAGAAACAATGGAAAATGATGTGGAGCATCCTAGAGCTTGGAAAAAAGCTTCCTTTAGATATTTATATAGATATAGATAGATATAGATATAGATAAACATTTCCCTTCATTGTGTTATGAATAATTTTATGTTTAATTCCTATTAGCAATCCATAACCGTAGGTTTTTATTCTTCTTGAGAATGCTCATAGGCATCACCAAATATTTTATTCCACTAAGAGTAACATTTAATAATAATAAGTTAGTGGTAATAATGAATTTAAGTCTCCTTTAATTGTAAATTATAAATAAATATTAATAAAATTAAAAAATTTATTGAAAAATAAATGGAAATGATGTGGAGCATCCTAGAGCTTGGAAAAAAGCTTCCTTTAGATATTTATATAGATATAGATATAGATTGATTCTATTGTCAAAAAATAAATAAAAATAAACCTCATTCTAATATCACAGGCTTTTGTAAGTTTTGTTCCGTGGACTTTTTTTTTTGAGATTTTTGTTCCGTGGACTTTGTTGCAATGTATTTTGAATCCCGAAAAGGGCTAGAGGAGAATTATACTTTTTTATTTTTAATCATAACTCTTCTTATTTGTAATTCGCTTCTAGGATAGAGGCCAAAAAAAGAATAATTATAAACTTTTGAATAGACATATAAAAGTAAATTATTAGAATTTATACAATACCATTTCTTTTCATTCTTCTTATTTCTAATTCGCTTATGGTTCACGATTAATTGCTTCTCAAGTGCATGTGATTAATTCGGAGGAACCAAGTGTTTGTGTCTTTTGTGGGGAACACCATGAAGATTTGCAGCATCTTTTTCGCAACTGCAGTGCTAGTGTGGACTCAGATTAGTGGCTAGTGTATCGAATGACATTTGTGCATCATTTTCTTAATTTTGGAGGTGCATAGGGAAGAAGGCAAATAAGGTCAATTACTAGTAGTTAACTAGTATCAACAATTTAGAAGTGTCACTTTTAATTTTTGTGTGACCTGTTCCAATTTTTTTAATCACATTTACAAACAATAATTTCATTTCAAATTTCAATATATATATATATATATATATATATATATATATATATATATATATATATATATATATATATATATATATATATCAAATATATGTGTGGGTGTTGATAAACTTTACACAACCAAATCTCTCAAGTTTATTTTATTTATTCTCAAAATCTATCCTCTAAAAAAACTTATATTAATGTAATTTTCTCTATTGTATTTCCTTAAACAAGTCAAATGCGCCCTAACAATGTGTTTTTATAAGCAAAATATATTAGGGTGTTAATTTGCACCCCTCATTCCTCCCACACCCCCATATTATACGTTTTGGACAAAAATGCCCCTAGGAATATATAAAATTTGAATTACAGGTGAATTGGTAATTCCTAAGAAGATATAAAGAATTTGAATCACCAAAAATTGAGGTAATTCCGGTTCAAAAATAGTGAACCTAATTACCTCAATTTTGTGTAATCCCGAAATCCTTTATCTCCTTCCTAATTACCTAGTTTTGAAGGTATTTCAAAAAAAAAAAAAATATTTAATTAAAAACCAATTAAAATTAATTAAAGACGCGTTTTCGATCACGAAACGATACAATACATGAAATTGATGAAAAAATAACATAACGCAACAACAAACGAAATAAAAACACTGACAAACTAGTGAGATGGTGGTTGGAGACGTCGAAGGATCTCAAAGAACGGTCCTTCCGGACCTTTTTAAAGTGTTGGGAAAATCTAGATCGTTAAAAGTTGTCGGCAAGATCTAGGCCGTTAATTAGTAATGAAATAAAAAATGTTTTATTACTTGAAAAAATGACTTTTACCTATGTTCTGCTCAATTTTTACCATGCGTAATTTTTTTAAATTTTTTAAAAATTACAAACTTGTAGAAAAAGTATAATACTACGATATTGAGGTTAAAAAAACGAGATACAAAATTATTTACTTACTTGTAATTGTACACCAAAGTGGCCTAAAAAAACATGTTTTTAAGTGTTAAAAATGACTTTTTGACACTTGTTTATTATTTCTATCCGTTACTCGATTTTTTTGACACGTGGACATAATTGTTTTCGTCGATTAAATTTCTTTGACACTTGTGGATTATTTCTATCCGTTACTCGATTTTTTTGACACGTGGACATATTTAAATATTCTACGATCGTTAACGTGTACAAAAAACCAAAAAATAATAATGTGAAATTATATAAACAATCAAGATGTGATATCTACATAATCATATGGTGTCATTTGAACAAAATCGGAACATAATCGGGAACAAAAGAAGACCATAATCGCATCGTCCAACGTATGGATATTGCCACGATCTAGCTTCATCCGAGACGTATCGACCCCCGAAGAAGGATGTGCGGGAGAGGATAGGGCTAGTGTGGTTCAACTTGACAAGAATCCAATGATTCCTATGGATGAACCCAACACAAACCAACCGACTGATCGAAATACAATCTCCCCTCAAAGGGAAGAATGTCCAGCTTCTCATGAGGCGACAACATAACCACGGGTCTCGATATCTAGTAGCTATGACATGTCCCGTGTCGGCATGGTCATCCACTTCTCAATAGGTTGTTCTGTCTGTTTGGGATAGCAACTAATGAATCTCTAATGTTCGAACATTGTCACCCATCAAGCGTGTGTCTTCAAACCGGTTGTCATCCATCTCACTAATTAAATCATTCCGAACCATCTCACAACCGTGTTCACCGATCTAGTGAAGTAGAGATGCATCTAAAGCCACGCTTTCCATCCCCGCGACATTGATAATGTCGTCCAATATACCTATGTAAGAACTCGGAAAGTGACTTACCAAGTGGATGTCATCTTTGTGCCCGCTCCTTTCTTGACCTCTGTGACGGTAGCTCGATGGTACTTGTGATGCTAGTTTGTAAGGACCGTCGGGAGGTATCTTTGAAGGTGCATCGATGGTACTTGGAAGGACCGTCGGGAGGTATCTGTGTGGATTTTTCTAAAGATGCATCAACGTGCTCCCACGCAGATGGATCTCTCTTCACGTCATACTCTTTCTTCTTCTTCCCTTCTTCTGGTGCACCCCTAGTTTTGACTTTGTGGCTAGGTGGAACCATGGATGTAGTGCCTCTGAAAACATAATCATCAAGACCTCTCTTCCAAACACATCTCTCCTCAAGGTGCATGTCATTCCACTTTGCCTCCAAATCTCCTCTCTTTGTATAGCTTAAGTCACCTCCTTCGGCGCTTCTTCTTTGATCCGCTCCTCATCCATTGCCTCCAAACCGAGTCTCTTCCAATGAGAGTCAATAATGTCCAATGGTATTGGTAGTCCCATTAGGTGTAACCTACCAAGTTCACAAGAACAAGGTAACCCATGAGTAACTTTAATGACACAACCAAAGACACTTTTTCTTATCCGTGCCCACACCATCCATCATGTTATCAAACTCCCGGCAATATGATTCAACGCCTCAATAGACACCAAACCGTGTAGATTCTTGTAGAATGGAATGTTGTGTTGGGCATCTATACTGTTGATGCTCTTTTGAAAAGAATCCACAATTTTATTAATTTGTGCATTGATCATCCCATTAATTGACTCCCGCTTTTGCATAAATCACCACCACTAGAACCCAATGATCTCTTCAATGCCCAATGGGCAGCCTCAACCCTATGGCACGTAAGGCAAAATTAAAACAAAGAAACCACAATCATATACTTAAGGCACATAAGAAAAAAAATTGCGTACCTATTAGTCGTGGTATTTCCATAGTGTCTTACTTTATCCGATCCACAGCCACAAAATCTTTCCTTGTGAGGATACAACCATTGCTGCTCACATATGCAATAAGTTGGGGTATGTCGATGAGACGATTGCTCAAAATCATGCAAAGCCTCACTAAACTCATCATCAAATGTAGCATCAACTACATGATGCCAAAGTGTCATCGGTGACTCCACTCTTTCTCCCTTCACCACTTTTCTCTTAATTTGAGCATGAACATTTTTGTTGATATGATATCGACAAAGCAAATTCACGACCTCCTAAACACAACCTTGATAGCGATCATCAAAGCCTCCTCACAATCGGTGAGGATAACTTTGAGAAACACAATTCACACGCTTCTATTAGAAATGGAAAAAATAAAAAAACAGCTTATGTAATGGCAAAAACTAAAGTCGCTTAGCATTGACTTACTTGAGGAAGTACAATATCACACAAAGATCAAATCTCGTAGGCTCTGCGGCACCCACGTGTAGTCATCATAACGCTCATGAGACGGATATGCAAACGCAATAGGAAATGTCAACTCGATGGAAGTGACACCAACAATCTCCAGCAGAGGCAATGCATACTTGTTGGTCTTAAAGTGCACAATCCATAATCAAAACGATGGGAAACATCCTCAATAACTTAATACTATCGGATGTGACCACATGATCTCTCAACAATATCACTACCTTTAAGTCGTCTCGCCCAACACAAGTAATGGTTCGCCTGAATCGGTGTCATAAGTCACGCATCTCGATCATATTACCTCTCTTTCCCTTCCGAATATTGGCGCGGGTTCTATACAACCGACTAATGTTGCTCAAGTTGTTCTTAAATTTGTTCTTTAATGCTTCAAGACTTTTGGATGCTTTCACTCCCAAGGGCGAGATGCTCCCCAACAATTGATCGCTCGTCCTTGCTAAACTTACCAAATATAGTTTGCTCCAAACAAAGTCTTATGAGGCTCATGATTGTGAATCCCATCCACCACTCTCACCATCCAATTAGAACTAGGAGGCAACATTGGTTTAGCTTTCAATCGAAACCTACAACCACATCTTTTCGAACTCTTGTGTCTACCGCAGAACACCCAACATCTACTCATTCAGATGTGCCCTGCCTCTCACAAACACCATAAAGAACCTTGTTCTTTTTCCTTTCCCATTCTCCGTCGTCTCTCGATCGAACAATAACCACAATGACTCCGCTCGCTTTCCAAGATCTCTAACCCAACGTGTCATTGCATCACGAGTGGGAAATATCTCGGATGTAGTAAAGGCACCGGTTAAATCCGTAATAACCATCTATTTAAAAAAATTAAAATGTTAAAAAAAAAAAAAAAAAAAAAAATTTGAAATACCTTTTTAATAGGTATTTCCTGTTCATAAATAGAACCGGAAATACCTATTAAAAAGGTATTTCAAAAAATCTAATTTAAAAACACAAAAATTGAATTACCTTTTCTGGAGATAATTCCGGTTCAAAAATTGTGAACCGGAAATACCAATTTTCTGCGCTAATTCCGGAAAAATCACCTACAATATTTCGGAAATACCTCTTTTTTTTGGTAATTCCGGAAATTTTTTTTTTATGTAGGGCCAGTTCGTTTCTTTTTTAAATGCCAGGGGCATTTTAGGCATTTTGATACTTATGGGGGTGTGGTCGATAATTAGGGGGGTACGAAAATTAATTGCCAATATATTAATGGAGGTACGAGGGATACTCCAGCTCATTACATCAGAGAGAAATTAATCATACAATACACTTCACAGGATTACAACATCAAACAACATAATTTATAAGCAAAATATATTAATGTGCGCCCTAACATTTACAATAATTCTAAAATTTTATGTGTAATTCTCAGAGTTCTAGGTTCCTTCACTATTAGTGATTGATTAAATGTATAAAAAAATTATGATCAAATTGTATAAAATCTTTTTGAAAACATTTATCTGCATAATTTCAGTTTGTTAGTTTTCTTTTTACAACCTTTAGCTAATGTATATACAGCCTATTAAACATTAAACAGCATGCAACGTGATCATTATTTCAAATAATAAATTTCCCCTTTGTTGTTATTATTAGTTCAATCAAATAGCGGCAATAGATTGTCGAAGTTGGTAAGAGGTTGACTCATATATACTTTGCAAAAGCGTGGCTTCAACTCTCGGCGTGAGAACCTATTTGACAATGATTTGTAAATACCTCGATATTAGCTCTCCGGTGGTCTCTCAGTAATTTCAACTCACGCAGACTTTTGGTAACTTAAAAAGATCAATCGAATAGCGTCAACATCAAAGTGACAATATATCTTGGCCCCTTACTTTTAACTTGACACTCTTAGCTGTTTATAATTATGAAAAGATCCCCAATTGCACGTGTACATGTTGATTTTATAGTCTTCTGTTCTGATATAGAAAACGTACATGGTGTCGGAGAAGAGCATTTGTAAACTTCCTTCCTTCATGCACAATTAATAGACCACTAGTCACTTTCAATCTTCAAATTTCAAAATGAAGAAGATAGAAATTCGCTATCTAGATCTTCTTCTTTCTTCCCTAGATAATAATGCTTTTGTCATTAATTTTATATAGGTACGTACAAGGTAAGTACATTTAAGGTACACCTCCATTTTTGTACATCATCAGTATAAATAGTTTTTATATGTGGTGCAATTTTGGTTTTGTTAGGAAAAATATTCTTAAACATCAACTAGTGAAAAAAACGGATTCCACGTTAACAATTTATATCGGTTCAAAAACTAACAGAAGTGATATAATAAATGTGATACGTGAATGATGTGATAAAAAGAAAAATAGAAGTGTTGAATACAGGTGTGATATCACCGAGAACCTTGGTTGGCATACGTCACCACATACAGGTGTCTCACTCTAAGGCCAACCTGATGGTCTGTCCCACCGACGTAGCCTACGCAGTAGATCGCCAGAGTACCGACATGTGTAATGCAATAACACCCTATACTTTTTTTTCTTTTTTTTTGGTGGCCACACACCCTATACTTCTAAGATGTAACCATATAAGCTATGGGTTGTAATTATGAATTATTATATATTCAGCAAATTTAGATATCACTTTCAATGAGCTTTTCAGTCAATGATGCTGAAATTATTTTATATGAGAAAAGGGAATCTAGCAAGAAAATAAACGTGCACTTGTCCACAAATAAAACTCAATTATATAAAACCCTAAAATATAAAACAGTGTATTTCCACATATCTTGTGAGCTCTTTCTTTGATACTTGTCTCTACCCTATACAGGCCTCATGTGATCCTTTTTTAATTTTTTTTGCATTAATATATTATTCACCATATATTAACTGCATATCTAGAGTTAATCTTCTCTAGCTAACACATGGATATTAAGCATAATATTCTTCTCATCATTGCTCATATCTTTTACTTCTAATCTTAGAACGATGCTTCATAGATTGCGAGTTAGTTGAAATCCAGCATGTTCTCGACAAATAGCTTTAGTTCCTAACACCTTAACGCTGTGATGCAATGCATATATACATGGCGATCTAAAACTACTTTTAAAAAATAATAATAGTATTTTTTAAGGATTAGATTATATATACAAGCAGATCCAAGTTATCATGATTGTGTGTCTATATATATATATATATATATATATATATATTTAGAGAGAGAGAGAGAGAGAAGAATATAGAAGAACAGAATATATAGTGCATATTTATCCTAAGCTATACATACCTAATCATTTGAGTCAAATCATACTTAGAACTTAGTAGGTTATCATTACGTAGTTGGATATCATTTTTTTTATTATATTTTCGTATTCATTTGTTTTTAGATAGCTTTGAAAGTTCAACCATAGATTAACTTCAAGCTATATTTTTTAATTGGCTCTTGATCACAATAATCAAACTGACATGATTTTGTGAAATGTATGGACAAACATTAATCTTGCTAGATGTCAAAGTGTTGTAGAGAGTTGGTTTCAAAGTGAATTCTTGCGAGAGTGGAGAAACCAATAGCAAGGTGTGGTGGTCTTTTGAGAGATGTCAACGGAGGTGGATCAGAGGATATGCTAGAAGACTTGACACTTAGTCTGCCCTTCATGCAGAAATGTGTGGGATGTGGATTAGAATAGAAATGTGTGGGATGTGGATTAGAATAGAAATGACACGACAAATTGACATTCCAAAGTTGGTGATTGAGAGAGACTCTAAGGCTCTAGTAGACATACTGCTCAGGGAAGATAGAGATGTAAAATACACCCCCACGACGACTATTAAGCATATAAAGAGACTCTTGGCTGGTCACTGAGAGGTATAGAATAAGGCATATTTGGAGAGAGGGGAACAATTGTGAAGATTGACTGACGAACTACAGTTTTCAAGTGGACACCATGAACACCGTTTTTCTAGAGGAGCCCCCCCTTAAGACCTCCGCCCTAAGATATTTGATGACATGTTCTCTTTTTGTGAAAGAAAGAAAAAAGGAAAGCAAAAGGTAGCAAGTCTTCCAATCTACTAAGGGGTTTGGCAAGATGGTTACTCCTAACGAAGCAGGTCCTCGAAGCTTGGCCATAAAATCACCAGGACAATTTTCCTCTCTAAGCACATGGTGGATTTCAAAAGAAGTGAATGTATCCATCAAAAAAGTGATACACATCAGAAAAGAGACGTAGACACGAAAGCAGTGTTGGTCACGATTTTGGTGCAAATATTTACCCAAAAAAAAAATTAGTGCAAATATTTCAGTTACAATTAAAAGAAAAAATCACAAGACTGAACTAAGACTAAACTAATTGTGTAACCCAAAAAAGACTCTCATATGAGTTTTTTTTTTCTTCTTTCTCTCCACATGAATGGATAGTGATTGATTTGAAACATGCAATATATTTCTTATCTCATTTAGCAGTGTAACCAAAAGCCATTTGATTAAGCCTTATTAATCAGTCAATCAATACACAAATCACTTCTAATAATTGAAATTATGTCAAACTATTAAGTGATTAATGAAATTGAAAAGATATAGGAGATGATGTTCAAAATCAAAACAAGAAAGAAGTTGTTAGCTATGTTCTGGTTTATGTTGTTTTGTTATTGGAATGATCTGAGTCAAACTCAAACGCGTGTGGCACTAATTTGTAGGGTCAGAAAATCAGTGAAGAACTTCTCTTTCAAAGCTAAGGTAGCTGCTCGTACATCACAATCTTTTCGGTTACTCGATATATCTTTGTCACTTAACTACTCAAAATTTTCAATCCCCACACACAGCTAGCAACACGTATTCCTCAGATCTATTATCTAATTATTTGGTTCTTTTTTTTTGTGTTTTGTGTAAAAGGACTTGATGAAAGTACGTCCCCTTTTGAATACTCAACCACTTTTAATATAAACTGGAATGAAATGAAACCATATAAAAAATTGGTCACACTCAAACTATATCAAATTACTATACTATATATTATATAAACACAACTCCATTAAACCGACATAGCAATATAATGTAAGAAAAATTCCAACCATATATGATCTGCCAGGCTGTTAAGTCAGATAAAATCTAAGTCTGAAATCCTTACAAACAGAAAAGTTAGGCTGAGTTAAAGAATGGCTCTGCCTAAGTTATTCCTAAGATGTACATACATACAACAGGTTGCTTCTTCACAAGCAGTTGCCAATGAAATCTACGTAGATTGTGCTAAGAGCATTTGCAATGGTGAAACTCTCTTATTTAAGTAATTAGATAGGTCTCACGCATACACATCATTTTTTTATAATTTTCTGATAGTAGCACTTAATAAGAACTTCATCCCTCTAACTCAGAACCTCAATAAAATTTACTTAATGGATTGCACTTTTATTGAAGCTACAATTTTTATCAACTTTTTAATCAAAAGTAAGACTGTGGGCCCACACGTCAAATGAGAGAGATGATTTGCTGTTTAAGAGTTCCTTTCCTCTCAAATAGGTATCCAATTTTCATTCTCCCCAATGGGGATGCCTATTGAGGATGCTATGATATAGCTTGTATCTTAAGTTTCAAAGAAAAAGTCCCTCAACTAAGCTGAAAATATAGTCGCTAGTCGCCTTGGAGTCGTCTGAAAGAGTTTCAATCAACAACTAGTAAGTGGAAAACTTTTGATAGTGATACTAGGTTCATGGTCCTTTTAAGGTGCCTCATGACCCTCTCAATAACACACTCATGCTCAGTAGTACTAGGATGACTGGTAAACCTAATTAGTAGCCACACATTATAAGTCATATCATGCCTACTGCAATCAGTGGCATACCGAAGACGATTAATAATGCTCGGATACTCAGATTGATTAACATTGTATTAGGGTCTTTGAACAATTTGACACTAAGATCATGAAGGGTACATGCTCGTTCACTATCAAAGTAGTTATATTTTATTAGGGAAAATCTCAAGTCCCACATTGACTAGTAATAAGGTCTCTAGAGAGGGTTTATAATGAAGAGGTAACCCTCACTTTACAAGCCAGTATTGTGGGGTTGAGTTAGACCCAAACCAATTTCTAAGATGGTATCAGAGTCTATCCTAGATCTATCCTGCCACCTACCATTAAAAAAAAACACGCTACAAGCCCAAAAATAAAAAATAAAAAATAAAATAAAAAATAAAAAAAGTGTGGCGCGTGAGGGGGTGTATTAGGGAAAATCCCAAGTCTCACATTGACTAGTGATAAGGTCTCTAAAGGATTTATAATGAAGAGACAACTCTCACCTTACAAGCCGGTTTTGTGGGGTTGAGTTAAACTCAAACCACATTCTAAGATATTTCATTAAAATCTTCTCGATATGATGAATTGACCCAAAGAAATTCCCTTTTTAGTTTTAGCTATTTTAATTCCAAATCCATATATTTATCCACAATCATACCTTTTGTACATTATGTGCGATGTATAACAACACAATTTGTACGTGAGTAAAAGTTTTACCAACGGCCTAACCCAATACCTTTACTCATAGTTTTTTGATTGTTATTATATATTTTACCTACAACTTAATACCTTTACTTTTAAGATTTTAATTGTTTCTTTATGATAGGGATGACAATGGGGCCCGACGGGTTCGGGGTGGGGTCACCGCGGAGTGGGGGGTATAATCCTCATCTCCATTCCCGCCGAATTAATTGTGAGGGGATTTTCTCCCCCATCTCCGTCCCCTGGTGAATTTTTTTGATATTTTATTTTAGGCTGAATTATAGCTTTGAGCTCTCTGTTTTCATAAAGTCAGACATTTTGTCTCTCTATCTTTGAAAACTCAGACATTTAGTCCAACAAGAGATTTTGCTTATAACTAAAGTGATGTGGAGTTCATTAATTGACATGACACCTAACGTAGGAATCATAACTGTGTCTTATTAATTGACGTAGCAACACGTGTTCTCTGTAAACTAGAAATTGAATTACATGGAAAAGTCGACTAAAATTTGCTTTTAGGACCATGAGTTTTGCCAACATTATTCTCATTCTTCTTTTAATTCTAGAATATTCATTCATATTCTGTATTACCAAGAAAGAAACATAGCTCCATTAAACAGACATAACAATATAAGGAATAAATATTCACCCCAAACAACAACCATATATTTTTTTTGCATGATCTGGCAGCAAGTTACGTCATATAAATCTATACATGTAGATACCCACAAGGTGAAACTCAAATTATCAAATATAATAATAACTGCTATTTTTATTTGATGTCATGGTATATGCTCAAAGTCTATATATAGAGCATGATTTTGACAAACTCAATCAACATCTCTCTACCTAGTTTCTCTCTTCAATATCTTTCTTTCTCTTACCAACACAATTAGCTCTCTACTTTCTATAATTAAAAGCCTCTGCAGCATAATTGCTATTTTTCTTAATTAATTATGGGTATTGAGATAGAACAACAATGTGTGCAGCTTTCAAAAATTGCAGTTTCTAAAACTCATGGAGAGGACTCACCTTACTTTGCTGGATGGAAAGCCTATGATGAAAATCCTTATGATGAATTAACTAACTCCTCTGGAGTTATACAAATGGGATTAGCAGAGAATCAAGTAAGTGTATAAGTATATAAATACATCTGAAGCATCAAACCTCATGTGAAGTCGTGTGCAGGTGTCACACGTGCACCGACACTTCAATTACTTCCAATATTCAAATCAAAACTGGTGTCTACGTGTCTGTACTAGTGTATGGAATCTAGCCTTTAACAAATTAATGAACAAACTATTAATCTTATTTTATATTGTGTCTTTCAGGTTTCATTTGATTTGTTGGAGAAGTATTTGGAAGAACACTCAGAGGCCTCTACATGGGGAAAAGGAGCTCCTGGTTTCAAAGAGAATGCTTTATTTCAAGATTATCATGGACTTAAATCATTTAGAACAGCAATGGCAAGCTTTATGGAACAAATAAGAGGTGGAAAAGCAAAATTTGATCCAGAAAGAATTGTTCTAACTGCAGGTGCAACTGCTGCTAATGAACTCTTAACCTTCATTCTTGCAAATCCTGGAGATGCTTTGCTTGTTCCAACTCCTTACTATCCAGGGTAAGAATGAAACCAAACACACTCTTAATGTTAAATAGTACTACACTAATCCTCTCTTTTTCTCTCTATCCTATTTCTCTCCTAAACCAAACAAGAGAAAGTCACTCCGGACTCTTAAAGTTCTTCTATTTCCTTTATTGTAATGAAAAGACATGTTCTCTCTCTCTCTTTGAATAGATACCGGACTCTCATGTCAGAAGAGATGATCCATTCCGAATTGATATCAGGATTACATATTTAGCCGAGAGCAAACATATAAGTAAATTTGACACTACCTCTTTCACTAAAAACCAGCGAGCGTGTCCATTCACTTATATATTGTTCAACATCTCTATTTCTATCTAACGTGCATGCAACACTTGATACTCTACTCTATCTACATAATATCAAGAATAGTGACCTGACTATTATTGCGACCGTGGTTTAAAACCTTGTTTTTAAGTTCTTTTTTCTCTCTCTTGTGAAGCATGTAATTAACTTCTTGATTAAACAATGATCAATATTAATGTGTATATTTTTCTTTGTTTTATAACAGATTTGACAGAGATTTAAGGTGGAGAACTGGAGTAAACATAGTACCAATACACTGTAACAGCTCAAACAATTTTCAAGTTACACCTCAAGCTTTAGAAGCTGCATATAAAGAAGCAGAATCAATGAACATGAAAGTAAGTGGAGTACTAATCACAAACCCTTCAAACCCTTTAGGTGCAACAATTCAACGCTCAATCCTAGAAGAGATTTTCGCCTTTGTGACGCGCAAAAACATTCATCTCATCTCAGATGAAATCTACTCAGGTTCAGTTTTCTCTCCTTCAGAGTTTATAAGCATAGCAGAAATCCTTGAAGCTAATCAATACAAAAACTCAGAAAGAGTTCACATTGTTTATAGTCTCTCCAAAGATCTTGGTCTTCCTGGTTTTCGAGTTGGAACAATTTATTCATACAATGATAAGGTTGTTACAACAGCTAGAAGAATGTCGAGTTTCACATTAATATCATCTCAAACACAACATTTACTAGCAACTATGTTATCTGATAAGAAGTTTACTGAGAATTATATTAAGGTTAATAGAGAGAGACTTAAGAAGAGATATGAAATGATTATTGAAGGTTTGAGAAGTGTTGGAATTGAATGTTTGGAAGGAAATGCTGGATTGTTTTGTTGGATGAATTTAAGTAACTTGTTGGTGAAGCCATGTAGTAAGGAAAGTGAATTGGAAATTTGGAATATTATTGTGAATGAAGTGAAGTTGAATATCTCTCCAGGTTCTTCTTGTCATTGTTCTGAACCTGGTTGGTTTAGAGTTTGCTTTGCTAATATCAGTGAACAGACATTGAAAGTAGCATTGGAAAGAATACGTAACTTCATGGAACGAATGAGGACAAAAAGGGAGTAATATAATATTGCTATAATTTAATATATAGTTTTATTACTATATATTATTATTAGTACTATTGTTTTTTTTTTCTTTCTGAAAGAGTAATATGCTATAACTTCAGGAGAGAGTATATAGTGTAAAGTAGATTTATATGAAGTGTCTTATCTTAGTTCTTGTTTGCTTGCTTTGATTAAGCAAGTTCATTTGGAAACACCTTTTGTAATGTATTATTGAAGTGAAACTAAGTTACTATAAAATGAAATGTACTAAAGACCTATTTGGATTGGCCTACAATATTTATTTAGATTTATTTGATGGTATAAGTACATGTCGATGAGCTTATTTTGATAAATAAATAAACTGTTGAAAAAACAAATATGATCAATATTGGTCCCCCACTATACCCATCCAATAGATTCCCACGACCTGGCTAGCTACATTGACTTAATTATGAAGCTGGATGATTATTATTACTAATCTCACCATCAAGCTTTAAGTTAACGCTGATCAATTCATTATTATAGATTAATAATATACGACATTTTTGTCCAAAAATGATAATAAATTGGGTCTTAATTTTGGTACCCCCCTCATTCCCTCCCACACCCCCATAATGTCCCAAATGGACAAAAATACCCCTGGAAATTTACAAAATCACATTTCACATTTCACAAAACATAATTTCGAAATAAGTAAGTAAATTCGTAAGGGATTTTCGGAATTACTAGGTAATTAGAAAGAATTCGAAATACCTCTGAAGGAGGTAATTCCTGCTCATATTACGAATCCCAATTACCTCCTTCCGAGGTATTTCAAATTCTTTCTCTAATTACCTAAGAATCAAAAATCCCATTTTTTTTTTTTTTTTTCAATTTTAAATATTTTCTAATTACATTTATTTTTTTAACGATGGCGAGTAGACGATCGATACAACGTAGAAGCGGCGAGTCTTCTCCGAGCAAAGACCACGCACGCGGACGACGCAGCGAGCACGATATTCTGGGAGGCGAGTAGTAGCGATATCTCTTCTCCGCACACTTTACGAGGCTCGTAGGCTGCTGGGCATGCTTCGAGCGTCGAGGCGCGAGAGAGCCGTGCGAGTGGTAGAGATGGTTGAGCACGAGCCTCGGCCTCGGCAGCCTCGGCCGGTATGAGCGGCGGATAGAAGCCACCACGATTATGAGTACCATATGCGGCACCAACAGAGCACCCGAGAGATGTATCATGACGGTTGGGAGGCTTGGGAGGAGCAGGAGGATGAGGGTCGGCATCATCGGGAGGAGGAGGAGGAGGAGGTTCGGGAGGAGGTTGAGGAGGAGGAGGTTCGGCTTTGCCCACTGTGGATCACCCACCATTGATTATACATCGGGATACGATGCTGCGCGTCCCCGGATAGATAACGTATGGTTTAATTTTAATTTTTTTAATTTTACTTAACAACAATTAATTACTTATTTTTAATAACGTATGGTTTAATTTTAATTTTTTCACCTTCTAAATCCGAAGGTTGTATCTCACGGCGTAAGTTTTCTAGATTAGACTTCTGAGCACCACCCACGGTGCAGAGCAATCGGTTGCGTGTGGCTAAGCTTTACGAGTTGGACATCACACCTGCGAGGGAATCAACCATGAGTTGATATCGCTTTTGTGGAGAGGTGGCATCCCGAGACTGCTCATTCCACATGCCCTTTGGGGGAGATGACGATCACCTTGATGATGTGGCCGTGTCGCTCCACTTGCCACCGGATGGCACCCCATTGGACCACGGGCGATTTTAATTTGCGCTGAGGCTCTTCACATGGTCGTGGATCGTTTGGGCATGGATCAAAGCATCGTCATCCGGGAGCTTAGGGATAACAGGGGCGATGTCGAGGATCTCTGTGTAGAGGGCGCTTTACAAGGCGAACATGGCACGGGGTGCTTATGAGCGGCAGCCGCGCGGCGCTACATGCTCTTCCCCGATAGGCACCACCATTCTCGGCCGACAAAGAGTCACACATTAGTGCCGTGAGGTGGATGTATCCGCCAGATCTTCAGAAGCAGTGGCGATGGTCTTGGGGTATAGCCGCTCTTACTTACCTCTACACCCACCGGTGACGAAAAGCGGTCTTTTATACGACAAGCGCTTCGGCGGATACTCGACACTCCTCCGTAATCATTTATTTATTTTTTAATTTAAAACTTTTAATTAAATTTAACATATATTAATAACTCGATTATTTTTAATTTAACTATTTCGATCTTCGGATCTACGAGCACTTTCCCACGATCGTTGGTCGAAAAGTGTTAGCTAGGGACGCGATCGACCACGTGCCACCACCGGGGAACAAGAAGTCGGATAATGTCAAGTTGGTGGACTTTAGGCGCGGATAGATGCTCTGCGGTGGGGATGTCATCCTCACCCTTATGATGACCACGAGCGCATGTTCCTTTGTCGAACATATCCATTGCGGTCGGGTTGCTTTAGGCGATGACGGTGTTCCTACATGCCGCGAGGCAGTGCGTTGGCGATTCGGGCATTCTGAGAGGATCCCTAGAGCACCCATTTCGGGTAATGCTCCTCTGCGACAGATCATACAGGGTTACGATGTATCGATTCGGCGCGGACATTTTGGCGGGCTAGTAGATTGGCGGGCTACCACGGCGAAGTGCGATCCCGATTACCTTCCTTGGTACGATCGGGTAACTGGTGCGCCTTACTCCGTGCTGCACTCCACAGCGAGCGAGCCACAACACCATTTCGGGATCCACCATATCATCGAGAGCCTCGCTTGTCCCAGAGACATATGAGGAGAGGTGCGCAGAGAGTTTGCATTGACCCGGATGCCTTAGATGTCGCACGCTCACCCACTTCACGTGCTTATTTTCACTCATTGTTAAACATTTTGGACCCATAGTAGTTGTATTTGTACATTATATTATTTTTTTATGTTGCTCATTTTATATATTTTGACGTATTGTTATTTAAATCGTAAAACCGCTTAATTATCATAGTTACAAAATATAACGCGTTTAAATATTAATTCAATATACAAAGTTTAAAAAATTAATAAAAAACTAAAAATTTAAATTACCTTTTTAGAGGTAATTCAAATTTTTTATGTTTATGAACCTAAATACTGCTTTTAAAGGTAATTCCGAAATTATCAATTATTTTTGAACCTAATTACCTTATTTTGAGGTAATTCAAAAATTTGATTTTTTTTTTTTTTTAAAAAGCGCAGGGGTATTCTTGGAATTTTTTGGATTATGGGGGTGTGGGAGGGAATGAGGGGGGTACGTAAATTAAAAGCCTAATAATATAGGACATAACATGTGGCACTGTCATCTTTTTAGTTTTATACCCCCACATTCTCTCAATAATTGACATCGAATTTCCAAAATGGTGGAACACACATGTTAAATAGAGTATTGTTAACACTTCACTTTATAGAACCATGGTTCGTAATTGGAACACTCTCTACTTCCTTTTTCACATCTTTTATAAAGTCATAACGCTCCACTTCTCTCTTTCCGTCCCCCACCCGACCGTCAATTCTAAGGATAAAAAAACTTTAAAAAGTCTTATAAATCCTTATTAATTTCTATATATTAGTTTGAAATGATAGATAGTTATTTGAGAGATATGGGATTATGGAAACCAACATAAGCATACGACACATCGAGCATCACGACTAATTGTACTTTTATTCCTAAAGTTTATAGTCAACTTTGGTGGATTTGTCATTACTATTCCTATAGAAGTTAGGTATTCTATTTTTTAAGTTATTTCAAAAGTGGGAAGTTTCGCATTGCTTAGTCCATGAAATCACCAATGATTTATACTAACATGTATTTTATGTTTCTAAAACAACTTGTGAAAGGAGTGGGGCTTGCGCGCATAAGTATGAACTTAAATGTTTATACTTAGTTGAAATCTTTTGATTGCACCCCTAAACGTAGATAAAATCTTTTGGTTTAGCCTCAAAACGAACTTGGCTCATATGTTGACCAAGTTCCTAATATTTTATGTTTCTCATAATTAAGCTTTTAATATAACTTTGGATTTTTATTAACGTCTCATTATGTCTTAATCGTTGTGTTTTTAATTTTTAATATATATATATATATATATATATATATATATATATATATATATAAAAATTAAGGATATTTTTATTTTTAAGGATCATTTATTTAATAGTGATAGCCTAAATGAGACAGAAATAGGCCCATTTTTTGTTACGGTAAAGATGGCACAATTTTTGTTTGATATAAAAATATGTTATAACAACAAGGCACATATTAATTAGGGTTTAACTAGTACTATGTACTATGGTCGTAAAAATTATTACACTATTAACTAATAAAAATTTGTGAAATAGATGACTTTTAAGATATGTAAGAGGGAAAATGCAATTGGTTGACATTGTAATTTTTAATTTTTTTTAATAAACATTGTAAAAATTATTGTACCACAAGGGTGTATACAAATTAAATCATCAATTAAGGTTGAAGTTCTTACCAGAAAGCAGAAAAACATATTAAGGTTGAAACTTTATTGTCAAGAAAAATAAGGTTAAAACTTAAAAGGAGTTGAGACACACAAACAGCGAGTGGCATCCTTGAGGAAGCGACGCAGCGTCACTCACTGGTTAGCGGCGTAACAATTTCATTTCCTTCGTTCGTTCTTTCCTTCGTTCGTCAGTGGAGAGAATAGAAGAGAAGGTAATGCCACTCCTTCTTTTTCTTCTCTTATTTTCCCTCTTCTTTCTTTCATCTCCGATCACTCCTCTACTTTTCTTCATCCCCTCTTCAGATCTTGCTTTCGATCTGATTCTCTCCCTACAATTTCGTCTCCTAAACTCAAATACACGCTCTTCTTTTTTCTCCAAACTTTTGTTTTTTGCTATACCGCTAAATGATTGAAAATTAGGGTTTTGACTAACACCTAGAACCCTATATTCCGTTGAAATTATCTATAGAATAGAATAACAAATTCTTTTCTTTAGTTCTTCTTTTAATCCATTACCGTTTCCAGATTACACTAATATATCAGTTTCTTTCTTTAGTTAGATTGATTGATTGATTACTTTGTTCTGATTTATCGAACAACTAAAACGTCGTCGTTGAGTAAATTACTTGGATAGCTCTCTCGTAAAACAACACCTGCTAAATGAATTACACCTAATTTTAAGATAGAATCATATGACAAGGAATGGTAGCAACAATCGGTCAAGGATATCAATGAGTAGAAATGTAGAAATTTTTGGGTGTTTGAAATAATAATTATTATGGATGTTCATTAATCTGATACCTTATTGTGCAATGGTCCTTTTCTTTTGGTTTAAGATTTTGTCCTACTTAAATTGCAGATTTGATGGCGTCAAAGTTGCAGGCTTTGCAGTCCAAAGCATGTCAAGCATCCCAATTTGTAGCCAAGCATGGAACTGGTTACTATAAGCAGTTGTTGGAGCAGAACAAGCAATACATTCAGGAGCCTCCTACAGTAGAGAAATGCAGTCTTCTGGCAAAGCAGTTATTTTACACCCGCCTTGCTAGGTATATTTTCTACTACAATTTTTTGTGTCTATATTTCTCTAATTATGTATGCTTTTGTTGTCCATAATTCGTTGGCTTCAAATAATGTTTTTGACATTCTTTATTACATGTGGATGTTGCCAGTTTTGTTTTTTTTTGACACATGGATGTCGCCGGTCATTGATATCAGTCTATCCTTTCCATTTACTGACAAGGGGGAAGCCCTAATGTTCAATCATTGTTGGTTGGAACCTATACTTGAAATACAAAGAAGACAGTCATAGACTCAGAAGCTTATTATGAAGTGTCTTACTTTTCTACTATTTGCATTAGTATTTTTCATGTTTGCTAGTTACCAGAAAAGACGATCATGTGATATATGGTAACATGAATCCTTTCTTAGCATTGATGTATCAGTAACTTGGTATGATACAGCCCGATAATATGTTTAGATATAGTTGTTCATGGAAAGGTATATGTGATGATACCATACCTTTGGTCAATTTTGGTAATTAGGGTTTGTGGGGTAGGATTTTACCTTGGACTCTCAGATAAGATCAGAATTCTGATCCTAAAATTTATAGAAACAGCAGAAGATTGATAGCAGACCAATGATCAAAAGAGTCTATGTAAAGAGGAATAGGAGCGTATAATTGGGAAATAAGATGGGATAGGTAGTTAAAGCTGTGTGCAACAGCAACTGTAACTAGTTACTGAAGTCCTCGTGTAACTGAACAATAAATAGCGAGAAGGGAAGGTTGTTTAGAAAGTTAGAGATTGACTCATTGAATATGAGAGCAAGGCACTCTCTGTAGTTCATTCTGAAACTCTAAAGTCTAAACCAGATATAGCAATGCAATTCTTGATTATATTGTAACTAGTTAGTGACTTCCTTGTGTAACTGAACTATAAATAGCTAGAAGAGAAGGTTGTTTAGTCAGTTAGAGATTGACTCATCGAATAGGAGAGCAAGGCACTCTCAATTTGCCTCTGTAGTTCATTTTGGAACTCTAAACCAGATATAGCAATACAATTCTTGATTCAATTCTTGCTTATTCTCTTTCTATCGTTGAGATCTTTTCAATGATATATTATGAATATATTCCTGTACCGAATAGTGTTCACAAAAACTATTTACAAGCCCTTGTGGATCCTAGAACTGATTGGACTCTTAGGTTTTGAAGAACTAAATTAATTGTTATTCACTGTTTTTTGGATTACCCGTAAGTAATTGAATTGAATCTCTAATTACAAAGCTGGACTTTCTAGGCTTCATAACTTATCAAATACACAAACCATAACCGTTTAGCAGTTCTAGACTTAAGTACAATGAACAATGAATCTTGAGTAAATAGAATATCCATTTCACTTCAATAATTTTTTGGATAAAATTGCACTTTTATGTTCCCAAGTTTTTTAGTTTTGCCAAAATGGTCCCCCAACTTTGTTTAGGGCGAATTTAGCCTCTAAAATTAAAACATTGCGAATTTGATCCTCATTTTTTTAATTGCACTTTTGGTTCCTCAAATTCATGGGTATTTTTGCACTTTTATTCCTTTACTTTTTCAGTACCCATGATCTTGTGAATAAACGTGCACAAAACCCACGATTTTGGGAACCTAAAGTGAAATTTAAAAGTAAAGTGAAATTTAAAAATATGGTGAGACCAAATTCACAACATCCGAGTTTTAGGAGGACAAAATCCACCTTAAAAAAGTTTGAAGACCATTTTTGCCAAACCGATAATTTTGGGGGACGAAAAAGTGCAATTTGGCCTAATTGTTTTCTACATCACAGTTGCCTTTTAAACACCCTTATCTTGGATTTGTGATTTATTAGTACTTAGCACTTAATGATACATGTAATTGAATCAAATGTTTGCTATAGATACATAGCTAAATATGCTGATGCTTGTTAGCAGCATTTCATCAGTGCTTTTACATATATGCTCCCAACTAATTAAGTTTTGGTTGCTTCTATTGCTACATATACCTTAAATTTCGACTCTTCAATATTTTGCAGTATACCTGGTCGATATGAGTCTTTCTGGAAGGAACTTGATTATGCCAAGCATTTCTGGAAGAACAGGCAAGAAATAAAGGTTGAAGATGCAGGTATTGCTGCTTTGTTTGGCTTGGAATGCTTTGCATGGTTTTGTGCTGGTGAGATTGTTGGAAGGGGATTTACTTTCACTGGTTACTATGTCTGACAGTAACAACTTCGTAATGTAAGATTTATAGGGGCTATATACTCCTTCCAATTCCAAAGCCAGTTATCCCGTCATTTACACATTGTCTAGATTTTGGGCATTTTGCAAGCAATTTATGTCTTTTTTTTTTTGAAAAAGGTTGTAAAACTAGTGGTAAATAAGCCTCAATAACCCCTTGTATTCGAAGCGGGATTGACCTTACGTGCTTCACTTATCATGTTGGAAAGCTGCGTTGTTCGCTTATCACGTTGGAAAGCCAATGGTATCATTGTTTTGTTTTACTCCGCATACAAAATTTACTTGAACTCGTTTTTTTTTGGATTGAGAGGGCTTTCGCCCAGAGAACTACACTACAACTGATTGAGGAGTAGACACTCCAACTACATCATTAGTAACTAACTAACTGTGTCGTAGCAGCTGATTAATTAAGGTTGCAACCTATATTAGCTAGGGGATTGACACAACTATTAGCTTCACTATAGATGTGTTTGATTCTTAGCTCCAAACCATCAGCCATCCAAGTCCAGATCTTGTTAAGCAATGCCAAACCTTCCCCACTGCCAGGGAGTTGGTTTAGCAAACTTTCAGCCACATTAGAGTCCATTTCTAGCTCAAGTCTTAATGAACCCATCTCCTTAGCAAATCTCAGTTCCTTGTAGGCTCCCCAAAGCTCAACCACGTACGCATTGCAATGCTCGAGCTGCCTTGCAAAACCCTTGATCCAATTCCCATCTGGGCTTTTAAATAAACCACCACAACCTGCTTTACCGTTCTCCAAGCAAACTCCACAACATGTCGTGGGCGCTTGCCCGGATCGATGACATCTTGAGCCTGTTTAGAGAAATTGACCAAAAGGAGCAATCAGACGGAGGTAGGTATATATGCAACAAAAGTGAGGAATTAATGTGGACTTTTTTTGACAAAAAATTAATGTGGATTTTGATCCTTGGTGATTTTTTCCAACTTGATTTTCTGACAGCATGACTGACTAATCTCACTACAAAATATTTAAAATCTACTTTCACCCCACATCCACATAGGATATATTACTAAAATGTTAGGTATATTAATGCACTTAAATGTCAAATAAATATCATATAAATTTAAAGAATAAACATATTTATACACTCAAAATTTTAGTAATAGAGACATCTTCATTTCTTTTGAGAAGTGGAGCGGATTTCTAGTCCCCCAAATGTAGCAACTAGTTATGAATCAGTTATTTTATGGGTGTTTGAAGAGCATGAAATGATGCATGAGCAAATATATCGGTTTCCTTAAAGAAGCATCAAGAGTCGAAACACAGTAACATCAGCGTGTTAAAAAGAAAACAAGGTTATCATGAAGCATTTTTTTAATGATGATTCATATTGAATACAAAATCCGTTTATATTTGTTCATGTGCTTTGGAAGTTTGGATGTTACTTGTTGTTATACAGGCCTGTTTACCCTTTCAAAAACAATATTAAAGTATTAATTTTTTCGCATTACTTTTCTTAATCTATCTCTCCCTTTCTCATCAGATCAAATTACCATCAATTTGAAAGTTCTGTACAAGTCTATTAATTTTGGAACAGGAAGGAGTAATTAATTTAAAAAAGAAATATTGTTTCTCTTGTTTTATGATTGGAGGACATAATTAAATAACGTGAATGCGTTGCAGATAAATAATGGACAATAATATATCAAAGGCAACAGTTTTCCCCAATCCAACAATTCTGCAGAGTGAGGGCTTAATGAAGGTGCTTAGATTCATTGATTGGCTTAATGCTGCTAGTGCTTAGTATGATTTGTCCTTTTTAACACAACCAGACATCAATTTTTTTTGTGTGGCAGTATATACTAGAGACCAGCGTTTACCCAAGAGAAGAAGAGACTCTCAAAGACCTGAGGAATGCAACTGCAAATCATCCTCTGTAATTATTCTTTATATTATAATATATACTATAGTTTATAGTTCATTATCGTATAATTTTTAGTGTCACACAGCTAACATTTGGAAACCTTTTTCTTAATGAAATAATATTGTTCAGTGGCTTCATGGGCACTGCACCTGATGCGGGTCAGCTAATAGCCTTGCTCTTGAAGCTTCTAAATGCTAAAAAGACAATTGAAGTTGGAGTTTTTACTGGATACTCTCTTCTCCTCACCGCACTTAACATTCCCGATGATGGAAAGGTTTGTATATATGTATCTTCAATCAGGTTTTTAATAAGAAAGGTTTGCTGCCATAGTTTGAGACGCGATATCAAAGCTTTTGATGTCTTCGCGACTGAAAAGCGACTGTCTCTACCTGCGCTGCAGATTATAGCCGTGGATCCAGATAGAAAAGCTTACGAGATAGGACTTCCATTCATCAAAAGGGCTGGTGTAGAACACAAGATTGACTTCATAGAGTCTCCAGCTTTACCAGTTCTGGATAAAGTCCTACAAGACGTAAGCAACTAAGCATTGCCATATTACACACACACATCCTTACGCACACGCGCACACATATACATACATGCAGTCGGAGATCTGTACAGTAATACAATTGGTGAGCTTGGAGTCGTCCGATTAAGATTAGATACCCAGGATTTTAAGAAGAGTTTTTATTATTACTTAATAAAAATTCCAACTTTATAATCTGAACCGTCCCAATCAAGATCAAACACTCTTGAACTTGTTGATTGTCCGATCTGCATGCAGTTCTGATTGCACACAAACCGGATCCCACATACATACATATCACCTAACAAGTCCTGAAGATAATGATGCAAGTTTTGTGTTCTGATGCAGCCAGCAAATGAAGGGACTTTTGACTTTGCCTTTGTTGATGCTGATAAAAATAACTATTGGAACTACCATGAGAGGCTTATCAAATTAGTTAAGATTGGTGGGATAGTTGCTTATGATAACACATTATGGGGTGGAACTGTTGCCTTGCCTGAAAGTGCAGTTTCAGAATCAAAAAGAGAATGGAGAAGATTTACACTTGCTTTCAACAAATCGATTTCAATGGATTGGCGTCTTGAAATTTCTTTTGTTTCGATAGGTGACGGGCTCATTATTTGCAGGCGCGTCCGCTGATCAATATATAATCCAAGTCACAGAGAGAGAGACACCATATGTTTTTTACCCAGCGACATTAAGATGTTATAATGTTTGAAATAACTTGAATGGTTCATTTCACAAAAAGAAGCTAGCTATATAATATGCTATATGTAATCATAGTTCAACATTGACATTGTTATAGTACTAATAATTAATGTTGTGATCTGACTTACCCTGATGGCTACAATTGAGTAGTAGTAATCTAAAATTCAATGTTCAAATGTGCATGTATTGGTGCTACAAAATAGTAGTGAAAGAATTAACAATTTTCATTGTATTATGCATATGACTCTTCCCCTTATATGTGTGAAACATGTGGTGCTTGCTTAGACGCTATAACCCACCGAAAAGCCCTAGTCAAGCTCAAGCCCAAACCACTGTAAAGCCACACTCTCTCGCAAACAAACAAACGCACACCGCCGGCGGTTTTCTCTTTTCTTTCCCCTCTTGTATTGTACCAGAAAAAAAGGCTCACCGGCGGTGCCTTGCGCAATTCAAATACAATTTCCAATACGGAAGGAACGTCAATGGAGGAGCTGCCGTATCCTCTGGTGGTCGAAATCCTGAGTCGACTAAGCGACTCATCTGATCTAGCGCGATGCAGAGTCGTTTCAAAGACCCTAAACGCAGCGTCGTACGACGTTCGATCGTTGACCCTGATATGTTGTATGTCTCGTTACGTCAATTCCCGATCACCGGAAACCAAACACCTCGTTACCCCTTTCAAAACTGTTTTCAAGCACCTCGTCCGCCACTGCCGTAACCTAGAATCCATCTCTCTCGACTACTCTCCCGGCGACATCTCTTTCGAGGACTTTAAACATATGTCCGACGATCTTCACTTCGTCGACTTCAATTTCATGAATGAATGGCTTCCTTCCATTTCTCACACCCTCAAATCATTATCCGTTTCCGATTTCGAAAAAGTTCAGACACGATCTGAAGCCTTATCCCTAATCTCTTCCACTTGTTAGCTTCTCAATTCTCAATTTCATTTTTATTTTTATATTTTTTTAATCTAATTTTTCTTCGTGTTCGTTCATTGCAGGTGGTGGTCTCCTTCAATTGGTGATTAGGGTTGCTTGGTTATCAGTGGATGGTTTGTGTTTGATGTCAACGCTCACAAATTTGACTCTTGAATTTGTAAGATTAGATGATGAGGATTTGAATAAAATCAATACTTGTTTCCCTAATCTTATGCATTTGAATCTTATTGGTGTTGATGGACTTAAAGAGCCTAAGATTAATCTTTCACATCTTAAAACTTGTCAATGGTCTGTTCCAAACGAACCTCTTTCATTGGCAATAGTTGCACCTAGTCTTGTTGATTTTCATCTTAAGATTGGCTGTGTTAGACCTAGGTTGATTTTCCTTGAAGCACCTTCATTATCCACTTTTAATTTCTCTTTTAAGAATACTGGTGAGCTTGTGTTGAAAAATTGTGGTAATATTCAATGCCTTCAGCTTGAAGTAGAATGGTTCCATGTTGAATGCATTTTTAGCATGTTTAAAAGTTGTGTCATGGTGAAGAGGCTAACATTGGATTTGGTCAGAAGAACACAAAGAGTTGAACTTGAAGCCAAATGGGGTGGGTTTGGGCTTGATGATTTGTTGGGTTATGTACCCAATGCTAGTTATGTTAGTTTAGGTTCTCGCTTAGCGCTTGATGGATGGATTATTATAGAAAGAAAGGTTTGAAAGATGGGGTTGGGATGAAGAATCTAAAAGAGCTTGTTGCTCGTATTGAAGTCCTTGAAATTGAGTTTACTCTTGCATATATTTCTGCTGTTTTGGATAAATTCACTGAATTGTCAAATGTTTCTCTGCTCATACACCGCGATATTGATTCTTGTGTTGCTGGCAACCTCATCTCAGTTTGCAGAAACAATTTCCCCAGAGTTAGATGGAGATGGGGGATATGGAAACTGGGTGTCAAGGATACTTGGGTCTCTGATAGCACCTAGTTTGTCTACTGGTTTATGTAAGAAAATTGGAGAGTGAACTTTGATTAGTTGTAGATATTGATCGATTTTGAATAAATTATGTTGAAGCAGCTTCATTGTATAAGTAAAATCCTTTTGAAGTGTATTGACAAACTAGAGGAAGTTTGAATAAACTGGATGAGTGATCAACAAGGGAGTAGTATGAACTGAGATGGCATCAGTGTCCAGAAAAGTGGTTAGGAACTGAGATGGCATCATGTTTTGGCTGATCTAGTTTCACTCCTAACATTGTGTTATGAGTTTATGACTTATGATCAATATATAATCCAAGTCAGAGAGGCACTCTTTAAGTTAAATAATACAGTTATGTTTACCATATGTTTTTTACCCAGCAACCTTCTTCACAGTAAGATGTTATAATGTTTGAAATAACATGAATGGTTCTTTTCACAAAGAGAAGCTATATGCTACATGTAATTTAATCATAATTCAACACTGACCTTGTTATAGTACTAATGTTGTGATCTGATTTCCCTGATAAAAACTCAATTCTAATCAATGTAGGAGCTATGGCTACAATTGAGTAACAATCTAAAATTCAATGTTCAAATGTGCATATATTGGTGCTATAACAGGCTAGTGAAAGAACTTACAATTTTCATTGCATTTTGCATATGGCTCTTCCTTTAATATGTGTGAAACATGTGGTGCTTGCTTAGACGCTAGTCAGACACATTCTTTGGACCAATTTTAGTGATTAACCAACAATGTTTTCTAAACATATCATCAAGACTTTCAGATCATGGTTCAATTAGTTTATTCGATTCAACTATGGTTGAGTTTTACAACTAATAAATTAATAATTAATAAATTTATAATAAAAAAAATTGTATTTTAGAGAAAAAGTAAATAAAAAATGTTATTTCCAAGGGTTCAACTTAATCAATCAGCAATTTGACCGTAATTTAATTTGATTCTAGACGGTTCGATTTGACTGCAGTTCAACTAGGATTGGACTAACAGCCAAATTGACTGATTCCTAGTTCAATAGCCGGTTGAGTTTTCAAAATATTGTTAAATAACTAGTGTGGTGACCCGTGCGATGCACGGGGCCAAAGCTTCAGGTGCTATGGAAGGATAATGGTGCCAAAAATAGTTAATAATGAGTGAAGAGAAACTTTGAGTGCCAAAGTTTGTCATGCTATAGTTCTTAACTTACCATAATGGAAGAACAACTTTACACCAAAAAGGGTTAAACATTATTGTTTTATTTCGCATTGCAGCATATGAGGAAAACAACAAAAGAGATTACCAAAAAAAACAAACACAACTTGAAGCCATTTTGTTCAGCTATTTTTCTATAACACCATAGGTTTTAAACATACACAACATTCCAAGTTAAACAGAAAATGAAGGTTACACTTTCTTGCACGCCAAAACAGATTGCTTTATAAGAATACACCAATTTATTTTGCTTGCTCTTGAGGTCTAAATATAAACCAATAGCTAATGCAATGTGTTTGCCAAATATGAAGGCTCTTGCTTCAATGCCTGCAACATGTCACACAAAAACCTATTAGAGACAAATTAGTAATTAGTAAGGTAGTAAGTTATTTTGATAATTAGATTCAAAACAATTGTTATATAAAAGAAGAAATTAAGGCATGTATCAGGAAAAGACAGGAACATGCATTATGCAAATTTGCTAGTCACAAGAGAGGTAAATGTAAATGTAGAACACAATTTTTTCCATTCCCAAGGGTCATCATCACTCATCAAGCATAAATAAGATATAATTCCATTCCAGCAACCAATAATGAGTAAAAGTATTTAAAGCGGACTAAAAAAATTGACATAAGTTTGTGACAATTCTATAGTAGTTAAAACTTCGAATTTCTATACATTGTAACTTTGCAAATCAATTAAGGAAAACATCGCTTTGTAATCTCTTCACTAATAACATAGAGCTATAAAACCACAACCATATAATTGAGGCACCCAGACAACTCCAAACAAAATCAAGCATCGAGAGTTGAGACCAATCTAGAAGAAATATTTTATTTGACAATCAAAAGATAATGAAAAGAAAAGAGCGATGGAAAGAAGCACAATCGAAAAACACAAACAAAACTCCGATCAAAATCCCCATCCAAATTTTGCAAGGACGATAAGAAAGTAGCACAAAGTTGTCCTGAAGAAGATCATTCGGTACCCAAACTTCAGGCTCTACCATTGCTTGTTGCCACACCTGTACCTAATGGAACGAAAAGGCTCCAGTTGAGCATGAGGTATACTTAAGACCTCTAACTCTATATTTGGTTCCTCTTCCTAATGAGGAATATGAATTCAGAAGGATTAATAAGGCAAACACAAATTTACACACAATTGGCTCTGTTTTGCCAGCAACTTTGGCTCAAGGATGCAATCTATGATTTACCTCATGTGTAGTATCAACACCGATAATGCATGAAAGAGAAGTTCCACAATTTAAGTTGCTACAAATAATTTGATTCACTACCCTTTTAAAAGCATATCAATATATAGAAAACATCTTAAGAAAAAAGATGAAATATAAGTTTAGGCTAACAATTATTATAACTACAAAAAGAAAGCAAATGATAAAGCCTACCAAGGAATCATCATCCTCTTTAAATTGCACCTTTCATCCGAAATTATTATTTTACTGCGCAGATAGAAGTAACAACTAATAAAGTCAAAAGGACTTCTATACTCCCAAAATATCTGGTTTATGGTTCATCTTGGGACAGAAAATATTGGTTTATGCCAAAACAAAATTGATAACAACTGATAAAGTCAAAAACAATTTTTGTAAAGGAAAAGTGGGATACCTTCGATAATTAATAGATGGATATCGACAACATATGACATCTCCAAACTGATATTTTCTTGTATTAAGCGTTAGATTCAACTTCAAAATGAACAACCGAAACACCTGCAAAATTGAGATATAATTTCTGGATCCATGAAAAGTACCCACTGAATAAGAAGAGTTGCAAAAGACACCTTTTTAAGCATTCTGATTACTTGGTAACGATATTGAATCTCTAAACGATTCAAGACTCATTATCAAGGAAAGAAACGTCGCAAACAAGGTAAGTGAAGATGATCCAAATTTGCTTTAATTCCTCCACGCAGCAAACTTTCGGGCCTCGTGATTCTAATATGTATTGAGGAAGTTGTGTGGTCTTACCACATCCAGCTTCACCGAGACAACAATGACCGCAAATTTTCATTAATGATACCAATTAATACACAATATCATTCTCGATTCAAAGACAAGCATAATGGCATTCCTAGTCTCTATAAGAAATAGACCAAAAAAAAAAAAAATACAATTCATGCTACCCATTCTAAATAATCATTTGCTCGTAAACTATACGGTGTATGAATTTGATTGTTGGCTTTTGACTCATCAGTAACATATAAAAACACAACGGAGGTACAAATTTTACCAAAGCACACTGCATCGCTTGTTGTTTAATTTACAAACCCAAGCTCAAATTTGTTCGATTTGTTTGAAATTGTCTAAACATGTGTATTCAAGTATCTTATCTCTCCATGTCTGTCCTTTTTTTGTGCTTCACTCTGCCATCTAAACAATTCACATGCTCACTTGATTTGATATGCAATATGGTTCATGCCTATGTGAATGGTTTACATATGATGTAATACAATTACAATAGTGATGTGCTGCACACTACTAAAATAGAGATTAAAAAAATTTAGTTGAGGTATAGTATAACCATTGCTTGTTTGTGCATAAAAACACACTTTTGAATAATAATATCCTGATTTATCATAGACCAACCACATATTTCACGAGTAAAAAAAATTGATCGCTATTCACACTAAGACATCATAAATCAATGTAGTCTTAATTTCTTAAATATAGAACTAAACATGGGCGTCATATACTAAAGCCACTTTTCAATTGCAAATAAAAATAATCCATTGAAGGAAAATATTAACGAATTACAAATCACAGAGGGCACTAAAAGAGGAAATAGAAATAGCCAAAAGTCATAATCCATAAACATTAAAACAGAAAGTATAATCTATTGCTAAACAACTATCATATAATGGAAAACCGGATGTTGAATACATGAATGCAATCAAATAAACCCAAATTTACATTCTCAAATTGAAGAACATTCCCATATGAAGAAAAAATAAATAACCAATCATTTGAGGTTTTTCCTCATCATTAAGACATTTCATCAAACTTAACATGTGCACAATCCTCATATTTTTATTATCAAACAGAAGATGAAGCAAATGACAAAATAAATAAAGAGATGAAGGCACCCTTATTTTTAAATGCAGAAAGAACAAAACCCAAATTAGGGGAAGAACAATAAACTAATCTTACCCTTTTTAAATGCGCATAACCGAGTTCAAGGAAAGAACAAAGAACAAAACCCATTGACAATATGGTGGAGAAACTAACATTGAAGTTTGAGTGAGGAATAAATCAATATCTAGATTTCTCGCACTGCAAAAAAAAAAACCCAACATCGAAACCGAATTTTGAAGGAACAAAGGAAATGAAAAGAGAAAATGATAAAAAGTGTCATAATAGTTACTTACAACTTGAAGAAGGCTACCGATGTTGACTTGCATGCATTTTTCTCCCTTCTCTTCTCTCTGCTTTTGCTTAGATTGTTGTTGGTAGCAACTTTTGGGCTTTTGATCGTAGGGTTTTCAATTGAGTTGTGATGTGGGCATCTCGACTTCTTCTCTTCTTTCTCGCGTCGGGGATGGGTGGTAGAGAGAGAAGAGATAGCGACAGAGAGACAGTGGGCGGGAGGATATGGGTTTGGCCGCGGTGAGGGTGTGGGTTTTGGTCACTACTGAGGAGATCAAGGAAGGAAAAAGGAAGGGGGAGAGGATTCAACAGCGCAAAATGGATGAAGGGGGAGGTTTTCTTTGCGTGTGAGAATTGTTATGTCTCAAGGAAGAGTGAGGAAACTTGCAAGAAAGACCAAAACCAACAGAGAGAAGGAAAGCATGGAAGACAAGTGGCGAAACATACCGCAAAAAAATCTTTGAGACCATTCTCCTCACGCTGCACACCAAATCTCTTGAGTGAAGGAATATGAAGAACATTATTTCACATGATATTGAATGGTTGGCACACATGGCGTATAATCGGTGGAGCTGATGGGGCGGTGAACACCACACATGGCGGCGACTTCATCAAGGAGGAATTGGAGGGAAATGACATGGCAAAGGTGATGTGGAGACTCAACAAGATGTATTGTCTTTGATACTGCTATCATTGTCTTGATAGAGAGAGAGAGGCTAAGTTTTGGTGGCAATGTGTAAGTCCACGCTACACTAGTACATTTAGGAAGAAGCCCACAGAACATAACTATTAACGTTTAATTGCATTTTGGTCCTTCAAAATTTGTGTTGTTGGAGCACTAATGGTTGTTCACTCCCAAAATTTAAGATTTAGAGTCAAAACTTTAGCGTGGACACATTGATTTGTAATATTGAGAGAAATCTTAATCTTCATGTTTTGAATGTTGGTCAAATCCCATCAAATGTTTGCAAGCAATATGATTTGCTTTTGTTGGGCGTGATTTTAAGGTTGTTATGTGTTGGAATGGTCTTTGTTGGCTTACCGTCACTATTTTGTCAAGTTGTTGTTATGCTGTTGTGGTGTTTTTATGCAAAGGTATTGTCTTGGCTGTTGTTGGTTTGCTGTTATACTGCCCCTGATAACAGTTTTGTTGTTTCATTTCTGTTGTATTAATTTTTGTATCATAGTATAGTTGGTTTTGTTGTTTCGTTCTTTTTGTGGTACTCCTTTTCATCTTTGGGTATTTTTCTCATCAAGATTTTATTCAAGAGGTTTTATCAGACCCCAAGTTAACGTAAGGGTTAGAGTCTCTACTCAGTACTCCCCTTAATAATATCATTTTCTTATAAAAAAATATTTTTCACATTAAAAGTGTAAAAAATTAATCAATGATTTTTTTAATTAATGATTTTGAGTAGCCATAAATACAATAAAAAGGTAGAGAGATTTTTTTTGGTTCGGACTATTGTTTGCCACTCACGAAGTGTTTTAATGCTTTCAACTTAAGACTAAATTATGTCCGTGCTTAATATCAAATTTCGCATTTGCCAAAAATGAGTTTGTCCACTGCAGAAATCGAACTCGGGAGCACTGACTCCCTGTGTTCCAGGGTAGATTAAGCCAACTGGACTAGCAATGTTGGTAAAAAGGTAGAGATATTTTTTTTTTGCTAAATACCACTTTTAGTCATTTATCTTTGCTCTAAGTTTACTTTGGTCCTTTATCAATTTTTTGGTCCATTTTGGTCATTTATCTTTAATTTGTTTTATTTTGGTCCTTTATCTTTCATTTATTGTTTCATTTTGGTCCTCTTAAACAAAAATAAAAAAAATAAAGAACACCATGAATGTGCTCAAGAACACCAAGAACACTTTGATTTCTTGTTTATTGAATAACTCATGCAATACGCGACCAAAATGTTCTGTTTAAGAGGACCAAAATGAAACAATAAATGAAAGATAAAAGACTAAAGTGAAACAAAAAAAAAAGATAAATGACCAAACTGACACAAAAATGAAAGATAAATGACCAAAACGGAGCAAAAAAAAGATAAAGGACAAAAGTGAAACTTAGAGCAAAAATAAATGACCAAAAGTGATATTTAGCCTATTTTTTTTGTTACAAAAAGTTCAGATAAATTGGGCTCACTAGGATCACGGCTCTTTAAACACTTAAAGAGGTGTCTACAATTGAGTCTCCAAAGAATCCTCACTTTGATAGTGAGAGTTGAACCAACATTTTTCAGAGAATGAGTCAACTCTAAAGTGTGAGGTCAAAATTACTTAAAATAAAATAGAGGGACCCAATTCACTAAATTGAGACGGTTGAGGGAAAAAATGCAATTAAAACGATAGAATTCTATAGCCACTCTCACTCGCAAACAAAACGCACACCGACGGTGTCGTGCGCAACTCAAATGCAATTTCCAATACCGTAGATCAATGGAGGAGCTGCCGTATCCATTGGTGGTCGAAATCCTGACTCGACTAAACGACTCATCTGATCTATCACGATGTAGAGTCGTTTCAAAGACCCTAAACGCAGCGTCGTACGACGTTCGATCGTTGACTCTGGTATGTTCCACGTTACGTTACGTCAATTCCCGATCACCGGAAACCAAACACCTCGTTACCCCTTTCAAAACCGTTTTCAAGCACCTCGTTCGTCACTCCCGTAACCTTGAATCCATTTCTCTCGGCCTCTCTCTCGGCGACATCTCGTTCGACGACTTTGAAGATGAAGCCGACGATCTTCACCTCACCGACTTCAATTTCATGAATGAATGGCTTCCTTCCATTTCTCACACCCTCAAATCATTATCCGTTTCCGATTTTTGGTTTCAATCTTGTTGGAGACGATCTGAAGCCTTATCCCTCATCTCTTCCACTTGTTAGCTTCTCAATTCTCAATTATCAATTATCAATTTCATTTTTATTTTATTTTATTTTGATTTGTTTTCCTTTTTTATCTAATTTTGCTTCGTGTTCGTTCACTGCAGGTGCTGGTCTGGTTCAATTGGTGATTAGGAATGCTTGGTTATCAGTGGATGGTTTGTGTTTGATGTCAACGCTCACAAATTTGACTCTTGAATTTGTAAGATTAGATGATGAGGATTTGAATAAAATCAATACTTGTTTCCCTAATCTTATGCATTTGAATCTTATTGGTGTTGGTGGACTTAAAGAGCCTAAGATTAATCTTTCACATCTTAAAACTTGTCAATGGTCTGTTTCAAATGCTCCTCTCTCATTGGTAATAGTTGCACCTAGTCTTGTTGATTTTCATCTTAAGTGTGTTAAACCTAGGTTGATTTACCTTGAAGTACCTTCATTATCCACTTTTAATTTCTCTCTTGAGAATACTGATGAGCTTGTGTTGAAAAATTGTGGTAATATTCAATGCCTTCAGCTTGAAGTAGAATGCTTCTATGTTGGTTTTGTTTTTAGTATGTTTCGTCGTTGCGTCGCGGTGAAGAGGCTAACATTGGATTTGGGGAGAAGAACACAAAGAGTTGAAGGTGAAGAAGTGGGAGAGTTTGGGCTTGATAGTTTGTTGGGTTATGTGCCAAATGCTAGTTATGTTAGTTTAGGTTCTGGGGCTTGGCGTGTGATGGAGAATTCTTTCAGAAAGGGAGGTTTGAAAGATGGGGTTGGGATGAAGAAACTAAAAGAGCTTGTTGCTCGTATTGAAGTCCTTGAAATTGAGTTTACTCTTGCATTTATTTCCTCTGTTTTGGATCAATGCACTGAATTGTCAAATGTTTCTCTGCTCATACACCGCGATGTTGATTCCTGTGTTGCTGGAAACCTCATCTCGGTGTGCAGAAGCAAATTTCCCAGAGTTAGATGGAGATGGGGGATATGGAAAGAGGGTGTCAAGGATGCTTGGGTCTCTGATAGCACATAGTTTGTGTAAGAAAATTGTAGTGAGAGTCAACTTTGATTTGTTGTAGATATTGACAGATTTTGAATAAATTTTGTTGAAGCAGCTTCAACATGAAATATCAAAACAAACCTTTTGAAGTGTATTGGCAAACTAGAGGAAGTTTGAATAAACTGGATGAGTGATCAACAAGGAGGAGTATGAACTGTGATGGCATCAGTGTCCAGAAAAGTAGTTAGGAACTGTATTTACAAAGTAGATGAAGAGGAAACAAGATAAATGAGAATTGGTGTTCTTCTGTGGATTTGTGTATGAAATATCAATCAGCATTATCATGATAATAGTTAATTGTCTGGAAGATCCCATATTGTGGATAGTTTTTTTGTTTATTTTTACTTTCTCTTGTTTTGTATAGATCTTTGTCCTGGTCATGATCACAACCCACCTCTTGTGGGCATATGTATATTCTTGGATTATTCATCCTTATTGTTATTTCACATGCGTACTTGGGATCTATTGGAATGAAAATCTGTATTTTATGGGCTTTTGTTTTTTTGTTAAAAAAATTGTTCGTTTCAGCTATTACCAAATTCATTGAACATTATTGATTTTATAAATGACCGGGGGAAGAGTCTTTTGCAATCGTGTTGATAGCATCCTTTGCACCTTAGAGCATCTTCAATGGTGGTTTTTATTGAGTTCGTAGATGTAAGAACTTACTTTTTTTGGGGTTCTCTATTCACCATTGGGGTTGGTCAGGATAGAGGAGAAAGGTGAGCATCAAATAATTTGGGTTCTTTGTGGGGAACCTATTATGGCAAACAATTAATAATTTTTATTTGCTTTCGAAGAGAGGGAGGTAAACTTTAATTGAATACAAGAAATTAATATGGAGGAGTGGACCTCATTTAAGAACCAATATTGATTCAACATTGAAGATGCTCTTAGTGCACTTCAGGGTATCTCCACATGCTTCAGCGTTTTTAGATTGGTTAAAGTAACTTGGAGAGGGATATTAATCTTCTCTATTTATTGACAGAGATATTCATCATCGGAATCTTCTCCATTGACAGAGATATTCATCATCTGAGTTGGAAAGTAAAATGTTACTATTTTGGAAGAGAAATTAGCCTTCTCCAATTGGAGCAACTTTAATAGCTTGAAAATAGCATTGATAACGAAGAAAAGAAGATGCATAATAAAAAAAATCATTCAGTAGTGCTATTTCAAGCGAAAGATTTTTGCTAAAAGGCGGCAACGAAACACTGTCATCAAAATCGTGGTTGAAAAAATACACATATTAGTGACGCCGGAAAAGGTTTTTGATAAGTTGCATTAGAAAAAGTGAACAGATGACCCGATAACTCATCACACCTCATTTGTTGGTGAATTTCACGAATTGTTTTCGCTGTAAACAACATTTTCTAAATTAAAAAAAATTGCAAGAACTATCTTCAACTTCACATTCTTTTCTCTTTCACGGTTTCTTACAGAAGCAAAATGGGGTATCAAGTCATCAACGAACCTCACTTGCTTATTGAAGACCCACAAACTCATTGCCATAAAACCCACCACCACCTCACCCAAGAACTCGTCTCTCTCAACTCCCCACCACCATCAGCAACAATAACAACCACCTCCTCTACCATCAAATTTGGGTTTAATTTGGGATTAGGGTTTAATGTTGAATTTGAAAATTGTGGGTTTAATTTGGGATTAGGGTTTAATGTTAAATTTGAAAGTTGTGAGTTGCTAGGTTTAATTTGGAGTTGAGAAGGGAGGGATTTTGGCTCTATTTTTCTTGCTTTTGTTGTTTTTGTTGATTTTGTTGCTCTTCTTCTTCCCAATTTTGAGTGTATTCCAAACCTCTACGACACACATAAACATTTAAAATTTGGTGGTGATGGAGAAGAAAAAGAATAATAAGAAATAATGAAAAGTAAAAAAAAATAATGATTTGACTGCCAAATAAACATTTAAAATAAACAAAAATGAATATTAAATGACACGTCATAATTTCGTTAGACACATCAACTTTTTTGTAAACGTCTCACTAACAGAAGGATGTATTAAAAAAAAATTATTTTGTAGGGACTTATTTAAGAAAAAAACTTTTGCAATGATTTATTTAAAAAACAGTTATATTTTTTGGGACGAAAAACATATTTAAACAAAAAATAAAAGAAAAGAAAAAATAACGCAGACGCAGAATGGGTGGGAGTAACGTGTAACCCAATAAAAGAGTTGGAGTTAGTATATGTCACTAGCGCTCGGTGGTTAAGTGTTTACTGAATATTTATTAGATAATGATATTGTCTGTGGGCTAAGTTTGAGACTCGAGAGTGAAGAAGAATGGAATTACTTCCGTCAGGGGCAGCTCCGATCTCAAAGAAACAAGGGTTCCGATCACTGAAACTGGTGAACGCCGACATGGAACAACTCCTCACAGAGCAACCACTTGGCGTGGACTACGGCACACTCGATAACGGTCTTCACTACTACGTTCGTTGCAATTCCAAACCACGCATGAGAGCTGCTCTTGCACTTGCCGTCAGAGTCGGGTAACCTAACTTCATCTTTTCTTCTAATTGTTCATTTCTACATCGCCAATTACAATCATGAATTCCTTAATCAATCCTCATTGTAATCGCAGATCAGTTCTTGAAGAAGAGAATGAACGTGGAGTTGCTCATATTGTTGAACACCTTGCTTTCAGTGCTACAAAGAAATACACTAATCATGATATCGTTAAGTTTCTTGAAAGTATCGGAGCTGAATTTGGTGCTTGTCAGAATGCCGTAACTTCTGCCGACGACACCATTTATGAACTGTTGGTTCCTGTTGACAAGCCTGAGTTGTTGTCTCAGGCCATTTCGATTTTGGCAGAATTCAGTTCAGAGGTATCTATCAACCATGCTCTGTTTTCTTTCTCTAGTTTTTTATTTATTGATTGTAATAAATTAGTTTGTTCTGTGTAGATTCGGGTCTCAAAAGATGACTTGGAGAAAGAAAGAGGAGCTGTCATGGAAGAGTACAGGGGAAGCAGAAATGCTACTGGGAGGCTGCAGGAGGCTCATTGGATTTTATTAATGGAAGGTTCAAAGGTACAGTTATCCAACATTTGCTGCTATTAGTTTATGTTAAAATGATATTCTAGCTTAGTCATACGTGATTTTTGGGAATTTTCGATCAATGTATTATGTATGTTGTTTCATTAAGTGATTAATTGATTGCAGTATGCTGAAAGGTTACCAATTGGAGTTGAGAAAGTGATTCGGACTGTTTCTCCTGAGACTGTAAGGCATTTTTACAAGAAGTGGTATCATTTATGTAATATGGCTGTCATAGCAGTGGGAGATTTTTCTGATACACAGGTTCTTTTTGTTATTTATCTCTTTCATGATTGTGTTGTTTTTGTCATTATTTCTACTAACCTCTTTCCCTCTTACGATTTCAGAGTGTGGTTGAGTTAATAAATGCTCATTTTGGCCCGAAAGTTCCAGCACCCGATCCCCTACCTATACCGACATTCCAGGTTCCATCACATGATGAGCCACGATTTTCTTGTTTTGTTGAATCTGAAGCTGCTGGGGTAAGTAAGTAACGAATCATTAACTTCCAGTGCAATTTTCCTTGGGTTTTCATTAGTAATTTTGTCTTGTTTGGATCTTAACATGTTATTTTGGGTTTCCCGAATAACAGTCTGCAGTAATGATTAGTTATAAGATGCCAGCGACTGAGCTTAGAAAAGTAAAAGACTACAAAGACTTACTTGCAGAGTCAATGTTCCACTATGCATTAAACCAGAGATTCTTTAAGATATCACGTTGGAAGGATCCACCCTATTTCTCATGCTCAGCTTCTGCTGATGTTCTAGTCCGTCCATTAAAGGCCAATATAATAACTTCATCTTGCAGGGGAAAAGGAACTCTAGAGGCCCTGGAATCAATGTTAATAGAGGTGCTTTCATTTTGATATCATTAGCTGCTTCTCTCTCTCTCTCTCTCACACACACACACACACAGGCACAGACTTTCTTCTTCCACTTTCCTTCTTTTCTCCTTTTTTTCTTTCCAAATTTATGACATTATTTTATATTTCAGGTTGCAAGGGTGCGGCTTCATGGCTTTTCAGAGCGTGAAATATCTATAGTTCGTGCTCTGCTACTGTCGGAGATTGAATCTGCCTATTTGGAGCGAGATCAAATTCAATCTACCAGCTTGAGAGATGAATATTTGCAAGTATGTTATATTATATTATATAATGTTCCTTTCCTCATATTAAAATGGATAATAACAAACTGTGGATGATTTTTGATATAATATTCTCTTTGTTCATGCAGCATTTTCTCCACAACGAACCTGTTGTTGGGATTGAGTATGAAGCTCAACTTCAAAAGACTCTTCTACCACGTGAGTTGATATATCACATGCTTTTGTTTCCTGATACCAAATATCAAATTTCTGGAGAAATTGAACTTATGTTAGTTATTTATAACCCTCAGATATATCAGCATTAGAGGTCTCCAAATATTCTGAGAAATTACTGACGTCTTGTAGTTGTGTGATAAAGACCATTGAGCCCCAAGCATTTGCTGTGCTTGATGATCTGAAAAATGTTGTTAAGAAAGTCAATTTTATGGAGGAAGAGGGTAGAATTTCTTTGTGGGATGATGAACATGTTCCAGAAGAAATTGTCACTACAAAGCCAACTATGGGGTGAGTTCAAAGGGAAATATCTTTCTGTATCTTGTAGATTACACTTACATTTTCCTACATAGTTCTTTGCTTTATGACTTTTGGCTCACCTCATAAATTAGGCATCAGTCCAAAGTGTAATGCACATGCATATGATCTTGTAAGTAGTCATTGTCGGTAATTAATATAATCAGTGTTGTTAGTGGCCATGGCGACGCCATGGCAGAATGGCATGGCGGATTTTGTGCCAACCTCCATAAACAATTTCTAAGTGCCACCCACCATGGCAGCATCATAGGTTGCAATCCTACAATTATGCTACGGAATTTGGCCATCCGCCATATATGACAATTGACAACATTGCATGTAATCAAGTTTCAACTCTACGTCTCTGCTGTTATTCAGTAGTTCCTGGGTTACCGCTTTAAGCTTTCCGACATCATATAATATAATCAACAGATTCAACCAGGCATTTTCCTTGTTCTTCCTGTGAGATAATAGTTGCAGTTTTAGTGATTATCATGAGATCATTGTAATGTGATATGCATGAAATTTAAGTGGTTCTTTTTGTAACTCTTCTTACTAAGTGTTGGATTCAGCTAATGAAAGTATAGGAAGTTCTTTTACCTTGGCAGGTACTTACTATAGTTGTTTGGGCATATTTCTCCAGTTCTTCTTCATTCTAATCCTCTCTGCACATCTAGTTATAATATCAATATCAATATCAATTATTCAAATTAGATTTCAGAACCATTGCAGAAAAGTTAAAAAGCTCCCTTGGTTTTTCCTGTAGGACTCATTGTTTATGCTTTTAGCTATTTTTCTTTCCTTTGCCATTAGGCTGTGTTTCATTAAACCTCAATTGTTCATTGTTCTTAGCAGTAAGATGTTAATATATATGTTTAATCACTTAATGTAATAGTTATTAAACTGTTTTATGGTTTAAGTTCCCGTCTTTACGGAATGTGACCTGTTCATGCTGTAGAGTGGTTGTTATTATCTCTGGTTTAGTTAGATCATTTTCTTCCAGTAAAATTTTTGTTTGGGAAGTAACTTTCTTATCTCATTTTTCACTCTTCAAATTAGGTATGTTGTGAAGGAATTGGAATATTCAAATATTGGAGCCACTGAACTAATTCTATCAAATGGGATGCGGATATGCTATAAGCGAACAGACTTTCTTGATGATCAGGTTGGATTATCAAGTTTATCATAGTTCATTCGTATTTCTTAAAGAGACACTGACCAACTTGTGACCAACTTTATCATTAATTTAACGAGCTTAATTTTCAACTCTAGATCAACTCGTTGGGTTCATGAGCTAATTTCCGAGTCGGGTCTCAAACTATCTTCGAGTTGGTTCGGTTCATTCTAGCCTTACCCGTGATCTACTTGACAATCAATACACAGTAGCTTTGAGCCACAATTCAGTCCTTTATTCAAAGGCCAAACATATCGAGCTAGTCATATTCCTTGTCCCGGAAAAAGATCTTAATAAGTCTCTGATAGTTTCTTATTTTCCTGCTTGGGAGCTCGGGCACATATTGCAGATATACTGACGAAACCGCAGCCCAAGTGTAAATTCTGTGAGTTACGAGACAAACTCGGAGTTCTAAGCTGCCCACACTCTCACCCTAGTTTGAGGAGTAATAGAGTCGAACAATCTGGTTTCTGTTATGTAACCTAACCACAGTACCACACACTGCAATTAAGCATGTGATGTAATCAGTTTGTTAGGACTGTTAATTGTTTGACAGATCAGCAAGTTTGTTAGAGCTAATTGTATTACACTCGGGTATTATGAATATGCAATCACTGTATCTGAATAAATTTAGGAAATCAATTTACAAATCTCTGAAATCATCTTCTCTCTTGATCAGATTAAGTTTCGGTTTTTTTGTAACTTGAAATTGGTAGCATATGCATACATTTATTATTAGGCATCTGCTCATATTCTTACTTCGGTGGGTGGTGTTTCATTATTTTTGGTGTTAGAATTTTAGCATGAAAGTTTTCAGTTCTAATCTTAAGATGTGAACAACAGGTTATCTTCACAGGGTATTCCTATGGGGGCTTGTCTGAACTCACAGAGAGTGAGTATTTTTCTTGCTCAATGGGACCAACCATTGCTGGGGAAATTGGTGTGTTTGGTTATAGACCATCTGTCCTAATGGATATGCTTGCTGGCAAGAGAGCTGAAGTTGGTACCACGGTTGGTGCATATATGAGAACTTTTTCTGGAGACTGTTCACCGACAGACCTTGAAACTGCCTTGCAGGTATATTTGACTTTTTATTGAATGCATAATATATTTCTCCTTTTTTTCTTGTACATTTTCTGGCCATAACTTGAATATATCAAACCATTTATATCTAAGTTATATGGTGACAGTGTTGGTAGCCATATGTTATATTCTCAACGTGTGATATCTTTTTCTATTGTTGTGTTATCTTTTTCTACTTGTTTTTTCGCCTATTATTTATTTATTTGTTCATTTACTTTTCAGCTTGTCTATCAGCTGTTTACAACAAATTTAACACCAGGCGAAGAAGATGTCAAAATAGTGATGCAAATGGCTGAAGAAGCAGTCAGTGCTCAAGATAGGGATCCATATACCGCTTTTAAAAACCGTGTAAAGGAGCTTAATTATGGAAACTCCTTTTTTTTCAGGGTATGGCTGTTTTCTGGTGCCAATTAAATCATTGACAGAATTAACTACTTTCAACTTTCAACTAGTCATTTCGTATGCAGGCTATTAAAAAAAGTGACCTACAAAAGGTTGATCCACTCAAAGCTTGTGAATACTTCAGCAAATGTTTCAGAGATCCTTCAACTTTTACCGTTGTGATTGTTGGGAACATTGATCCTACTATTGCGCTGCCCTTAATATCGCAGTACCTAGTGAGTATAAATCCATTTAGCAAAAGCCCATAGACCTTGAATTATTCTATACCGACTGATTTCTTTCCATGCAGGGTGGGATACCAAAGCCTCCTGAACCGATTATGCATTTTAGCCGTGATGAGCTGAAAGGATTGCCTTTCACTTTTCCAACAGCCATCCATAGGTACATCAATGCATTGCTTTCACAAACAAAAGATGTTGGTGTTTTAATAATAATTGTTGTGTAGTTTTGTACCTGCAAGAAAAAGGACAAAACTTACATGCATTGCCATCTATGCTGTTTTTACGGTTGACAACCCAAAGTATAACACTTGCACTGTTCACTTTTAATGGTAAAAGGTTTCCTTTTTCTTTAATGACTCTCGTTTTCTCTAATGACTCCGTCTTTCTGCCTCCCTCCTCAGCTCATCTAGTCTGTAACTACAATCCTTGTTGCGCAGGTAGCTTTCTTTCACCTACTCAACCGCAATGAACAATTACACGATTCCCTGCTATCCAAATTTTCACCTAACCATGGCATCTCAGTCCAATTGATTCGACTCCTGCTCCATATAAACTAGAATTAGTGTCTTTTTTTTACAACTTGCATTTCTAGTTTTATTTTGCAATTCAATATCTTCTCCCGAAGTAACTATGAAAATACCCATATAATAAACAAGTAAACATGGCAATGCTCTTCCCAGCCTTTGACATGATCATTATTATCATTTAAAAAAAACATTTTTTTCTCAAACAATCAAAGAATGCTCAAATTGGAAATCTCAGGGGAGGTCGAGAAGATAGATGTTGAAATTGAGAAGAAAAAGGAAAAATGGAAATCATGGTGGTTGTTATCATGAAGTTGTCACTGCTGGCATTGGTAGGCCAGGAGGAAAATGGGGATGTGGAGGTTCAAGTTCTGATTTTAGAAGAAGAGGAGGATGAAGGGTTTAGAGAATTTTATTTCAAGTTTATTAGTTAACGGGAATTCTGTAAACGGTGCTAGGGTATTAAAATGATATGGACACATGTTTTGTTTTAATTTGATAACAGTAAAAACATGTATAGAAATGCACCTAAATTCTGTCCCAAGAAAAATTGTGAAACATTAGTTAGGCTCTCAAATAAACTATATGTTTTTCTGCCCAATTGTATATTTGGTCCCTCTAGTTTGGGCCAAGTGAGATTGTGGTCTCAATTTTTTTGAAAGCCAATTAAGTGCCTCTATTTTTAAAATTATCCAAATTCAATCCCTTTGTCAATGTTTTACTATCTAAAACCCTTAAATCATTACTTTCTATCCATGTATTTGTGGGTTTATAATGGATTTGGGACATGGAATATATTCAAATAGCTTAGAAGTCAGAAATTTAGTGGAAATTTGGCAATTTTTGAAGGACTTTGTAGAATGTGAGATCAGGGTTTGGGGAGGTGGGACCTTAAATCATTACTTTCTATCCATGTATTTGTGGGTTTATAATGGATTTGGGACATGAAATATATTCAAATAGTTTAGAAGTCAGAAATTTAGTGGAAATTTGGCAATTTTTGAAGGACTTTGTAGAATGTGAGATCAGGGTTTGGGGAGGGGGGAAATGAGATTTTTCTTTGAGTAATTTTTGATGTTTTTGTTGGTAGTTTTTTTATTTGAAGAATGATTTAATTGGTTCAGTTTGTAAAGGTTTTTTTTTGAATAAAAGATGAGACACAAAATTTTAAGTAGAAGGAAAGTGATACATTTACGATTAAAAAACCTGGGGGGATTAAGTTCACTCAAAAATTATTGGGGACCAAAATCACACAATATTATTGTGGAGGAACTAAAAGTGCAATTAAGCCTATCTTTTTAAAGGGGAAAAGATTAAGACTATGCTTTGACTTCCTCTCTAAAAGGTTGATACACTTCTTAAGGATTTAGTGAATCTTCCAATAAAGCATACTCTTTGATTGTAGAGAAGTGGTCCGGAGTCCCATGGTGGAAGCACAATGTCTGGTGCAGATATGCTTTCCTGTGGAGCTGAAGAATGGGACCATGGTGTGTGCTCTTTTCTTTTTAAGTTGCCAAGTTCATGCAATTATATAAAAACTTGTATTTACTGAATCTTACAAACAACTTGTATAATCCGTGTTTGATTGTGTTTGGGGACATGGCTTGGCAGGTAGAAGAGATTCACTTTGTTGGGTTCCTGACCAAGCTTCTGGAAACAAAAATAATGCAGGTTCTTCGTTTCAAGCATGGGCAAGTATGTGTGTTAATAGCATTTTCCTTTAGTTGTCTTATATGGTACACTAATTAAGAGGTTTCACTTCTGTGCACCAGATATACTCTGTGGGTGTTTCGGTATTCCTTGGTGGTAATAAACCCTCAAGAATAGGTGATGTTCGTGGAGACATTAGCATAAATTTCTCGTGTGATCCAGAAATATCTTCCAAGCTGGCAAGTCTCCTGCATATTTAAAATAAGTGAACTTTTTGTGTCCTAAACTGAGGAAAATTACTGTCTTGTAAATCATTTACAGGTAGATCTTGCTTTGGATGAAATGCTGCGTCTTCAAGTGGAAGGACCTTCAGAACAGGATGTTTCAACCGTACTTGAAATTGAGCAAAGAGCGCATGAGAATGGACTGCAGGTTAATTTGATCTTAAAACTTGTTGTATTTGCATCACGGCCTTTTCTATGCTGTCAATGGAACTGAATAGTTACCAGACAGACTTGTTTTATTTGAATGTTTCTTATATATCCCATCTCAATTGTAAACAATGAAAAAAGTACTCTTTTATCTACAAGTACTAGGCATTTAGATTTGTGGATGAAAGGTGTGGATCAGGGAAGTAACATTACCCTCTCAATTCTCTTTTTCTTATTTTCACATTCTCTTTCAGGAAAATTATTACTGGCTGGACCGGATTTTACGCAGCTATCAATCAAGAGTCTATTCTGGGGATGTTGGTACTTGTTTTGAGGTATCTATTACTCTGTCTTTTTGTTTTGAGTTGCCATCTGGCATGGGGATTAATATATTCATTTTTGGTTTTCCGTAACTGCTGGAAAATAATGAATCTGAACTTTTAATTCCAGTACTGTTGCTTGATGGCCGAGATTTAGTTTGAAATGAACTTTATACAAATACATGAAGAATATCTTTCTGTTCTAATTGATGTTGAAGTAATAGGGTTAGTCTTATTGATCAAAAAGGAGGAAAAGGAGTACTAAAAATCATGGTTATCAGTATCTTATGAAACATACGATTCGTATCCTGATTCGATGCGAGATCAATCAAAAACAATACATATCTTAGTGTGTATCTCTTTTGCACCTGAATCTCATCACGAGTCCCGATTCGCTCTTTTGAATCCTACGATTCATAAATTTTGTTGAATCTTACGATACAAATTTGCACGGCTAAAATGTCTGCCCAAGTGTTTTTTTTTAAAATTTGTTCTTAAATGGTATATAATAAGCCAAAAGCAATCCTTCTAAAAACCCCAAGTTAGATTGACTAAAAAACATACCTAGCACACTATGTTTTTGGTCAACTCTCCCTCCTGAAATGCGATTTTTTAAAACTTTCTTCCTATTATTTTGAAGTTTGTGTGTTTTTTTACTTATGTTACTTAGTTTTACTTAAAAATATTATATATATTTTTTATCATGTTTCTTATGAATTATGATACCATGCAATAATAAAAATATATATTTATTTACACTATATGCATCTCGATTTGATAACCATGATAAAAATAATAAAAATATATATTTATTTACACTAATACTAGACTCTTAATTCTAATTAGATAATGAAAAAAATTATGATATATAAAAAAATAGGGAAATCAATCCTAACAGATAAGCAAAGATACTTTAAATTACTCTAAAATATACTGAAGATATTATAAGCTATTTTCATATAGTCTTAGCAATTATGATGTGACAGTTGAATGTAGCATTGAGATGTTGCTTGCAAAATATGCTTTAAAGCAAATAACCATTAAATTTTTCTTTTCATAATCTTATTAGAAAGTGAAAACTATGTTCATGCGTCCTGACATATGCCTTATTTTACTACTACTATTAAATGAACTGTGTTGTAATTTATGATGGCCGCATACATAGGTATTGAATCATATTTATTACTTTTAATATGAAATATAAATGAAAATTAGTCATTGATTTTGCAACCAATCTGCTGCAGATTCAAGAGGAAGGGCGGTCAAAAGTTAGATCATCCCTTACACCATCATCTGCGAAGTTGGCACTACAAAGAATACTGCCCTTTCCTTGCAAAAAACAGTATACTGCAGTGATTCTAATGCCCAAGAATTCTCCTTTTAAATTACTAAAATCAGTATTCCAATCTACTCGAAAGAACTATGGCAGAGAAGCAAAGGTCTGTTCTGTATAGGCCTTTTCCATGAAGATTTATATCCGGATTATTATATAATAAACAATCAAAATCACATTATAGCTTTATATTCTGTGGCAGATTTTGGCAGGAGTGGCTGGCTTGGCAGTTTTGGCACTTAGTTTATGGAGACACTCGCGGAGTACCCAAAGTAAATAGCAGACATTTGCTTGGCAGAGCCCCAATTAGAAGTTTTCCAACACATGTGATTTTTTATTTCACCAATGACGGCGTAAATATCAACATTGTAAAAGTAGATTATGTAAAAAAAACAGGTAACAGGGCCAAGGCCGGCCTGTTCGGGATGTGCTTCGCACAGGGTCCAAGCCCAATTTCATTTTTTTAGGACCCCAAAAACTTTTAGTTGTGTCTATAGATATATAAATATTCAAGGCTTTAATAATAAATAACTCAGGTAGCGCAGTGGTTGTTGCGCGCTTGTTAAGTCTCCTAGCGAAGCAGTAGTCCCATGTTCAATTCTTCTAATTTTAAATCAGTGTTATGAAAATTGTATAGAATATTTTGCAAAATGTCAAGAGCGGAATTTGAACCCATCACATTACACTCACCATGCACCACTAAACCACTAATGCTCTTGGCAAATAATTGTAAATAGCTTTATGTATTACCTCCCAATTCAATATAAAAATAATTTGTGACACAAATTTTTGTCTTTTTTTGCGATAGCATTGTACCAATTTTTGGTACTCTCCATGACCATTTTATTCTTTTTTTAAATAATAATATACCCTTTTTCTTATAAAGATAAACTTAATGCGGTATGGATTAATTCAATTGGTTCGATTTTTGATGAGACAAAACACAGTTTTAAAGGTTGTAGATTGATTGACTTACCCAATGTGACAAAGAAAATATGATCAAATAAATTAATAAATGTTAGGAAACATTGAGAAAAACTGAATGTGTTATTGAGAGGGGGTTGGGACTTCGGAGTGAGATAGGAGAGATTGGTGAGTTTTAAAAATTAGCAATAGAGTTGAGAGTATTTTGGTCAAAACATTCTAATAAGGGTTGTGTTAAGTTTATCTTTTATATCTGTAAGGTCTAGCTCAACAAATGCAGAAATTGTTAAGTTGAATATCATGTCCCAGGTTCAAACTCGGGACCTCACAGTTGTGTGCAAAAGTTTCTAGTGACAATTGTCATTCCGTCCACAAACCAAAAAAATGTTTACCTTTTATGTATACATAAGTTCGGAGTTACAAAAATAAACACCCCGGATTTATCTTTTTCACATGAATCCGAAAATAAAATATTAAACAATTTTCGAATGTATGTTTTGGGTTATAATAAATCTGGAAGACAAATATATATTTTCAATTTATGGCTACTACATAAATCTGGAAATTCATAAAAGTGTGGTTCCGATATACCTTTTGAATGGTGTTTTTGGGAAAAGCGACAATCGGGGTAGATTTTAATAAAAGTGAGAGGGTAATTTGGGAATAACCAAAAAAAGGGGGTATGAGGTCTAGGTGGTGGGTAAAAAATCGTGAGCCCTAAATCAATGGTATTTTTTTTGACCCCACCATCACCACTCACACCCCCACACACCTTATGAAATGTCCATATTGCCCATGAAGTTTTGCAAAAAAAAAAACGGATTTATCTAAAAAATAGACATATCCGTAGTGTATAATTTACAACATCGTCACCTGTAACAAATATCTACACACCAAACAGACCAACGGATCACCGATATTCATATCTATTTAATTTTTGTAAAATAAATTAATTATAATTTTTTTAGTAACGGATTTATCTCACGAAAAGGATAAATTCACAGTTAAAATTTAACAAAACGGACTTATCTTTTTGAGACATAAATCTGTTTTGTTAGTTTGTGCATCAGACTTTTCTTATAAAAAAAAAATCTGTTTTGTTAAATTTTAACTATGAATTTATCTTTTTATGAGATAAATCCGTTGTCAAATTTTTTCAAAACGGATTTATGTCTATGGTTTTGGATTTATCTTAGGGGTAAATTGGAATGCGAAATTGAGTGGGGGTATAAGGGTTAGTGGTGGGGGTCCAAAAAAAACACCTAAATCAATGGCACATACTTCGTACAACCCCGGTACTCAGTGAACACTTCCAAAACGCGTGAAAAGACAAAAATGCCCTTAATGAAACATGTGTTTTACTTTTTTTGGAGATAACTATGGTTCAGACCTTACGAACCGAACCTGTTCGATTGTTCACCGCTGAGTGTTGTATCTTTAGAGACACACCCCTTAAAACAAATTTTCAATGGTTCGAACCCGTGGGACTAAACCAGTTCGGTTAGTAACAACCGAACCATGCAAATATCATGGGTTCAAACTTAAAGTTTCGAACTATGCGATTTTCTAAACAAAAAAGGGAAACGAAAATGAAAAGAGGAGAATGAGGGAGAGGTTTCCTGGATGGCTAGTTGGTGGTCTGGTTGAGGGAGAAGAGGGAGAGGAGCAAAGAGGATGTGAGAGGGGGAGAGGTTCGGATGAGGGGTGTGGGTGTGTGAGAGAGGGAAAGAGAATAGATTAGAGATTTTGAATTAGGGGTATTTTTGGAACATTAGGGGGTTGGGGGTGTCTACCAAGTAGGGAGGGGTGTATGAAGTATGACCCAAATCAATTCCATTTTGGCCCAAAGAAATCAATATACAGTCCACCTAAAAGGCCCAACCCGCTCCGCAACAAACAAAAGCCAATACACAGCGCACACTATATACTCGCCATTTCGTGAAACCCTAGCTCGCTCCCGCAGAACACTCGCCATCTCCCCTCTGCCGCAACCAGCAAGGTTCGTTTCCAGGTATACCTCCTTCCCCTTTCCCTTATTTTTTGTATTAGTTGAATCACGTAGACCATAGAATAATCATATGCAAAGTTTAATTAAACCATAGCATTACTTTCACAGTGTTCGTTCATCCCAAGTAAGAATGAGTTAGAAGCATATCAGAACAATTCTTCTCTTTCTATTTTCTTTCTTAATTTTTATTTGCATCCAAAATCACTGATCTAGTGATCTTGGTTCTTTCGTAGTGTTTTCCGTGGTAACTTTTTGTGCTTGTGTATTTCTCAGTTCTTAGTCTCTTTTTTTTTTCTGATCTTTGTGTTTGTGCATTTTACATTCAAATGAAAATCCAAATCATCGATGAATTGAGATTAAGTTGTAATTCATGATTTATAGGTTGTAAGTGAAAATGGTGGAGAAGAGCGCAGGTAGGAAGGAAGAGGTTGTTACTCGGGAATACACTATCAACCTCCACAAACGCCTCCATGGCTGGTAATTCGTCATACTCGTTATTTGTTCTATTTATTTTGGTCTATTAGGGTTTATAGTGTTCATTTTGCAACCAATTTTGGTTTATTCGTCCCTCTTTAGTATTATGTTCTGTGTATAGTTTTGATGTTTTAGGTGTTTTTACTTTACTAATGACAGATAAATAGCCCCTTGTGCTTTGCATTTTGATGACTCTCAAAACACTATTAATAACCTGTATGAGATGCTTCATGAAAATTTAGTTTTTTCAATTTAATATGGCCAAGCAAAAGGATATTTCCTGGGAGTGAGATGCAAAATATTCTTCTAAGATAGAGGAAGATAGTAAGGTTGTTGCAACAGCATGTTCTTTGTGTATATTAACCACTCCACATTGATGGATGATTCACCATTTACAATTTGCATGCATCTAGTTTTTTGTGCTCTAACTGTGAGGCGACATCATCACGAATGAAATGTAGTGTGGTATCTGGTTCTTATCTTTTCCTGTTATGGTATGATGAAATATATCTTGTGGTAGTTATTGTTTTCTGTGATATTATGTGGAACAGCACATTTAAGAAGAAGGCTCCTAAAGCAATTAAGGAGATAAGGAAGTTTGCTCAGAAAGCAATGGGAACCAATGATGTGAGAGTGGATGTGAAGCTGAACAAGTATGTCTGGAGCCAGGGTATCCGAAGTGTCCCAAGGAGGATTAGGGTACGCATTGCTCGCAAGAGGAATGATGATGAGGATGCAAAGGAAGAGTTGTACTCCCTTGTCACTGTAGTGGAAATCCCCAAGGATGAGCTCAAGGGGTTAGGAACCAAGGTTATTGACGATGAAGATTGATATATCTATTAGTATATTTAGTATGGTTTTTACCGTTACATTTGATTTTGTTAAGATATTGAGGATATGTTTTGATGACATTAATTTCCTTTCTCTGTTTTGTTTGATTGCGTTAGAAACATCTAAACAGCATTCGTGCTTTGAGTTTTGACCCTCTTTTCTTTTTTCTACCGATGGGCGTATATTATATACTGAGAAAATGATTCAACTCTGCAAGCAGGATATAACAAAAAGATTGGTAAAAGAAATCTTTAAATCAGGTGACTTGGGACTTTCAGTTTCAGGTGTTTATAATGAAAACTATTGCAATTACGCATTCCAGCTAGGTCTAGAGGTTTACTACTTTGTTAGGGTGAGAATTAAGTCATTACTTTATTACTACAAATATCAATTGATCATAAATTATGATGACTTCCATCAGCATTCCTTACAAAAGTTTTGCAGCAGCAGTCTTATAAAACATGTTGGTTATCAACTTGATCGTCATAATTATGTTTCTCTAGTCGCAGATTGAATCATTGAGTCAGTAACAAGACTAGTTAATAACTTAATATGCATATAAAGGATGGATATTAGCTTGTTCGTGGTATTATGTTTAAAATTGGATTTGCCGCAAAATACAAGCATTTTGATATGATTTGAATGATAAATTAGTATTAGTAAATGAAAATGAAGTATTAGAAAAGTACATCAATATTAGATATGAAGTATAATTTTATTATTATTAAGGTTTAGCTCTAGCCTATACTCTACCCAATTTTGATCAAGGGTTGTAGAGGGCACAATCATTTGTTAGAAGAACTGGACAATAAAATAATACAGTCCTATTTCAACACACATTCCAGTAGTGGGATCACAAGTCCAATTTTTTACTTTTTTGATAAGAAAGGAGGAAAATTAACTTTACATCGAGGACAAAAATAAGACTCATTTATGTCCCAACTCCTAAGAAGGTAGTTCAGTTGGTGGTATGAAGGAATTGCGAGAAGGAAGTTTATGGTTGAAATCCTGGAAACTTATATTCCCTCACCCCTAACTAATTACCGATCACTAACATTTGTCTATCAAAAATAGGCTCCCATATAGTGTAAAATACAAGACCTCTTTGTTGTTAAGGAGAGGTTGTTTCAACTAGATCTGAATCCTCTGTTGCTCGCAACACGTGCTACGTCAGCGCGGACCATCTGATCTATAAATCGGATGGTCCACGCTGGCGCAACACGTCCTACACGCAATAGATGATCCGTAACCCGTTTCAACTTGCTCTAGCAAGTTTCATCGCAGCTCCAAATATCTAGTCTCATTTGCAACCATTTCACCCTGCCTAATGTTGTCCTATTCCTATAGCTGATAAGTCATGTTAGTATTCATAGGACATCATAGACACAAGCACAATTTCACCAACTAACTCTAAAAACAGAGAGCTCAACCGTTCAATGTATGACTTCCTAAAAATTGTTTTTGAAAACACGTCATCTAACCCTTTTTTCGGTAAGAAGTCTTTGTATGGTAATCACCATCTTGTATTCGCACGAGTCACTCTATTCTTTTTAGCATTTTTGAAATACAACTCATTTCTAAAATAAAAAATTCACAATATTATAAAAATTACTTTTATGCAAAAAAATAATCTTAATTTATTCCCTCTTGAGTCTTGAGACGAAAGCCCTTAAATTTTGCTCTTTGACGCACAAAGGGTAATGGTGTTTCACATCTTCTAATCCACCATGTCTACCCAGATTTTCGGTAAACCTAAACAAGAAGCCAATGCCCTGGCAACTTTACACAAGTTAAACGAGGTAACTTCGATACATTTAACTACCTAATTTTTCGTTTATCCAACTCAATCCTGATTTGTAAATTGTGCGTAATAATTGATAAATAGAACTGTTCAGTCTTCAAATTACACGTAAATTATTCCTTTTTTGTAATTTAGTGTAGATTTGTACTTCTTTTTTTGTCAATCAATCCATAAACAACATTATTATTATTATTATTATTATTATTATTATTATTATTATTATTTTCCTTTGTATTGTGGATGTTGAATATCAATTGTTTTATCTTTCAATCAAGCCTTTATTTTTTTCTTGTAATTTGTTATACACGATTACGGATACTAGTTTTTACAACCTGAAGGAGCAGAAGGCATGTTTTTATCTTCCTGTTACTTCTTTTATAAATGTTTTCTTTTCCACAATAGACTAACGAACAAAATTATTCACATCATGATCTGAGAGACTTTTTCGTGTAATTACTGAAAGTTTTTGCGAAACTAAAATTACAAGGTCGTTGAACAAGAAGATATTTCCTGAAACATTTTGAGTGAGGAAAAGTAAAGGAAAGGATTCAGAAAATGAAGAAACTTGCAAGAAAGTTTCGTAATTCTTCAGAAGATGACAAGTTCTCTCTTCCTATTCACGACGAAGACTCTCGTCCCATGGACTCTCAAGGTCGGGTGCCATTTTCACAATTCCTTTTATTCTCACTTTAATCTAAAATTTTCTATATTCGGTTATGAATTAGGTCATGCTGCAATAATAATAGTTAATGATGATTTTGATTTTGATTTTGATGTACAGAGCAAGAAGAATTGGTTCGTTCTTTAGAGAGGAATTTAGCTCAGCAGAGTCGCTTATGGAGGGTAAATTACAATGCAATACTACCTTTTGTTTTTTTACTCATAATAAATTGATTGAAATCTATAATATATTGAGCTCATGGTAACCTAATTTTTGTTTTGTTTTGTTTTGTTTTAATAGACGGTATTTGCAACTCTACTCTTCTGTTACATTCTGTTTCTTTTGTACTCCATCTTCCACCAGGCTTCATCTCCGTGGGAACTGGTATGCTTCCATAGTTTTAGTTACATTATTATGCACTAAAACATGACCAGCTTGTGTGTACCAGTGTGACCTAGTAAAATCATTTAACACTGTATATTCCTATGATAGAACATAGTCTTTTTAGCTAATAGTTTTTGCTTTATCAATTTTTGAATTTCATGGTTGTTTCATTTACTCAATTTGTTGCTGCCTTTATTTATTCTATGATGATAAACAGCGGTATCATGCTTACTTCATGGAGGAGGTCTACTCATGGATGATTATATTTGCAGGTTTGCTACTCTTGTTCTCCGGAACCATATGCATAAACTTGAGCTTCCTATTGTATATCATGACCTGTATTCTTGATTGTATTGGTTTATTCCTTTTCTACATAATACAGATTTTAGACCCTTTAAATTCAGTTGGCATCCTTTGTCTTCCTTTGTATACTTGTACTGAGACTGTCTCTGGAAACTTTGTTAATTGAAAAACTTTACAGGTTCTGTTGCTGTTTTAGCATGCTCACTTTCCATCGTAGGGTTGCTTCATAAGTCGGGGCATCACAGGAGATGGATCCTGTACTCGTGTTATACGGCCATTGTTCTGGCAATTTTCTGGTTATATTACATGTTGAGGTAAAGTTCTTAGAAAGGCACCAACTGATGCATTTATATTCTCCATATGGGATTCAATATATGGGTAAACTGGATTCATTTTATCTTGGTTCTAGATGTGCTTGCTGAACATCGATAAGCTTAGAAATCTCTTGGCTTTCACTAAAGTAGAATAAGTAGAATAACTCGCCAAGGCAAGTAAAGTAGAGTATATGAAATACAAATTTATCAAGGGCCTTTTTACCGGGATATATGTGAGAAATATTACTTACATGCAGGAAGAAAATTAAAAATCCTGTCGTATGTAGCATATGACTTGCATATTACATCATGACTTGCACCTTATTTTTTCTTCCTGCATGCCAGTTATATTTTCCACATAATGCAACTTGCAAATTTCATTTCATTTTTAAATTTTTGAAGGTTGGATAGAAGGGCGTTTACCATATAGAATTTACATCATTTTCTTAATTACCTTCTTCACTTGCACAAACCTGGGAATGTTGGAATTGATTAAAACCATCTCTGTAAACAAAGCTAGCAAGAGGCACATAAATACTTATAGGTGGAATTTGGAGAACATACAATGCAACAAAGTCTCGGTCTCGCATCATGCTAGTGGCAAGGAGGTAGATGGAGATGTCAGCCATAGATTTCAAGCAGGATGGATGGACTATAAACTAGAAAAATACTTCAGATACGATTTGTGATAGAAAAGTATAACTCAAACATAGAAAAATACTTCAGATATGAATCACGAGAGGGTCTACCATTGGACCCAATAAAATTTAAAAGAGATAAAAGAAGAATGTTCAAGTTCTGCTCTAGTAATAGAAGGATGGAAGACACAAAAATGATTGCCATATTTTTTGTGCCTCATGCACGCTCTTCAGTTACCCTATTCTATTGCTTTTCACCTTTTACTGTCTGATGAATGATGATCATACTTTTTTTTGGCAGGTTGCCAAAGTTCCGTTGGGATGCTATCTGGCTTCCATTTGGTCCTCTTGGGTAATCCTTGATTCCAACTTCCAAGTTTGTCTGTGTTTTATTTTTTAAACAGTACAGTAACTAAATAAGTATATTGCTTGGTTACTCTGCTACAGTGGATCTGCACTCTGCCTTTACGTGGATCATTTACTAACTGAGTCATCAGAAGAAGTTAGAAAGCTTCGAAGTTACATGTATGCCTACAAAGCAAGCTAGAATTATGTTCTGACCGGGGTGATGGAGGGAAGAATATGGGAATGAGTAGCATTTTGGAGGAGGATGACCAAATAAAGTAAAGTATATTTGATGTATCACATGGGTTGAGCCTGATAAGCTTATCAGCAAACAACATGGAATAGATATGATTGACTTTTGTGGATTCTGCTACTTTTTTTCCATGTTTCCTTTGGTTGGGTAAAAGCATTGGATGAAGATATGAACAGTCACCATTGGACGAAAGTTGTTTCCTAAGGTTTTAAGGTAGCACTTGATGGAAAGAGCATTGTTTTCGTGAGAAGGAGGTTGTAACAGTTTTAGATCCTGGACTAGTAGTTTAGATGAGTGTTCTAGTTTGTGAATCATAGGATAGCAAAGTAAAATTTGCTGGAACATATCTCATTAGAAAATTATCTTAATAAATTTTTAATATCTTCAGCCTATTAGAAGAACCACGCCAGCCAAAATCTAATCTACAGTTTTTAGATTTGCAAGATTCATAAATCAAAATCTTCAAAAACTAAAATAGGAGAAACTATACTAAGAAATTGATTCTACACAACACTACAATAAAGGCATGAAAGATTCTATAGAGCACTATACAACATTGTAGTGATTGATTTGAAAGATCTAAATTTGTAATTATATATTTTTGATAAATAACATTAAAAAATCTGAATCAATATGATACTAATAAATACAATTTTTTGGTAATAACTAATAAATACATTTTTTTTTTGGTAAATAAAGAGGGAATAAATAGATTTTACTTTGCATAGGATGATCCGGTTTTTAACGAGTTAAAAAATAAGTGACTTTGTTATTAAATAATTTAGAGATAAGTTTTTAGAGTTATTTAGGAAATGAGAAGTTGTTTTGTGTCTGTGTAACATATTAAAAATCACTTATTTTTAAAAAAAAAATCATTCTTAAAAAACTGATTTTTATGAGAAGCTACTCAAAACAACTTCTCATAAAACAACTGATTTTTATGCACACGTGCACAGGTAAATTTTGAAAAAAATAATATATATGTACAAGTTACACTAAACTAAAACTTAATACTAAGGAGTTGCGCGTCAAATTGGCTTAATTATAAGATGGTGAACATAAACCCAAAGACTAATATGCGGCATGTCTATGCTCCACTTATTCTGAATGTCATTGATCTCTTCAAGATGAATTGGAATATGATTCTGCGCCACACTCTTTGGAAGGGTAATGCTTGTGTGGATTATTTGGCGAAAATTGGTGTTATTGGTGCCTGCGATTGGGATGAGTTTGTGTCTCCCCTTTCCGAGCTTCGTATTCACCTCCTGGCGAATGCTAACGGGTAGTCTTCCCTCGGCTCTAGTTGCCTTTCCTTTTTCCTTTTTTTTCTTTTGCCTCCATGTATAAAAAAAAAAAACCATAAACCCAAATAATAAGAATGGCACACAGCCAAATTGGAATTTAATATTTTTTAAATAAAATATAATATTATATGTGGTTTGGTTGTAGGAAAAAAATGCGAACCAAACCAATTAGTTGACAGAAAAATTGATCCAAATAAGTCCAAGTAAAATTGTTTTTTTGGGTTTTTCAATTTGGCTTATATCAATTTGCAATTTTTATTAATTAGTTTGGATTTGAAGGTGTTTACTCTCTAAATACATTTTTTTCCTTTTCATTAAAAGTATGTTTGAATATATAATCTTTCATTTTTCCTTTTGGATTTAGTTTCTGCATAAGAGATCTTTTACAAAGTTTGTCAATTACAAAATCACACATCATTAAAAAAATATTTGATTCTCTCTCAACTACATTAAAAATCACCCTTACTTACCATAGTTTAATATTGGTTGATAGTGTAATTTTTTTTACCTTGCGCATCTATACCATTTAAACCCTTTCCTTTGGTTGATCGCTCATGATCGCCTTCTTACCAATCAAAGGAAGCATAGGATGGGTTTAGGTGATGATTCCTGCAATCATTGTTCAAATGTTCCAAAATCAACATTACAAGCTCTTCGGGACTGCCCTCTTGCAACTTGTGTGTGGTTGGCTTTAGTGAAGTATGAAAACGTGTTGTTTTCTTTGCCGAGGATTTGCTTAGTTGGGTTCATTTTAATTTATCTGGTACTAATTGGAGCGTTGGTGGCGCGAGTTGGAGTCGCATTTGGGTCGTTGCTTGTCATCTATTGTTGACCTGGGTTGACAAGGAGTTTCATGATCTTCAGTTTGTTCGGCCTACTAGATCGTGGCATATATTGTTGAAAGTGGTGGAAGATTTATGATATTCCGATGTTGAACAATAATACTACGGGTATGAAGCCTTCTTGTTTAAGTAGAGTCCGCCTATTGAAGGTTGGTTTTGTTTGACTACGAATGGTGCCTTCAAAGCCGAGATTGGGATCGTAGGGTGTGGGAGGTTGATTCGGGACCATCTTGGTAGGTGGCATGGAGAGTTCTCTATGCATATTGGTCACAGTACAACGATTGTTGCGAAAATGCGGGGCTTGCTTGAAAGATTAAGACTGTGCTACAATAGAGGTATTAAAAAGTTGGAAGTTTGTGATGATGCGGAGTCGACCCGCACTGTCGTCCTAGGCAAGGAAAGGAGTCGTTTGGTTGGATGAGGCTTGGTGAGGGAGATCAGGAAGTTGATGCAGCTGCCGTGGGAGGTGACCATCAATCATGTGTACCGTGAAGCTAAGAAAGCGGCCGATAAACTTGCTAATATAGGGCATTCTCAAGATTACTTTTTGATTTTTTATGAGCAATATCCTTCTATTGTAGGACCTATATTGCTCGATGACTCGAGGAGAGTGACCATTCCTCTACCTGTAATTCGTTGGTTTTCCGGTTCTTTGGGGCCTAAGCCCCCTTTCAATCCAAAAAAAAATCATAAATATGTTGATAAAAAATATTAAAAAAAAAATCCTCCGTTATTGGTATGTTCTGATTTTTCTCTTGATTTTCTCATTGGCACGCGTTATTTCTCTCTCCTCGCGCTTCGCCATCTCTCCCTCTCTCTCCTGTTTTCTTCAGAAACCTTGATTAATAATCTTTTGTCTCTCTTTCTCCAAACCCTAATCATCAAACAGGGTTCGTTCACTCCGCCCTTTTCCATTCGATCGCTCCTTTTAACAATTTCAGATTTTCAATTTTGATGGATTATTTACTTTTTCCAGGGAAATCGAGTCACTAATTCACTTTTCGTTGTTCCTTAAATTTTCCTCTTTGACGCACAAAGGGTATTGGCGTTTCAGCATCTTCTAATCAATCATGTTTACCCGAATTTTCGGTAAACCTAAGCAAGAAGCCAATGCCTTAGCGACTTTAGACAAGTTAAACGAGGTAACTCCGATCGGTACTCGATACCTTTCTCTAACCGCCAAATCGTTTGTTCATCCAATTTAATCCTGATTTGTGAATTGTGCGTATTTGATAAATAGAACTGTTCAGTCTTCAAATTACATGTAAGTTATACCTGTATTGTAATTTTAGAGTAGAATTTTACTTTTTTTTTGTTACTAATCCATAGACAAAATTATTATTTTTAGTTTCTTTTAGTTTTTTCTTGCAAATTGTTATGCTTCAGAACTTTTCAGTACGGATACTACTTCTTACAATCTGAAGGAGCAGAAGGCATGTTTTGATCTTCCTGTTGCTTCTTTTTGTGAAAGTCTTCTTCAATAACGGTTATGCTAATTGCTCGATCATCATCTTAGCTTGACTAATGAACTCAATTATCACATCATAATCATGATCTATGTACCGGCTGCGATAGCAAACTGGTGGTTTTATTGTCTGATTATTTCTTGCTAAATCCTTTGTTTTGTTATGCAGCTTTGGATAGTTTTTCTATGTAGTGTTTGATCATGTAATGATGTATGCATTTAGAGTTTTACTGGTATTTTCTTACAGTAATTTACAGTCTAACGGGAAATTTTTTCGTTTGAATGTTTTGTTCCTTGAATCATGTAGACACTTGAAATGCTGGAGAAAAAGGAGAAAGTGCTTCTTAAAAAGGCTGGAGCAGAAGTTGAAAAAGCAAAAGAATTCACTAGGGCAAAGAATAAAAGGGGTATGTGGCTAAATTAATATATGCATGTTATGGAGAAAACTATTGTCCTATGCAATACAGTGCTTCTTCCCTTCATAATTTCTCTGATACTTTTGTTACTATGGACATTATTAATGTATGATTTGGTCAAAATTTGGCATTATGACAGTATGATCAAAGAATAATATGTCGAGTTTCTCAACAAGACTTGGGTCTTAGACTCTTAATCTTATTCATTCTTTTGGAACCATCGTGGTGGGAGCTGGAACGAGCTAATAGTTCGTTTTGTGGTTACCTTGGAATTGAAATACCATTCATTTAAAATGAGTCTGCAGTCCCTTCAAAGTTGAATTGGACTTCCTTTGGAGCAAATAGCTATTCAATAACATGAGTATTGATTGCAATTACCTTCGTATTCACTGTATTTGCTTAAAGTAACAAAATTATCCTTTACTAGCATGGCCAGTCTCCAATGTCACTAACATCACAATTGTCATTGGACAATTTATTTTCATTTTGTTGCTGTAATCTAAATTGTGCCAAATAAATTTATGGAGTACAAGTTTCGTTACTGAAATAACCTCTCAATGCTATCATGCTCCTTCAACTTTTGGCGAGTTGCAAATGTACTCCCTCAGTTCAACTACCCAAATTGGAAATTAAACTCATAGGATCAAAGAGGATTATTAGCACAGAAGATGGAATTACCATCATATGACTAGGTGGTCCCAGGTTCTAGTGGTCGAATCAGCCTTTTGCATATGCATATGCAAAGCACAGAGGATTATTAACTCTTCCTTCCACAGTAGAAGCTTTATAAGAACAATTTCCCCTTTTGTGAGCTCTTAAACGATTCAGCCAGTAGCAACTAAGGTTTCAATCTTTTTTAATTACTATTAACTTCTAGTTTAGTGACGTATGAGAGGCATATATCATTTCTTTTTGGAAAATCATAAAATAAAATTACCAGACACTTTATAATTTTATTCATGTTTCCATATTTAAAAGTTGGGTTGCAACTTGCAAGGTGTGAGTGTGAATCTTTCCTAAGTGTAACATGGACGTGTAATCCCCTTTCTCTTTCTATTTACAGTGCACTTTTTATTGAATTTCTGAGGATAAGTTTTACCTGCATATTTCTACCCAAAGAAAAAAGAAAAATCTGACGGGCACTCACACTTGCATGCTCTTTAGGAACCCGTTATTACTGGAGCTGGTCCATGAGTCAATGATATATTAATATATTGTGACATTGTTTTGAATTTCTACCTCATGCAGCTGCAATACAATGTTTGAAGAGAAAGAGGCTATATGAACAACAAATAGAGCAGCTCGGAAACTTCCAGCTGCGTATTCATGACCAGGTGGGAATGCAACTTTGTGTTTAGTAGTGACAACTAATGTTTTCAAAACCTCACTAACTATTCAACCCTTTTTTTACGGTTAGATATCAAACCCTTAAAAAGAAAGGTTTGGGCTGTGTTTACTTTGGCTAACTAAGGAAAACGAAATGGAAAGGAACCTCACTAATTATTCAACCCTTTTATTCAAAACCTCACAAAATCATTTCTTTGGTCTTCACTCATCTATCACACTCATTAAAATCAGGTTATTTCTCAAAAACTATTCTAAATTGCTTTTTATTATAATCAAATTTTAGGTTGATGGTCAAACTCTTACTGCTTTTCATTTGCCTCACATTTGAATAATGATTAATTCACACAGCTTGATGTTTTATGATCAGTTTATCCATTCTCTTATCTATTCTTTTACCTGTAAAATGGGTTGCCTCACATTTGATAAATTATAAGAGATGCAGAGTTTTGGTTATATATGGGCAACCAAATAACCCTTAGTATTTTTTTTCTCAAAAGAATATTAAAAAAAGGCTCCAGTTCAACCATTTGAATCATGATTGATTCACACAGGTTGACTGGTTTATGATCAGTTTATCCCTTTTTTTACCAGTAAAAAGTGTTCATTAGACCAGTTAATAGTTTTCCCAGACCAACTGGCTAGTCCAGTTTGATTCTTACAGCTGTAGGTACAATGTCAGTAAGTTTTTAATGCATCATTTTTATCTTATGCTTGTAATATGTGTTACAGATGATAATGTTGGAAGGTGCCAAGGCGACGACAGAAACAGTCGACGCATTGAGAACTGGAGCATCTGCTATGAAGGCTATGCAAAAAGCAACGTACGTAGCATTGTTTAATTTTTCTGTTCTTTTTTTGTTGATACGCTCATCCATATTTTACCTGTTTGTGCTTGTTCTGAAACGTGAAGAAGTTCTCTGCATATTTTTGATGTGCGAAGCATGTTGCTGAGCTGATAATTTTCATGCTTACGCTCTTCTTACTTAATGGGTTGCTGATCGGGACATTATTGAGTTGCAATATTTTTTTGTTTCAGGAATATTGATGATGTTGATAAGACCATGGATGAGATCAATGAACAGACAGAGAATATGAAACAGATTCAGGAAGCTTTGTCAGCTCCAATTGGTGCAGCTGCTGACTTTGACGAGGTCGTTACAAACATAAGTTTTATTTGCACTCTATGCAGACCCAAAATGTTCACCTTCAGATTGAATTGTTATTGAACGTTGAGATATGTATTACCCATGCAGCATTCTGAATTTTTTTTTGTGATTTCAGGACGAATTAGAAGCTGAACTTGAAGAATTAGAGGGTGCCGAGTTAGAAGAACAGCTTCTTCAGCCCGCAACAACAGCTCCAGCAGCCCCATTGCATACCCCAGCTGGGCGGCAACCTACTCGTCCTGTTACTACAAAGCCCACTGCTGAGGAAGATGAATTGGCAGCTTTGCAGGCTGAGATGGCACTTTAAACAGGTCCCTTTTCTCAGCTGCCTCACTATTTATGCAGTTAATTGTTTAGTTTGATTTGCAACAATGTAGCAGTTGAAGGGTTTGTGTATGTACTCATTTCATGTTTGATATCCGACTTTGCACGCTTGAGTTACACTTGCATGGACATAGTTTGAATTGAATTCCTTTATTTCGCTTGTAACAAGTTTGGCTATTTTAATTTATGCAGTTCTTAATACTTTTGCTACTGGCTTTGGTTAAGTCAGAATTTTGCAGGCATTGATGTGCATAATACGTGATCTCTATAAAGAGTTGGACCCAGGAATTCTGTCCCACCTCGCACTTTCGCATATTCTGTGAAATTATTGAACAGACAGAGAATGTATATATAGGTGATAAAATTGAACAGCCCTTCCGAAAACTTATTTCGTCTGAGATATTTGTCACTTTAGATGTCGCGTTTTTCAGAAAGTTGAAAACCGTGCTTTACGCTTGTGCTATTGTGAAATATTGATGGATCTGGTTATTGTTTTTTATTCGGGAACCTTCTGGAGTTTAAACATTATTCATAACATTGATCAATGTGTATCTCGTATTTATGTTAGAACGAAAATAATGAATTAAAAGTGGTTGATCTTGGTTGGTGCTATGCCAGAGCATGCATGTGAGTAAATTATTGTTAGTTTAATGGGGATTACAGAAGCTGTGTTCAATGGGGAAAAAGGGATTAAGGGGTTGACTATTTAGAGTTTATTTAGGTTTAGTTTTTATATAAAAATATAAATATTGGGTTTTAGATATTGTTGAAAAAGTTAATTATGGCTATTTATAAATTTATTCAGTTTCTTTTTATAAAATTTTCAGAATAATATACACATAAGCACTTCTATAATGTTATTTTAAAGTAATTTCTTATAAGGCGATGTAAATCAAGAAGTGGAAACTCAATATTTCAAATCATGAATACAGAGAAATGTGTTTGATCGATCAATGAATAAAGTGCAGTGTTGTAATTAGATTTTGTTGACAAGAAATGCAATTTCATTTAGCAATAAGGAAATCAGCTAAATAAGATTTGTCAGCTGCCCGGTCTTTTATAGATAGAAAAACATGAAGAGAAACACATTCTGGAACAACGTCATAGAAGCTCCCATCATAAGCAAATTGGAAACTCATTTGCATACCCATTACTTCTATCACATCTGAATCATGTAACCAAATTGGTTGTTGTAGGCATCCATATTAAGTTTAGGATATTACTTTCCCACTCCCTCTCCTACTCTTTCACACCCCTTAACAAATTTTATTCCAAAAATAACTTCGTGTGAAACGCTGTGGAGGACATGTTTAATGATGGTTCGAACGACCTTGTTCGAACAACAGCATACGAACGCAATAAAATTTGTGAATGTGGTGTGAAGGTCCCCATTATTGTTGTCTCGGTTAACAACATACGAACGAAATAAAATAGGGTGTTCGAACAAGGTTATGTGAACATGTTCGAGTGACCCCATTCGAGCAGTGAAATTACGCATGAGAGGGTGTGAAGTCAATATTTAATTCACGCGAACGATGTCGTTCGAATGGGTTCGAGCCGTGTTGAACACGTGAAATTTCTTGAAAAAAAAAGACGCTTTGGCTGGCCTTTTGGTTATTTCACACCCTTATGGAGTGTGTTTTGAGTAAGAGGGGGAGTGAAAAAAGCAAAATCCTAAGTTTATACGACAATCTTGGAGGCAAGCTCCAACTCAAAATAGGGGGCTTTCAAACCAGAATGTGTTTGCTAGTTGCTATATACTTCTGTGATCCCTCATACTCTTCCCTACCATGTTGACCAAAACTCAAAATAGAGGGATAATGATGTTTTCAAGCCAGTCTGTGTAACCCATTTGTAGCTCGTCAAAACTAAGGTGTCAAAATGATCTATTTGTTTACTGGATATCCGGTCCGTCCATAGTAAAATTCATCTAATCTATCCGTTACAAAAAAAAAAATATTAACAGATTGGATTGAATCCATCCATTTGATTTTGTGGATGGTTGTGATCTGTCCATTATATTTTGTAAATCCATTAGATTACAATGGACAAAAATTACAAACAGTACCATACAACTTGTTGGTATTATTGTCCAATAAAAACATAACACATTTGTTCTTATAAATCCTAGCTTTGGCTTGCAACCATCATCCGAGAGGAATTACTTGACCATGCGAGAATCTAAGAATATACATCTTGTAGAGTCTCCTTTTGTGAGACCCACATTATTTCCCTCCAAAATTCCCCCCTTCTCTCCATTTTCCCTCCAAACCCCAACCCCTCCCCCTCTCACCCCCACCCCCACCCCCACCCCTCTCCTTTTTTTTCTCCAAACTTTCTCTCCCCTTTTTTTCTTCCTTTTTCCCCTTCATATTTTTATTTCCTTTTCTCTCTCTCTCTCTCTCTCTTTTCATGTTTTATATTTTAGTGGTCTTTCTGATTAAATAGAAAATGTACCTCCATAATCAAAATTTTGGAATCGAACATTAATTTCAGTAACAAATTATAAAAAGTGTAACGCTATATAGTGTACCTTTTCGGTATTGTCTGAAAAAATTTATTTGTTTAAATATGCAAAGTTTATTTCTTAATAACGAAATCGAACATTAATTTCGTAACAAATTATATAAAGTGTAACACTATGCAAAGATACTTTTTGGGTGACTTTAATGTGTGAAAATTTTTAATTGTTTAAATATCACGAAGTTTATTCCTTAATAACGAATTTTATTTTTAAAAAATTAATTTTGTAACAAAATTTCAAATTAATTTTGAGTCAAAATATGTAAAGTGTGACACTAAACCATCATTCACTCTCTATATAACTCAGGATTTGGCGCATCAATCGGACGGGTCCACCACACTAGTTTACGATGAATTTAGGCACCCCATGCGGGAAAATAGCATGCATGAAATCTCGTACCCAGAGAATGATATTAATATCACCCATCAACAAACACTTTTCTGACAATAACCTTTTGCAAGATTAAGAATGAGTTCACAACTTTGCCTTTTGCAAGTAAATTATAGATAACCAACCATAAATACATATACAACCCCAATCTCGTTCATCACTATTGAACTTCACTAGCATATCAATGTGGCTATTGGGAAAAGAAAGAATGGAAAATCAACATCATCCTTCCCAAAACAAGTAAAAACCACCTTCCCTAACAAAATGAAATTAGAAGAACCATTGAAATACCTTAAATTGTTTAATGGACAAAAAATTTTCAGACAAATATATAACCATGGAGTGTATCCTAAATTGTCCAATTAACGCTCTTAAGAGTAATGTTATATGGACAAAAAATTTCAGACAAATATATACAAAAACTCATCTACAATACTAATTAACCAAGTTTTTTAGGTTATTAACCAAGAACTAAAAATTTTAGTTAATGGGCTTAAAAACTCTGAAAAAATGAGTTGGTTAATAACCTAAAAACTTAGTTAATTGGTGTTGTGAATTGATTTTTTCTATATTTATCTAAAATTTTATGTCGAATATCGTTACTCCGCTCTTAATTATCATTCACTCTCAACAAATATTGAGACAACTAGGCGAGCGAGGGCGACACACACAGATCAGTAGCGTTACTTCCAAATACAACAATTCACACGCAGCAGCGGATTAGGGTTTCTTTGTAGTTCAAATCTCGCCGCCGCGTCACAACAATGTCAGAACTCTCTTCTCCGCCGTCGGACCAATTAGCCGCCGTCACCATCGACACCGAAGATGTTCCCAAGGCGGAATTCTCGGACCGTGTCCCAATCAATTCCATAATCCGACGTGAAGATGGCGGAGCGGGTCTAGCGGGTCGTAATGCGAGGGTCGGCGGTTGGGTGAAGACGGGAAGAAAAGCCGATAGGGACAAGTTCGCTTTCTTGGAATTGAACGATGGATCATGCGCCGGTAACCTTCAGGTTATGGTGGAGGCTTCGTTGGCGGACCTTGGACAACTCGTTCTCACCGGAACTTGCGTCGTTGTTGACGGACTTCTCAAACTTCCTCCTTCCGGTACCAAACAGAAGATCGAACTTAGCGCCGTTAAGGTCCTCCACGTTGGTCCTGTCGATCCTGCTAAATATCCTTTACCCAAAATGAGACTCACTCTTGAATTCTTGCGAGATTTCGTTCACCTTCGTTCCAGAACCAACACGGTACTTTTCTTTTCTTCTCTCTCTAATTTTTAGTGCCAATTGAATAATTGTAATTCAAGATAGCGGGTTAGTTATTGACGGTTATTGAGGTTAGGTTTTGAGTTTTGCTCTGATATTTATTTCTGTAATTTGAGATTGATTTGTGCTTATGAAGCTAGAAAGTTTATTTATGTGAATTGGATTACAGATCTCAGCGGTTGCTCGAATTCGGAATGCTCTTGCTTATGCCACGCATACATTTTTCAACAAGCATGGGTTTCTTTATGTGCATACGCCAATTGTTACGACAAGTGATTGTGAGGGTGCGGGTGAAATGTTTCAAGTGACAACTTTGTTCAGTGAAGCAGAGAAGTTGGAGAAGGAATTGATACAGAATCCTCCTCCAACTGAAGCTGATGTTGAAGCTGCTAAGCTTGTTGTTCAGGAGAAAGGGGAGATAGTTTCGCAGTTGAAGTCTGCGAAAGCTGGTAAGAAGGAGATTGGTGCTGCTGTGGATGAACTTAAAAAAGCAAAAGAGATTGTCTCTAAGGTAGAGGAAAGATCTAAACTTAAGCCTGGTATTCCCAGAAAGGATGGAAAGGTGGATTATACTAAAGATTTCTTTGCTCGTCAAGCATTTCTGACTGTTTCGGGTCAGCTTCAAGTTGAGTCGTATGCATGTGCTCTAAGTAGTGTATATACCTTTGGCCCAACATTTCGTGCGGAGAATTCTCACACTTCTAGGCATTTGGCTGAATTTTGGATGGTAGAACCTGAAATTGCATTTGCAGACTTGGGGGTATATAAAACTAACTCACCCTTAATCTTATTATGGTTATTTATTATCAGCTACAATGATTTTTTAAGTTTAAGAAACATCGATGTCTTGCACGCTCTCCTGTCAAAATTTCCATCATCAGCCGCGTTGTTTTTGTTGGTAGTAGAATACTTATCAGCTGAGCGTGGAATTGAATATTTAATTTTTAGTGCATTAAACTTGTTATTTTCCACCAGTGCGATGTTGAACTGTCAACTTAACCCATGCTCGTATGCTAGGTGTTTTTACTTTTGCTTTTGGCCCATGGCAGAAATATTAATTTTGATTATTATGTAGGATGATATGAAATGTGCAGAGGCCTATGTGAAATTTTTGTGTCAGTGGTTACTTGATAACTGCCTTGAAGATATGGAATTTATGGCTGACAAATTTGATAAGGGTTGCATTGATCGTTTGAAAATGGTTGCTTCCACGCCCTTTATTCGACTTACATATACAGAAGCGGTGGAAATACTAGAGGAAGCTGTGAAGAATGGTAAGAAATTTGAGAATGAAGTAAAATGGGGATCGACTTAGCTTCGAGCATGAAAGGTACTTCTAGATTTGTGTTTTTGAGTTCTTGTCCTTATTGACTTGTGTTGTGATATATACCTTTGGGGTATGATATGCAGATACCTAACAGAGGTCAAGTATCAGAAGCCTGTCATTGTCTATAACTATCCCAAAGATATCAAAGCATTCTACATGCGCCTCAATGATGACTTAAAGACTGTAGCTGCTATGGATGTGCTTGTCCCAAAGGTGTGTATCCTGCATATTTTTAATTTTTAAGTTTTGATAGAGAGATAGCTATCGAGAAAAACTCTCTGCCAAACTATTAATTGGGAATTAGATTTAAATGGTTTGACATAAGAGTGTAAGACATGATTTTATAAAGTAAATTATGATGCTGTGGCACAGCGTTGCTACTAATGAGATAAATTGTATAGCTGTATACCCAGTACTTTTACGGTGAGCATAATAAAAGCGTGTACTTGTAATTTCAGGTTGGAGAGTTAATTGGTGGAAGCCAAAGGGAAGAGCGTTATGATGTCATTCAGGAAAGGTATATAGTAATTTTCGGTTATCCTATAATGCGTAAAAGTGCTCTTTTTATTTTGTTCTTTTTCTTCTCAGTTTGTTTCTTTTTTAAAGGATTTTACTGTCTTTGGAAGATGTTTTACTTGTTCAAATTGTTTTAATGTTGCAGAATAAAGGAGTCAGGGCTGCCTATTGAGCCATATGAATGGTACCTTGATCTGAGGCGGTATGGAACTGTGAAACATTCTGGATTTGGTCTTGGTTTCAAAGAATGATTCTTTTTATGCGACCGGCTTGGAAAACATTAGAGATGTGATTCCCTTCCCAAGATACCCTGGCAGAGCAGATCTATGATAGTTTTTACCGATTACAAATGTCTACGACAATGATCTTGGTGAAGTAGATGAGTTGAAAACCGAAAAAAAGCTCTCAAAGTATAGCATAAATATCAGTCTTGTGGGAGTAAAACAGCCCAGAGTTGCGCGCCCTGGTTTACTTTTCTACTAATCCTTCTTTACTTTTGAAAGAATGCTGGGTTTTGGGTGTTAAATCGATTTTTTTTTCCGTTTTTGTGTTAATTTCATTCGTCTAATAGGATTAAAGCAACCTGTCCTTGAAGAACCTACAACCAAAATCCGTTTTACTTGTCGATACACAATCGATTATTCGATTCAATATGCTTATTTATCAACTTATTTTTCTGTGTGGTTTTCTATTGTTTTTCGCTTGGTCTTGCGCATTTTCAACGACATGGTGACACTGACTCCCAAGTTTGTGTCTGGCGCATATGTAATAGCGTGTTTATTGACCATTTCGTGTGGCTTGACAAAAAATATCAATTTAGATCCAATAGAATGCATATAGCTTGGGGCCAAAAACCATGCACGGCTTATGTCTGAAAATTATTAGCAACCAGAGGAGTTTATGGAATTCTTTGAAGTATGTTTGGGAGGAGATTTGAGGAGGGTATTGGAGGAGAGGGCTTTAGAGGTATTAGTATTGAGATTTTAAAAAATGAGCATGCTATTTATTCTGACAAAAAAATTCACAAAAACATAGCGAGTCAATTTCAATTATCAGATTTCTTATTTATTCAAATATATTGGTGAATAAATTGAAAGAGATATGCATTTGCATTGTATTGGAGTATCGAAGTGAGCCTAGTGATTGTCCTCTATCCTAATTGCAGGTTGAGAGATTCCAAACCCCACTATCTTTTTTTTTGGTGATAAATTCTAAACCCCACTATCTAACATACATAATGTCACTAAATGTTCTCACCAGTTTTGACAAAAAAAAAAAAGTTCTCACCAGTCTTGGATACTTGACTTGGATACTCATACATATACAAATTTGGACAATTGCTTTACCGAAACAGGACACTTTACTCATACATATACAAATTTTTCACATATTTATAAACTGAATCTATTCCCTTCACCATTTAAAGGACAGGGGAATTAAAGTCCTTTTAGATTGAATTCAGCTTTCTAAGCGTGCATGAGTGTTAAATCTCTTAGGGAGAGTTTTTCCTACCCATTGTCGTCCTCTTCGGTTTGAGAATTAGTCTGCGATTCTTGCAGAAGAATCTGGCTTAATACCAAAAAAAATTGAGATAGAAAATAAGAATCTTATAGGTGAACGTGGTTCTATATTGGCCTTTTTTATTTTGCTATTATGCTCATGTTGGTATTTACAGATTATGAGAGCCAGAAAAGAGAGTCATTTATAAGAACAATATAAATAAAAGTCGAATTACAAACCAATAGCAAAGTTAAAATATAGCAGATTGATATTTTTGTAGTGTCTGTATGAATTCGTTCACATCCTTAAATGGAAAAAAAAAATATGTTTTATAATCCTTAAAGTTTAAGGAATGGGGACAAAAAAGATAATGGCTTCTAAAGCAAATCTTAGAGACTTAATTAAGTGAAGGAATGAATCCAATCCAAAACACAAGAGAGTGGTTTTATTTTATTGGTAAGATTCTGTCTTTTGGATAATGGCAAGGATATAATACATTAATCTTGTCTTTCAAGTTTCAATAAGTTATCTGTAAACAAGAAAAATAAGTTATCTATGACTTACTTTGATTAATGAATGATGACTTTATTAATATGTATTTAATTTTTTTTTTGTTTAAACCAAAGTATCATCTCATACAGAATCTAGCTAGGTATCTCTCAAGCATCAGAGATTCATTTAAGGGTTAGTACTTTCTCCCACTGCGATTTTTTTAAATACGCACCACCAAAGGATTAAACCCTCGACTAAAATGGTTAAGGAGATACTCAAGATCTCCCAAATATTTTACTTCAATTCCATTAGGATCTTATCTCCAATGTACAACAACCCCATTATCTTGTCTGTTGTTGAAGTGGTATTAATAATTCTTCATTTGAAACAATATATCTTCTTTTCAAAGGCAAAAAAACTAACCTGTTGGCACGGAACCAACAGTCTTCCCCCAACCTGGGGGATGCGACCAAGTTGTTCCTTTGAGTTTAACTTCCTTTGATAGTGACTCTTTACTTAACTCCAACTCAGCATCCTTCCATATTTTAATATGTGGTGGGAACATAATGTACCCTCTTGCTCCAACTCTTTTAAATGAAGCAAATGCTAATTAGTTGATTGTAATCTCAAGAATTTTAATCCAAACAAAGGATGACTAAAAACACTAGTAAGAACTAAGAAGTTTAAGAAAAAGCGTGGGATTAGAAAAGTAAAAGTGCACTATTTTATTTATCCAAGTTTTCTTTTAAATTGACTCAAACAAGATGTCTTAATCCATCCTTAGAAATAGTAGATAACTCAAACCAAATCAAGCTAATTTGGGTTTCAATGACTTATAAGATATGTATAGCCCAGTTTGCCTACCAAAAAATATATATATTGTGAATTTTACGTTTCTCTTTTCTTCATTCATTACATTTTTTTTTCAAAAAGTAAAAATTAATTATTAATTTGCTTCAAAAAAATTAATTATTAATAAAACATTTAGCATTTATTAAAAAAATTTAGCACCACATCATTGCCGTACACTCCCCCACCTTTTATGAAAGGTTTGAGAGAACACCAAGTGTCTTTGGTGTTTTTGTTCTTCACTTGTTAGTTACATTATCCCTCAAATCTCTTCTCTTATTTTAAATTATCCATCAAGACTCTTATTTTATTTCTCTTGTTTTTAAATATTCCCTTTTAATACACCTCTCAGTCATGTTTAGAAGTCTACAATGGGAAGAGAAAGTCTTTTTTGTTTCTTAATTTGACCTCTCCCTCCTACCATATCGATTAAGCCGGTTAGGTTAGCAGGTGAAGTCTTTTCCAAACGGATAAGACTGAGAGTTGGATCATCATTATTATTTATTAAAAAAGTTTCATATAGATCAATTAAAATATGTGTATAAACAAAAACGCTTGTATTTTTTAATTAACTTAATACATACTCGCTAGTATTTTTCCCCGAGTCTTGCTTTTTAATCCAACGTTATTTGGACAAAAAAAAAATTAAACAAAAATAGACAAAAATCAAGTCAATATCAATTAACTAAATTTTTTAAGTCATAAACACCTCAAAAACTGTAAAAAAAACAGGTTGATTAATGGTCTAAAAAACTTGATTAATTCATGTTGTAAATTAATTTTTGTCTATTTTTGACTAAAATTTTTGACTTCATAAGTCATAACTTTATTGTTTTTACTCAGTAATGTATACTTAGCCTCTCTACTCAGTCTCATCATTTATTCAGAACCTAGTGTCAATTTTTCATCCCAAAAAATGAATAGATAAAAGTACCATAGAGACTAACGTACTCTTCTTCGTGATTTAATAAACAATGTTAGATTCTTCTTCGTGATTTAGCAAGCAATAATACGATATCTTGTGCTGTACAATTTAGAATCTATACCTTGCTGAATAGCAAGCACTAACACAACACTTCAGTGCAGTGCAATGCAATGCAGAAGAGACCATGCCACTATCCCCCAACTACCAAATGCACGCTGTTTACCAGTCTTGTTGACATCTGGAGTTAGCCTCGTGACTTGCACCCACTTCAACTTTCAATTTTCATCTCAATCCCATTTCAATGAAAGATTCTCATATACAATAACATAATAATAATAATAATACAATATTGCCCATTCTACATTGCATTGCATATTGCATATTGCATAGTATAAAACAACTACATGCATTTTAATATTACTCTTACAAATTTATAATACACATCAACTTATCATCAAAGGCAATAATGAGAAGATGAGAACTGGACCAAAATCAAAATTGGTTGATGATGGACATAACTCTAGATTCTAAATAACATAACATTAGAAATTTCAAATAAGTACACAAATTATATGAGATTAGATTTGCAAGTCGAAAGTTACAATAACCACAGTAGTTAACTTAACACAATAATAATAATAATAATCATAATATTCATCATCATCATCATCATCTACTAACCGATATACACAAAAGCTAATCTTAGGAGAGGAGTTTTCATCTCGCAAATCAATTACCGGTCATCTTGATTTTCCAAGAAAACCCCCCAAAATGAGATTATATATTCACTTCACTTTACCTAGATCTATTTACACAAAACACCTTCCAAAATAAATCTCCTGCTTCCTCACAATTCCACGCTATACAAAGTCATTAAGGGATGAGATTCCATAATCCATAATCCAAAATTAAACAAAATGAGTCTTCACAAAATAACCCTAAGAAAATAAACTTACCAGATTCCAAACCCACCAACATTCGGAGCCCCATCCATCTGACCCGAACCCGATCCATCCAACGAATTCTCTTTACTCAGTTTCTCAAACATCTTCACCCTAATGTTCCTTCCAGATTCCACCCTTTCCATCACAGGCTCCTCCTCTTCACACCTCTCATCCCACACATCAAAACAGTTAATACCACTACGACCCGGTGGTGGCTGAGTAGGAGTCGTTGGTAGACTACAAAAACCGGGTCGGATCACGGGTCCTCGCGGTGATCCGAATCGCGGAGAACCCAAACCCATTTGAACGTTCCAAGAAGAGGGTAACGAGTTCATTTTACCAAGTTGCAAATTACGCAGAGAAGCCACTATCTCATTAACATTCATCGACCGTCCTAGCGACGGAGGAGACTCCGCCGTCGGAGTCACCGGCGGTGAAACAGACTCCGGTGAAGATATAAACGGAAGTGTCTTACCACAAGAGGATCCAATCGCGAGCCTGAGAGGAGAACCGTCATATGAATCAGCGGAGTTAGCACTTCGAGGACTATGCTGAGGAAGAATCCTATGTTGCTCCGGCGTATGAGCAAAGAAACAAACTCGCCGGCGACAACTTGTACCATCCTTGCATGGCTGAGTCCGGTAACGAGCAGGATGAAGCCAACACTCAAACACACCGTGAGCAAACTCACATGCATCACCTTTCTTACAACCTCCTTTACGAAAATCAGGACACGCCGTACCGGAATAGTGATACTTTCTTGGATCACGACGGCGAGCTTTCTCACCGGGATGAGCGAAAGGACACTCCGTCCAGTCATGTGACCTACCACGTGCACATCTACGAACTTTAAACTCGAACATACGGAAATGATCGCATGAGTATACATCCACCGATTCGTGACTCGGAAAGGTTTCTGAGTCGAGATCGCCGTCGTCTGTTTCGTTTGAGGGAACATAGTGTTGAAGCGCGTTAAGCGCTTCTTGCATGGAGTAAGGTGAGTAATCGGCATTGACGGTTAAAGGTGAATAGATCTCCGCCGTGGAATCATTCATCATCGTCCATGGTGGCACGTGTACGGTTGGATTTCCACGGTGGGGTTCTCCTAACATCATCGACATGGCGTTTGTTGTTGATGGAAGATGATTTTGGATTTGGTTTGGATATAAACTTGCTTTCCACTCATGTTTGCAACAACTCCAGCATGGTTACTATCCCTTTATAAACTGCTATATTAACCCTGGTTTGGTTTTTCTAACTGTGGTTCGATTTAAAGTAAATGAATTCCCAACTCCATTTTAATCCTTCCCATCCTTGCGGTTAAAGTTAGTGGGGTTTTTTCCCTCACCGCGCTCTTCTTGGAATTTACGGTCACAGACTCGCTGGTTGTGTTTGCTTTTGCCACGTAATGAACAGATGTTAATATGGTGAAACTGTAGGTGAGCCTATTGGATTGTCACGTACAAAAAATGACCGCTTTATATTTTGGAACGCCCCTAAGCTTCCCAAAGCGGTGGAGCGTATTACAGGCGACAGATATCACTATAGCATAAAATTAGGGTAAGGATCTTGTAGTTGCGCGGGAGGCTACGAGTGCGCGATCGATGTAAAAAAGCAACATTTAAAATCGGTTCGTTGCAAACCCGATTTTAAATGTCTCTCTTACACATACATTTAAAATCGGGTTTCAGAACGAACCGATTTTAAATGTTGCTTTTAACATCGACGCACTCGTAGCCTTCCGCGCACAACTACAGATCCGCTTCTATAAAATTATGACACACTAGAGCCTTAAAAATGATTTAATTTACAATAATAAAAATTATTTAAAAAGTTAGTGTTGATATTTACTAGACTAGAACGGGTAATTCTAGGGTGAAAGAGCAAATTAAATCTTTCACCGGTGAATCACTAAATTGACCGTTGGATATTGTTTAAAAAACTATGAATGGTTAAGATTGAATCAACCAATATTAAATCTCAACCATTGATTAATTTTTAAACTACATCCAATCTATCGATTTTAAATGGCTTGGCCGCCGAAAAAGATTTAATTCTTTCTTTCACCCTAGAATCACCCGACTAGAACTAGAATAGAAAAAGTTAATAAGTGGTCATAGATTTGATCTACCGTATTTTTTATCCGAAAGCAGGGTGAATAACTGAGAATTGCGCACTGTGTGGTGGCGTGGAGGGAAGTTATTAACAGAATAGTAGTTCAATTGGTGACTGGCCAAAGAAAAGTGTAACTTTCATTTATTTCCCCATAAAGTCATACAGAGATTAAATGTGTGAGTGGGCATGCTATTGAATTACTTTCGTCGGTTGAAGACTTGGAAAGTAACGAATAATGCTATGATGAGGTTTGGAACTATCATTTTGGTAAAAATATAAGTAAATTTGGAACTGTCATGGATCTTCTATTGGGTAGATGTGTCAATTATGGCCCGGTCCAATCTAATGATCCAATATTTTGGGTTTGATGGGATTTGTTCAATAGAGGTCCAAAAAAAAATTAGGTCATTTTGGCCAAGTTCAATTGACCATTGGGTGCAAATCGAAACTGTAACATGGTTGTAGATCTCATCTCCAAATTAGGAGCAACCAATTCTCTCCCGTCGAATTGGGTGTCATCTCCTCCGATGAGTGTTAGATCTATGTTGGCGTTAGAAAAACTCTGACTATAGTTGGTTTTTGTCTTCCCTGTTGCTTGAAGTGTTTCCCGTGATTGAAGTCGTCTCCGTGTGGTGTTGACTTTCGTTTTGTTGGTGATCGTCGTTAATTCGATCATTCTGTGTTGTTTGTAACGCCCAAAATAATTTAATTATTTATCTAATTAAGTTATTCAAGGCTTGCAACATTTAATTAAATTAATTATGTAGTTAGAGTTATTTTATCAAAAAGGGGCTTAATCCATTTTAAATAAGACACTAAGCTGGATTTATTTTATTTCAGGAGGTGGGATGAATTAATTGTAGGAGTGGAGAATAAGGCCCAAGGGCCATTATTTAGGCCCAATTGTAGCCATAAGGGTTTTCCCACTAGGGTCCCATTACCCCAATTTGAAAAGAAGCCACGAAGGAAACTTGGAGAGAGGGAGGAGGAGTAGCCGACGCAAGGAGGAGGAGGAAAGGAGGAAGCTTTCCTTTGGATTTTGGTTGGTAAGTATGGTTTCTTGGTTCATTGTTCACCATTTTTCTTCCTCTTTCTAGTATGGTAACCTTTGGTCTCCATTGCCCATTGTTATTGAAGTCTCATTTCCACCCAAAGAAGAGGGCTGTTAGTGTTCTTTGAAAAAGCAAACAAGGGGGGGGGGTACTTCATTTTGGTGATTTTGGTGCTTGCTTGGAGGTTTTAGCTTAAACAAGGTTAGGGGACTCTCCATTACATCTATGATAACTTGTAGGATATGTTTTATAGGTAAAATAGCTCTAGGAATGATTGTTGTGTGAAATTAATGTAATTGTATGTTGGTTGATATGTGAATTAATTGCTATTGTTGGTATTGTAACACCCCATTTCTACCCGGCAATTTAAATCAAAAATCAGAGTATACAAAAATCTTTTCTGGTCATCTTTTAGTTTAGTGTGTTATAAAATAGTGCACTTTGGTGACTATGGGATTACTCGGGTAATCGATACTACTTGCAATGGGCATTGGCCACCTTTGCAAGGCTCTCGGTGATGCCCTTGTAAATACACCAAATGAAGAAAATCTAGCCTTAGTGGCGAACCACGCTTTAGCCATAGTCATTCAAAGACACTAATAGTATAACATAATTTAATAATCAACGAAATGGAGCGTCACAAAATTGTAACACCCCCTATATTTAAAGCTAATTCAATTAATTAAAATCAGAGTTTTTCAAAAACTTTCCACGCACCTCGAAGAGGGTGGTACATTTCGAATAAAACATCATCAAAACATAATCAAAATCCAAACGCATCAACGCGTATCATGCATAACCTAGTCAAGTGGTTACAATCCTCAAAATAACTTTGTTTAGCGTTTATATTAATCCATCGGTAGTTTTGCGAAAGACAAATGAAATAAAATTGTGTTCACATACTCAATACATAGGTTCAAAATAAGTTTAATACATAACCATAAATAATACTAAGACCCAACCCCTGTTACTATCGATCGAGTGACTCAATAAAACCCGGGGGCACAAAGACCATCACTCGGAATCACTGTTTGTCGCCACGAGCAGAGCGTGCAACAAGAAATGCTAGGGTGAGTCTCTTTACATAAATTATAACAAGTAAGATAGGCATTATAATTAGAAAGCATCTAGGCAACCACAATACACGATAATAGTTGAATCAACCATCAACAATATCTTATGCAAGTATGAGTATATGCATGTGTGCAATATGCATGTGGATCCATAATCATCACCTCATTTGGCCGCCACATCGTCCTACATCCTTCGTCACGTAATGCATATGAAATATGTGACACCATGACAATGCATTAACAACGTTACAATTCATCACCCCAATTATTTAATTCACCATTTTTGGCCGAGCCACGTCATCATTCATCATTCACCTCAACTATTACTCATCACCTCATCAATTATGACTCATCACCTCATCAACTATTAATCATCGCCTCATTAATTTATTATTCATCACCTCCTCAACTATTAATCATCACCTCATTAATTTACTTATCACCACTTATCCATTCTTAATTAAATCCTTCCTAAGGACCTAATCACCACCTAGGGACCTTTTCTTCACTTAGGGACCCTTTTGACACACCGAATAAATTTAGGAACTTAGGAATTCAACAAAGACAAGGTTTGGAAGATCCCCATCTGAGGCGCGCACACTAGCGCGCGAGAAGAAGAGGCGCGCAAGATGGCGCGCGGATAGGTCGCTCTAACTCTCAAAGTTTCTGTCCTCCCGGAGAGGTGTGCGCCACGAGGTTACGCAGCGTAGGGGCGCTTGTGCGCAAGATGGCGCGCGCAGCCTTGATCAATCCTTGGCCTTCTTGCGCGTAAGTTTTTTGCGCTTGCAAGCAAGATGGTGCGCAAAGACACCATTTCGACCCACAGCGCCAAGTTGCCCAAAGAATCGGCGCCCCCTCCCTGCCACACACACACACACAGTTCTTGAACACAGCGCCAAGTTGCCCGGCCAATCGCGCCCCCCACAACTCACACACACAGCTTTAAGAACCAGCGCCAAAATGCTAGGCATTTGGCGCGCCCCTTCCAACCCTATACTCAAACACACTTCAAAACCTAATTCCTCCCAATCAAATTATTTCTCACATAACCACACCAACATAGCCTTTGAATCATTAATACTAACCATCACATTTACATGCTCATACTCATATAATCCAATCATCAATCATATAATATGCATTAATTACAACTCATGTTTCCATAGCAACAATCAACATGTCATAACCAAAACAAACATTTCAAACATAAATCAACATGTGAGTAACACAAGTTCACACAACACATCATTCCTAGAATTATTCCTACTACAACACACATCCTACAAGTTATCAAAAATGTAATGGAGATTCCCTAACCTTGGGTGAGCTAAAGCTTCAATCAACCACCAAGAAAACAACCAAATGAGGCCTCCAAAATCGATTTCCATTTCAACGAAAATAACCTTGCTTGGTGACAAATGGAAATTCAAAATAATGAGAATGGGTCTATGGGACTCATGGAAATGGGACATGCAAAGGTAATGAGGGTGATTAGAACCAAGGTTTTCACTTACCAACACAAAACTTGAGAAAAGTTCCTTCCTTTCCTCAATAACAAGCTGAACGTGAGCTTCCCCTCTCTTTGGGTATCCATGAAATTTCAAAAATGTAGAAGATGAGCTTAGGAACTATTAGAAATGGAACAAGGAAGAAAAATGATGAAGTTTTAAGGTCAAGAATGTGACTTACCACCAAGAATCAAAGAAAACTTTCCTCCTCCTCTCCCTTCCTTGGTTCGCCGCCATTCTCTCTCCTCATCTCTTCTATTCTATTTTTTTCTTCTTTCTTCAAAATGAGGGTTTGGTCACTCCATCTTAGGACCCCATCCCTTATGACTACTATTGGGCCTAAATAATGGCCCTTGGGCCTTATTCCCCACCCCCACTTATTAATTCCTCTCACCTCCTCCTAAAATAAAATAAATCCAACTTAGTACTTATTTAAAATAAATTAGACCCCTCTTAGATAGAATAAACCCAACTTAATGAATTAATTTAATTAAGTGTTGCAAGCCTTAAATAACTTAATTAATTAAATAATTAAATTATTTTGGGCGTTACAACTCTCCCCCACTTAAAGAATTTCGTCCTCGAAATTACCTGAATCGAACAACTCTGGATAAGCCTCCTTCATCTTGCTTTCCAACTCCCAAGTCGTGCTTTCCCCACAGCTCCTAGCCAAACTACCTTCACCAAATTGATCTCTTTGCCTCTTAAGACCTTCACCTCACGATCCTCAATTCTAACTGGCATTGTCTCCACCGTAAGGTTATCTCTCACCTCCACATCGTCCATCTGCACTACATGAGATGGGTCCGCACATACTTCCGCAAATCGAGACACGTGGAATACATCATGTAGATTAGCAGGTTAGGTGGCAAGGCCACCCGATAAGCAACTTTCCCAACTCTCTCGAAATCGATATGGTCCAATAAAACGTGGGGTTAACTTCTTAGACTTCAACGCATACGGCCTACACACATCGTCGAGTAACTCTTAGAAATACATGATCACCCGCCTGAAATTCTAGATCCTTCCTTCTCTTATCATGGTAACTCTTCTGCCTACTCTGTGAAGCCTTCATCTTCTCTCTAATCATCTTCACTTTCTCTGTGGTCTCACGCACCAACTCAGGACCTAGCACCGCACTCTCTCCAGTTTCGTACCAACACAATGGAGTCCTACACCTCCTCCCGTACAATGCCTCGAAAGGCGCCATTCCGATACTCGAATGAAAACTGTTATTGTAAGTGAATTCAATCAGTGGCAAATGTGAATCCCATGAACCTCCCTGCTCCAGAACACATGCTCTTAACAAATCCTCAAGTGATTGAATGGTCCTCTCTGTCTGCCCATCAGTCTGGGGATGATATGCTGAACTCAATCTCAATTTGGAACCCAAAGCCTCTTGCAAACTTCTCCAAAACTCGGAAGTGAACCTAGGATCTCTATCAGACACAATACTCAGGGGCACACCATGCAGCTTCACAATTGTCTTGACATAGATATCCGCTAACCTCGGAACTGGATAAGTAATATTAATTGGTAGAAAGTGCGCAGATTTAGTCAACCTATCAACAACCACCCATATGGTATCAAACCCCTCATTGTAGTCGTGAAACCAGTCCACAAAATCCATGGAGATACAATCCCACTTCCATTCAGGAACGTCTAATGGTTGCATCAACCCTGCCGGCTTTTGATGTTCTACCTTAGATTTCTGACATGTCATGCAAGCATACACAAATTGAGCCACATCACGCTTCATACCAGGCCACCAAAACAACTTCTTCAGATCTTGGTACATTTTCGTAGCTCCCGGGTGAATACTCAACTTACTACGATGACCTCTTCTAGTATTGCCTTTTTAATTTCATCATCACTAGGAACACAAATCCTCCCACGGTACCTTAACACATCATGCTCATCTATCACATAATCTCCACTCACGAGTGGTCAATCCCAACCGCAATCTCAACCGCTTTAATATCCTTCTTTTGAGCTTCCCGAATAACATTTAAGAAGTCATTGTGAATCCTCAACACACCCAAACTCACACTCTTAGGTGTCACCTCGCAGACTAGACTCAAATCTCTGGGCTGCTCAATCAATTCAAGCTCCTTCACCATCATTGCGAAACATGCAAAGATTTCCTACTCAAGCGCGTCACCACCACATTAGCTTTCCCTGATGATAGCTCAAACTAAAGTCGTAGTCTTTCAGCAATTCCAACCATCTCCTTTGTCTCATATTTAATTCCTTCTGGTCAAACAGATACTGCAATCCCTTATGATCACTGAATACCTCAAACCTAGAACCATACAAATAATGTCTCCAAATCTTCAAGGCGAAAACGATTGCTGCAAGCTCTAGATCATGTGTAGGATAATTCTTCTCATGAATTCTCAAGCTGTCTTGAGGCATAGGCCACAACCTTACCATTCTGCATTAAAACACCTCCTAGCCCCATTTTAGATGCATCACAATATACTACAAAAGGCTCTCCGGACTTAGGCAATGTCAAAACAGGTGAAGTTGTCAATCTCCTCTTCAATTCTTGAAAACTTTCTTCACATTTGGAATCCCACACAAACGCCCTTCCTTTGCAAGTCAATTGAGTTAGCGGAAGTGCCAACTTTGAAAACCCTCAATAAACCTTCTATAATATCCTCGCTAGTCCAAGGAAACTTCTAATCTCGATGAATCGACTTAGGAGCCTCCCATCGCATCATCGCTTCAACCTTAGATGGGTCTACTGCAATCCCATCACCGTAAATGATATGGCCAAGGAAACTAACTTTCTTCAACCAAAAGTCACACTTTGTGATTTAGCATACAACTTTTTCTCTTTCAACACTTCTAGCACTAACTTCGGATGCTCTGCATGATCTTCTTCGGACTTGAGTACACCAAAATATCATCTATGAAAACCACCACAAATCGATCCAAGTAGTCATGGAAAATACGGTTCATGTACTCCATAAATACCCCACGGTGCATTAGTGACACCAAACGGCATTACGAATACTCATAATGTCCATACCGTCACGAATCTTTGTCTTTTGAATATCCTCATCTTTCACTTTAATCGATGATAGCCCGATCTCAAATCAATTTTGCTAAACCACTTAGCACCAACTAGTTGATCCATCAAATCGTCAATTCTCGGAAGTGGATACTTGTTCTTGATTGTTACTTTGTTCAAATTGCCTATAATCAATGCAAAGTCGCATACTTCCATCTTTCTTCTTCACCAAAAGTCTCGGCGCTCCCGGGTGACACACTAGGTCTTATGAATTTCTTCTCAAGTAAATCCTCCAATTGACTCTTCAACTCGGATAATTCGGATGCAGGACATCCTATATGGAGCCATGGACACGGGTCTAGTACTGTGCACTAGGTCAATACTAAACTCAACTTCTTTTCAGCGGCACACACAGGATTTCATCGGAAATACTTCAAGAAATTCACGAACTACGGGCGCTTCTTCAATCTTGGCTTGACCTCAATCGATAAAGACGCCGTCAAGGTAAACAACTTGGCTTCCCCTTCATGGCCTTATGCAACCGACTGTAATGCAACATAACGATTCTTCCTCCCGTGAGTTAGGAAAACTCACGGATCTACTAAGCACAATTGATATGCACATGGTTATCAACTAACGATCCATACCAGGATGACGTCCAAACCTCCTAATGGCAAACAAATGAGATCAACAAGAAACTCTCTCACGAAAGCCGACAGAGAGGACATCTAGCACACATCGTGGAAGTAGTTCTCGAACCTTTGGTCGGGTATCAATAACCATGTCCCTTCTCATAGTAGACATAACAAGACCCAGATTTTCAAAGACATAAAGCAAAGAATGAATGAATGTGTTGCACCAAAGATCTACAATAGCTATTAAAGGAGTACCATTAATGAAACATGTACCTCTAATATCGTTGTCCCCTCTGGATCCCGCCAATGCAAATACCTTCCCTTTAACCGCTTCTTTCTTGGACTTGGGACATTTTGCACTAACATGCCCCACCTCACGACGGATAAAGCGCATAAACTTCTTTCTTCTCACGGACATTAGACTTGTGACCTCTTTGTCCACACTTGTAACAACGAACTTCGGGCACTCAATGCTCTTATGGTCAAGCTTCTTGCAAGAAAAACATACAATACCTGTAGCTCCCACTCCCCCACTTGAACTCTTACCTCACCGCCTTTCCATTTCCCTTTGCCTCCACTCACATCATATGGTTTCCTCGAATTGAGCATTCTTTTTCTCTCTTACCATCTTATAGGTCACAAAGATCGTTTTCTTCAAAAAATTCTACACTTATCCACTAGCTTGGCAAAGTCTCGAATTTCCCAGTATCCAATAGCCTTCTTAATGTCTGGATGCAAATTTCATTTTCAAACTTCACACACTTGGAGAATTCGCACTGCAATCATTTTCATAATAGGGACAAAACTTGACTAGCTCTTCAAATTTGGCTGCATACTCAGCCACTGATTTGTTGCCTTGCTTCAGTTCAAGAAATTCCACCTCCTTTTTAGCCCTCACGTCCTCCGGATAATACTTTCTAGTGAACTCTTCCTTGAAAACTTCCCAAGTGATTTCCTCCTCCGCAGCTTCTAGTCTTTGTTTCTTTCTCAACCACCAATCATCCGCCTCTTCCTTCAAAGATGTGGGTCCCAAAACCTCACTTTCTCGTGCGGAGTGCATGCCATCACACTAAAAAATACGCTCAATCTCCCTTAGCCAAGTCGAGCTCCGTCCAAGGTCATACCTACCCTTAAAGGTAGGCGGGTTCTCTCGCTGAAAAGTGGCTAGCTTACTTGGTCCTGCTGCGTTCTTCTCTCTCGCCCCTCTGCCCCCATAGCTTTGTGCTATGGCTTGCGAGCCTCTGCTAGAGCAAAGATCAATCCTTCCGGCCATTCTCAACCTAACATCTGCAAAGATTAACATTCGTTAAGAAACAATTTAACACTACCTAGTTGTCATAGATACTATGATGACACACTTGGCCTGAGACAGACCGAATCGCTCTCTGATACCACTAATGTAACACCCCATTTCTACCCTAAGAATTTAAATCAAAAATCGAGTATACAAAAATCTTTTCTCGGTCATCTTTTAGTTTAGTGTGTTATAAAATAGTGCACTTTGGTGACTATGGGATTACTCGGTAATCGATACTACTTGCAATGTGCATTGGCCACCTTTGCAAGGCTCTCAATGATGCCTCAGTAAATACACCAATGAAAGAAAATCTAGCCTTAGTGGCGAACCACAGTTTAGCCATAGTCATTCAGCACACTAATAGTATAACATAATTTAATAATCAACGAAATGGAGCGTCACAGCTGTAACACCCCCTTATATTTAAAGCTAATTCAATTAATTAAAATCAGAGTTTTTCAAAAACTTTCCACGCACCTCGAAGAGGGTGGTACATTTCGAATAAAACATCATCAAAACATAATCAAAATCCAAACGCATCAACGCGTATCATGCATAACCTAGTCAAGTGGTTACAATCCTCAAAATAACCTGTTTAGCGTTTATATTAATCCATCAGTAGTTTGCAGCACAGCGGAAATAAAATTGTGTTCACATACTCAATACATAGGTTCAAAATAAGTTTAATACATAACCATAAATAATACTAAGACCCAACCCCGGTGTTACTATCAGAGCTGACTCAATAAAACCCTGAGGGCACAAAGCACCATCACTCGGAATCACTGTTTGTCGCCACGAGAGCAGGCAACAAGAAATGCTAGGGTGAGTCTCTTTACATAAATTATAACAAGTAAGATAGGCATTATAATTAGAAAGCATCTAGGCAACCACAATACACGATAATAGTTGAATCAACCATCAACAATATCTTATGCAAGTATGAGTATATGCATGTGTGCAATATGCATGTGGATCCATAATCATCACCTCATTTGGCCAAGCCACATCGCCCTACATCCTTCGTCACGTAATGCATATGAAATATGTGACACCATGACAATGCATTAACAACGCGTTACAATTCATCACCCCAATTATTTAATTCACCATTTTTGGCCGAGCCACGCCATCATTCATCATTCACCTCAACTATTACTCATCACCTCATCAATTATGACTCATCACCTCATCAACTATTAATCATCGCCTCATTAATTTATTATTCATCACCTCCTCAACTATTAATCATCACCTCATTAATTTACTTATCACCACTTATCCATTCTTAATTAAATCCTTCCTAAGGACCTAATCACCACCTAGGGACCTTTTCTTCACTTAGGGACCCTTTTGACACACCGAATAAATTTAGGAACTTAGGAATTCAACAAAGACAAGGTTTTGGAAGATCCCCATCGAGGCGCGCACACTAGCGCGCAGAAGAAGCGCGCGCAAGATGGCGCGCGGATAGGTCGCTTCTAACTCTCAAAGTTTCGCCTCCCGGGAGAGGTGTGCGCACGAGGTTACGCGTAGGGGCGCGCAAGCAAGAAGGGCGCGCGATCTTGATCAATCCTTGGCCTTCTTGCGCGTAAGTTTGCGCGCAACGGCAAGATGGTGCGCAAAGACACCATTTCGACCACAGCGCCAAGTTGCCCAAAGAATCGGCGCCTCCCCCACACACACACACACACGCTTCTTGACACAGCGCCAAGTTGCCCGGCAATCGCGCCTCGCACAACTCACACACACACACAGCAAGAACCAGCGCCAAAATGCTAGGCATTTGGCGCCCCTTCCAACCTATACTCAAACACACTTCAAAACCTAATTCCTCCCAATCAAATTATTTCTCACATAACCACACCAACATAGCCTTTGAATCATTAATACTAACCATCACATTTACATGCTCATACTCATATAATCCAATCATCAATCATATAATATGCATTAATTACAACTCATGTTTCCATAGCAACAATCAACATGTCATAACCAAAACAAACATTTCAAACATAAATCAACATGTGAGTAACACAAGTTCACACAACACATCATTCCTAGAATTATTCCTACTACAACACACATCCTACAAGTTATCAAAAATGTAATGGAGATTCCCCTAACCTTGGGTGAGCTAAAGCTTCAATCAACCACCAAGAAAACAACCAAATGAGGCCTCCAAAATCGATTTCCATTTTCAAAAAAATAACCTTGCTTGGTGACAAATGGAAATTCAAAATAATGAGAATGGGTCTATGGGACTCATGGAAATGGGACATGCAAAGGTAATGAGGGTGATTAGAACCAAGGTTTTCACTTACCAACACAAAACTTGAGAAAAGTTCCTTCCTTTCCTCAATAACAAGCTGAACGTGAGCTTCCCCTCTCTTTGGGTATCCATGAAATTTCAAAAATGTAGAAGATGAGCTTAGGAACTATTAGAAATGGAACAAGGAAGAAAAATGATGAAGTTTTAAGGTCAAGAATGTGACTTACCACCAAGAATCAAAGAAAACTTTCCTCCTCCTCTCCTTTCCTCGTTCGTAGTCGCCTCTCTCTCCTCTCTTCTATTCTATTTTTTTTCTTCTTTCTTCAAAATGAGGGTTTGGTCACTCCATCTTAGGACCCCTATCCCTTATGACTACTATTGGGCCTAAATAATGGCCCTTGGGCCTTATTCCCCACCCCCACTTATTAATTCCTCTCACCTCCTGTAAATAAAATAAATCCAACTTAGTACTTATTTAAAATAAATTAGACCCCTCTTAGATAGAATAAACCCAACTTAATGAATTAATTTAATTAAGTGTTGCAAGCCTTAAATAACTTAATTAATTAAATAATTAAATTATTTTGGGCGTTACAGGTATCACATTGCTTGTTGATGGAAAAATGTATGTTGTGAATTATGCATGCTATATGTTTGAGAAAATGTGGCCATGAAGAGGGGTGTGTGTATATGATAATTTAATGAGATGGATTTGATGTCTTTATATGTGTGGTTGTGTGAGAAAATAAATTGTTGAAGAGAAAATTGGATTTGAGGTGTTTGGAGTGGGAGTGTTTGGGGCGCCAAATGCCTAAGCAAATGGCGCTGGGGGCTGAATATTCTGTGTGTCACGGTGTGCAGGAGTGGGGCGCCATTTGCTAGGCAAATTGGCGCCCGCCCGATCTGCTCGTATCTTCGGCTTTCGGCACAGAGGTTTCAGCAGGAGCGCGCCACCCACGAGGAATTTGGCGTCTGTGCACAGGTGTGTGCGTGTGTGCGTTGAAATGGCAAGGAACAGGGCGCCAAATGGGCGGCCCTGTGTGTGTGTGTGCGCGAGAGTAAGCGCGGTGCAGTATGCCAACCGAGCGGCCCGTATGCGCTGTGTGGGTATGTGTCTTGATGTGTGTGTGTGTCTTTGCGCTAGTGGGCGCCAAAGTGGCTGCCCCTTGGCGCCTAGGTGGCCTAAAATGTGTCTAAGAGATGGTTTAGTCCCTAAGAATTAATTTAATCCTTGGTGTGACTAAATAGTCCCTAAGAATTAAATTAATCCTTGGCGTGACAAAATAATCCCTTAGAGTCTAATTAATACTAATAGGTTAATATAAGTCCCTAAATACTAAGTTAATCATAATGTGCCAAAATAATCCCTTGAGTATAAAATTAATCTTTGGAGGTCAAAATAGTCCTTAAGTGTAGAAAAGGTCCTTATGGAGTGATTAGGCTTTTAAGTGAGGGGTAACTTAACAATTGATGAGGTGGTGGTTAACAATTGATGAGGTGGTGATTAACAATTGATGAGGTGGTGGTTAACAATTGATGAGGTGGTGATTAACAATTGATGGGGTGGTGGTTAATAATTAATGTAATGTGCTTATTGCGGTGTGATTGCATTGTCATAATGTCACATAAATCATATGCATGGCTTCGCCAAACAATGATTGATGAGTAGCTTCTACCAAACAAATGATTGATGAGTGGCTCCGGCCAAACAGTTGATGAGTGGCTTCGGCCAAACAGTTGATGAGTTACCCGACGGGGTTTTGAGGTGAGTATGGATCCACATGCATATTGCATACATGCATAAACTCATGCCTTCATGGAATGCCTGTTGATACTTAATTAATTGTGATTGTTGCTCTAGTAATATACTTGTAATGGTGAATGTCTTGATTGTGAAGGGTTATTACTGCTAGATGCTTTTCTGCTTATAATGCTTATCTTACTTGTTATTATTTATGTAAAGAGACTCACCCTAGCATTTTATGTTGCCTGCTCTCGTGGCGACATGCAGGTGATACTGATTGAGGATGCCTAGGCTCCGTTGGGATTATGTGTCAGCTCTGATCTAGTAACACCCGGGATTGGGGTCTTAGTATTGCTATTTTATGTTTTGGACTAAACTGACTTAAATTGTATAATGAGGGTGTTGAACTTGACTTTATTTTCCGCTGCTGTGAACTATTTTTGGATGATTGTAAACATTAAACAGGTTTTAGGGTTTTATCCCATGTGACCATGATATGCAGTTTACGCACTAGATGCGTTTGAATTTCTAAATATGTTTTGACGATGTTTTATTAAATGTACCACCCTCTTCGAGGTGCGTGGACAAAATTTTGAAAAAAAAAACTCTGATTTTTATTAGTTTAATTAATATTGAGTAGAGGGGGGTGTTACATTAGTGGTATCAGAGCAGCAGACCTCTCCCAGTACGGTGTGGTTCGAGGACGAACCAAGCGGAAGCCGGTGGGCATGTGACATCCGGGTGAGGAGGCGGGAGTGATCGCCGGTGCCCAAAAAGGTGGCATGGCAAAGAGCGGCTCCTGGCAGCTTCAAAGCGAAGGGGAGCGTGAATGAACCGAATACGCACCGGAATGAGAGGATCCCGAGGTTGTGCGGTATGGACCCGCATACTGATTGAAGGAAAGCTTAAAAGAATTGATTTGGACTACCTATACCAACAAGTGCATCTTCTTTTCGAGCTCATCCCATAAGAACTCCATAGTTAAGCGTGCTTGGCTTGGAGTAGTAGTGGGATGGGTGACCTTCTCGAAGTTTCGGAAAGCATGCAAGTGAGGACAAAACATGCCGAAAAGACTCGTGTTGGTTCGTGGGGCGATCGGCGCTTCCGAAGCGATGCAGGATGTTACAAATGGTATCGAGCGCCTCGTGCTGTCCGCCAGCATGTGTCTGTCTATAGTATCTATGACAACTAGGTAGTGTTAATTGTTTCTTAACGAATGTTAATCTTTGCAGTTGTTAGGTTGAAAATGGCCCGAAGGATTGATGCTTTACTACTAGAGGCTCGCAAGCCATAGCACAAAGCATGGGGGCGCAGAGAGGTGGCAGAGAAGATGCCGAGGATCGCAAGTTAGCTACATTTCAACGCGAGAACCCACCTACCTTTAAAGGTAGATACGATCCAGATGGAGCACTGACCTGGCTGAAGGAGATAGAGTGAATCTTCCGTGTTATGGCGTGCACCCCAGCACAAAAGGTGAAGTTTGGGACTCACATGCTGAAAGAAGAAGCGGATGATTGGTGGATGAGGAAGAAACAGAGGCTAGAAGCTGCGGGTGAAGAAATCACTTGGGGGGTATTCAAGGAAGAGTTTACAAGGAAGTATTATCCGGAGGACGTGCGGGCTAAAAAGGAGGTGGAGTTTTTGGAACTGAAACAGGGAAACAAATCTGTAGCTGAGTATGCAGCCAAGTTTGAAGAGTTGGTCAGTCACCGCTTTACTATGACAACTAAGTCGATTCTGAATTTTCCAAGTGCGTAAAATTTGAGAATGGTCTGTAGCCAGAGATTAAGAAAGCCATTGGATACCAGGAGATTCGAGATTTTGCCAAGCTAGAGGACAAGTGTAGGATTTATGAGGAGGACAGTGCTGCTGCATACAAGATTGTTAGGGAGAAGAAGAATGCTCAGTTTCGGGGAAAACCATATGATGTTAGTGGAAGTAAAGGTAAGTGGAAGGCAAGTGCGGGTAAAGGTTCAAGTGGGGGAGACGAATCAGCAGGTATTGTGTGTTTTGTTTGCAAGAAACCTGGCCATAAGAGTAGTGAATGCACAGAGATCCGTTGCTACAGGTGTGGGCGGAGGGGCCACAAGTCTAATGAATGTAAAGAGAAAGAAATTGTTTGTTTCAACTGTCGTGAAGCGGGGCATATGAGCAATAAATGTCCTAAACCCAAGAAGGAGGCGGCTAGAGGGAAGGTGTTTGCTTTGGCGGGATCCGAGGGGGACAACGAGATTAGAGGTACTTGTTTTATTAATGGTACTCCTTTGATTGCTATAGTAGATACTGGTGCTACTCATTCATTCATTGTTGCATTGTGTGCTGAGAAATTGGGTCTTGTTTTGTCTACAATGAGAAGGGACATGGTTATTGATACTCGACCAAAGGTTCAAGAACTACTTCCCAATGTGTGCTAGATGTCCTCTGTCGGTTTTTATGCGAGAGTTTTCTTGTTGATCTTATTTGCTTGCCTTTAGGAGGTTTGGACATCATTCTAGGTATGGATCGTTAGTTGATAACCAAGTGCATATTAATTGTGCTAGTAGATCCGTGAGCTTTCCTTCTACTAAGGGAGAAGAGCCTGCATTGTTGTATTCTGGTTAGTTGCATAGAGCTATGAAGGGGGAAGTTAAGCTGTTTTCACTAATGGCATCGTTGTCCGCTGAGAGCCAAGCTAAGATTGAAGAGTTGCCAATAGTTCGTGAATTTCCGAAGTGTTTCTGACGAAATTCCGGACGCGTCACCGAAAGAGAAGTAGAGTTTGGTATTGATCTAGTGCTCGTCCACTGGACCCGTGTCTATGGCTCCCATAGGATGTCTGCATCCGAATTATCCGAGTTGAAGAGTCGGTTAGAGGATTTACTTGAGAAGAAGTTCATAAGACCTAGTGTGTCACCTTGGGAGCGCCATGATTTTTGGTGAAGAAGAAAGATGGAAGTATGCGGCTTTGCATTGATTATAGACAATTTGAACAAAGTGACAATCAAGAACAAATATCCACTTCCGAAATTGACGATCCGATGGACTACCAGAAAGGTGCTAAAGTGTTTAGCAAAATTGATTTGAGATCGGGCTATCATCGATTAAAGTGAAAGATGAGGATATTCGTAAGACAAAGATTCGGGACGAGATATGGACATTATGAGTATTCTGTAATGCCGTTTGGTGTCACTAATGCACCAGGGGTGTTTATGGAGTACATGAACCGTATTTTCCATAACTATTTGGATCGGTTTGTGGTGGTTTTCATAGATGATATTTTGGTGTATTCCAAGTCCGAAGAGGAACATGCAGAGCATTTGAAAGTTAGTGCTAGAAGTGTTGAACGAGAAAAAGTTGTATGCTAAGTTGTCAAAGTGTGACTTTTGGTTGAAGGAAGTGAGCTTTCTAGGTCATATCATTTCTGGTGATGGGATTGCAGTAGATCCATCTAAAGTTGATGCGGTGATGCGTTGGGAGGCTCCTAAGTCGATTCACGAGATTAGAAGTTTCCTTGGATTGGCGGGATATTATAGAAGGTTTATTGAGGGTTTTCAAAGTTGGCACTCCCGCTAACTCAATTAACTTGTAAAGGAAAGGCGTTTGTGTGGGATTCCAAATGTGAAGAAAGTTTCAAGAATTGAAAAGAAGGTTGACAACATCACTGTTTGACATTACCCAAATCTGGAGAGCCTTTTGTAGTATATTGCGATGCGTCTAAAATGGGGCTAGGAGGTGTTTTGATGCAAAACGGTAAAGTAGTGGCTTATGCCTCAAGACAGTTGAGGATTCATGAAAAGAATTACCCCACTCACGATTTGGAGCTTGCGACAATTGTTTTTGCCTTGAAGATTTGGAGACATTATTTGTATGGTTCTAAGTTTGAGGTATTCAGTGATCATAAAGGATTGCAGTATCTGTTTGACCAGAAAGAATTGAATATGAGACAAAGGAGATGGTTAGAATTGTTGAAAGACTATGACTTTAGCTTGAACTATCACCCGGGGAAAGCTAATGTGGTAGCTGATGCTTTGAGTAGAAAGTCCTTACATGTATCTGCAATGATGGTGAAAGAACTTGAATTAATTGAACAGTTTCGAGATTTGAGTCTAGTCTGTGAGGTGACACCTAAGAGTGTGAGATTGGGTGTGTTGAAGATTCACAATGAATTTGTGAATGTTATTCGGGAAGCTCAAAAGAAGGACATTAAACTGGTTGAGATTGCAGTTGGGATTGACCACTCTCAGAGTGAAGATTATGTGATAGATGAGCAGGATGTGTTAAGGTACCGTGGGAGGATTTGCATTCCTAATGATGATGAGATTAAGAAGGCAATTCTAGAAGAGGGTCATCGGAGTAAGTTGAGTATCCACCCGGGGGCCACTAAAATGTATCAAGATTTGAAGAGACTGTTCTGGTGGCCCGGCATGAAGCGAGATGTGGCTCAGTTTGTGTATGCTTGCTTGACGTGTCAGAAATCTAAGGTAGAACATCAGAAGCCAGCGGGGTTGATGCAACCATTGGATGTTCCTGAATGGAAGGGGGATAGTATCTCCATGGATTTATGTGACTGGTTTGCCGACTACAGTGAGGGGGTTTGATACCATATGGGTGGTTGTTGATAGATTGACTAAATCTGCACACTTTTTACCGATTAATATTACTTATCCAGTTCCGAGGTTGGCGGATATTTATGTCAAGACGATTGTGAAGCTGCATGGTGTGCCTCTGAGTATTGTGTCTGATAGGGATCCTAGGTTCACTTCCGAGTTTTGGAGAAGTTTGCAAGAGGCTTTGGGTTCCAAATTGAGATTGAGTTCGACATATCATCCCCGCATGTATGGGCGCATTTGAGAGGACGATTCAATCACTTGAGGATTTGTTGAGAGCATGTGTTCTCGAAAGCGGGGAGGTTCATGGGATTCTCATTTGCCATTGATTGAATTCACTTACAATAATGCTTTTCATTCGAGTATCGGTATGGCGCCTTTTGAGGCATTGTACGGGAGGAGATGTAGAACTCCATTGTGTTGGTACGAAACTGGAGAAAGTGTGGTACTAGGTCCCGAGTTGGTGCGTGAGACCACGAGAAAGTGAAGATGATTAGAGAGAAGATGAAGGCCTCACGAGTAGGCATGGAAGAGTTACCATGATAAGGGAAGGAAGGATCTAGAATTTCAGTCGTGGTGATCATGTATTTTTGAGAGTTACTCCGACAACAAAGTGGTGGGTCGTGCGTTGAAGTCTAAGAAGTTAACTCCGCGTTTTATTGGACCATATCGATTTCGCAGAGAGTTGGGAAAGTTGCTTATCGGGTGGCCTTGCCACCTAATCTTGCTAATCGCACGATGTATTCCATGTGTCTCGATTGCGGAGTATGTGCGGACCTGCCTCATGTAGTACGGATGGATGATGTAGAGGTGAGGAGAACCTTACAGCTGAGACTATGCTTGTTAGGATTGAGGACCGTGTGGTGAAGGTCTTGAGAGGCAAGGAGATCAATTTGGTGAAGGTAGTGTGGTTAGGAGCAGTGGGTGAAAGCATAACTTGGGAGTTGGAGAGTAAGATGAAGGAGGCCTATCCGGAGTTATTCGATTCAGGTAATTTCGAGGACGAAATTCCTTAAGTGGGGGAGAGTTGTAACGCCCAAAATAATTTAATTATTTATCTAATTAAGTTATTCAAGGCTTGCAACATTTAATTAAATTAATTATGTAGTTAGAGTTATTTTATCAAAAAGGGGCTTAATCCATTTTAAATAAGACACTAAGCTGGATTTATTTTATTTCAGGAGGTGGGATGAATTAATTGTAGGAGTGGAGAATAAGGCCCAAAGGCCATTATTTAGGCCCACTTGTAGCCATAAAACTTAGGGGTTTTCCCACTAGGGTCCCATTACCCCAATTTGAAAAGAAGCCACGAAGGAAACTTGGAGAGAGGGAGGAGGAGTAGCCGACGCAAGGAGGAGGAGGAAAGGAGGAAGCTTTCCTTTGGATTTTGGTTGGTAAGTATGGTTTCTTGGTTCATTGTTCACCATTTTTCTTCCTCTTTCTAGTATGGTAACCTTTGGTCTCCATTGCCCATTGTTATTAAAGTCTCATTTCCACCCAAAGAAGATGGTTGTTCGTGTTGCTGAAAAACAGCAAGGGGGGGGGGGTACTTCATTTTGGTGATTTTGGTGCTTGCTTGGAGGTTTTAGCTTAAACAAGGTTAGGGGACTCTCCATTACATCTATGATAACTTGTAGGATATGTTTTATAGGTAAAATAGCTCTAGGAATGATTGTTGTGTGAAATTAATGTAATTGTATGTTGGTTGATATGTGAATTAATTGCTATTGTTGGTATCACATTGCTTGTTGATGGAAAAATGTATGTTGTGAATTATGCATGCTATATGTTTGAGAAAATGTGGCCATGAAGAGGGGTGTGTGTATATGATAATTTAATGAGATGGATTTGATGTCTTTATATGTGTGGTTGTGTGAGAAAATAAATTGTTGAAGAGAAAATTGGATTTGAGGTGTTTGGAGTGGGAGTGTTTGGGGCGCCAAATGCCTACAAATGGCGCTGGGGCTGAATATTCTGTGTGTCACGGTGTGCAGGAGTGGGGCGCCATTTGCTAGGCAAATTGGCGCCCGATCATCGTTCGTATCTTGGCTTTCGGCACGAGGTTTCAAGAGGGGCGCCAATTCCTGAGGAATTTGGCGCCTGTGCACAGGTGTGTGCGTTGAAATGGCAAGGAACAGGGCGCCAAATGGGCGGCCCTGTGTGTGTGTGTGTGTGCGCCTGAGGAAGTGGCGCGGTGCAGGGCGCCAACCGAGCGGCCCGTATGCGCCTGTGTGGGTATGTGTACTGTATGTGTGTGTGTGTTGCGCTAGTGGGGCGCCAAAGTGGCTGCCCCTTGGCGCCTAGGTGGCCTAAAATGTGTCTAAGAGATGGTTTAGTCTCTAAGAATTAATTTAATCCTTGGCGTGACTAAATAGTCCCTAAGAATTAAATTAATCCTTGGCGTGACAAAATAATCCCTTAGAGTCTAATTAATACTAATAGGTTAATATAAGTCCCTAAATACTAAGTTAATCATAATGTGCCAAAATAATCCCTTGAGTATAAAATTAATCTTTGGAGGTCAAAATAGTCCTTAAGTGTAGAAAAGGTCCTTATGGAGTGATTAGGCTTTTAAGTGAGGGGTAACTTAACAATTGATGAGGTGGTGGTTAACAATTGATGAGGTGGTGATTAACAATTGATGAGGTGGTGGTTAACAATTGATGAGGTGGTGATTAACAATTGATGGGGTGGTGGTTAATAATTAATGTAATGTGCTTATTGCGGTGTGATTGCATTGTCATAATGTCACATAAATCATATGCATGGCTTCGGCCAAACAGTTGATGAGTGGCTTCGGCCAAACAGTTGATGAGTTACCCGACGGGGTTTTGAGGTGAGTATGGATCCACATGCATATTGCATACATGCATAAACTCATGCCTTCATGGAATGCCTGTTGATACTTAATTAATTGTGATTGTTGCTCTAGTAATATACTTGTAATGGTGAATGTCTTGATTGTGAAGGGTTATTACTGCTAGATGCTTTTCTGCTTATAATGCTTATCTTACTTGTTATTATTTATGTAAAGAGACTCACCCTAGCATTTTATGTTGCCTGCTCTCGTGGCGACATGCAGGTGATACTGATTGAGGATGCCTAGGCTCCGTTGGGATTATGTGTCGCCTCGATCTAGTAACACCCGATTGGGGTCTTAGTATTGCTATTTTATGTTTTGGACTAAACTGACTTAAATTGTATAATGAGGGTGTTGAACTTGACTTTATTTTCCGCTGCTGTGAACTATTTTTGGATGATTGTAAACATTAAACAGGTTTTAGGGTTTTATCCCATGTGACCATGATATGCAGTTTACGCACTAGATGCGTTTGAATTTCTAAATATGTTTTGACGATGTTTTATTAAATGTACCACCCTCTTCGAGGTGCGTGGACAAAATTTTGAAAAAAAAACTCTGATTATTATTAGTTTAATTAATATTGAGTAGAGGGGGGTGTTACATTGTTGGCAGTAGTTATGGTGGTGGTTCGATCGGATTGCCGAATCAGGGTTAGGAACGATGGGAGTGGTGGATAGTGCTTCTGGTTATCTTTCCTCTTTCTCGCAAGTAGATCTATTTGTGTGTTTTTAATTGTATTTTGTTGTTTTGTTGGATTTGTTGTGTAATGGGTCGGTTTTAACCGGCCCAAGTTTACTTCTTTCTTGTATTTGGGCTGGTGTTGGGCCGCCTAGTAGTTCAGTTGTATCTGTTGGTAGGGTTTGGCCCTGCTCATCTTAAAGGAAATCCAATTTCTGTCGTCCAAAAAAAAATTGACCATTGAACCAGGATGTGTTTGCATTCCTTTTTGTGTTTTTTAAACATATTTATGTGGTTTTTTTTTGTTTCAAGTTGGATTTGGTCAGATGAGCCGGTTGATCTAGAGTTTTAGGTTAGGCTGCACTACAAAAAACACTGCTTTGTGTAGTCCGTTTTCGCGCTTTAGCCCATTGGGTCGGACGACCTAAATTGATCGCTCAATTAGGGTGGTAATTTTTGGCTCATATGTTTAGGTACCCACAAAAACTACATATAATGAGTGGATAATTACCCGCACAAACAAGGATAAGCTCAAATACAAATATTATGGTGTCCACCCTACCCTACATGTACTTTTAGCTATTACACACAAATTATTAATTAAGGTATCACTAGATTGAGTAACCTAAGTAAAATACCCTCTTATGTTGCATTATTATTTACAAATTTCTATACTCCATATCACGGGCTTCTAAAACACTCATTAACATAAAAGGGCGTATTTGGAAAAAAATTATGGATTATACATTGGGTTTCGAAATGTATTAAAGCTTAGAAAGGAAGGAGTATAAGTTTCTTATTTGACACAGAGGGAGTACAAGCTTAAACACTACTCATCATTTTTTCCGTAGAAGAGAAATAGAGAAGAGAGGGGTAGGAAGAAAGAAAGAAAGAAAGAAAGAAAGAAAGACAATAGCTAACAGGCAAACCTTCATAAGCTAGCATAGCATAAAAATATGTGGCCCATAAGGACTCGTTTGGTGATCAGGATAAAGAGACATAATATGATAAATTTGTCAAATCTTGTGTCGGTCCAACTTGTTGAGATAGCAAGATGTGATAACTTAATTGTGTGAATTATCCTATAATGTCTTTCTAGATAAAATTTATCTTGAGTTTGAACTAGGTTAGAAACCAACAAGATGTGATAAAATAAATTATTCATTTACCCTTCTAAAATACATAGCTATGAAATATATTGAAAAATAAATATGTACTAGTCTACATCCGTGTGTGCACTGGTTAGCGCTAATTGTATTTTTAAACAATCATGACTGAGAAACCGCAAATTTTAACTGTTCATATGTGCTGGTAAAACTGAATTTAAGTTGAACCATAAAATTTAAGCTAAAAAAAAAATCAATGTTTGTCATCTTCTATTTGTTTATATGTTAATAAACACCATTTACAATCAATACTAAAAAGTGAAACTAAAATACAAATATGAACACCAATTTGAATACACTTCTAATATCAATTGATGCAAAATGTGACCATAAAGTATTAGGTATACATGTCGGGGCAAAAACTGGGTTAAGAGAAATGAGATTTAAAAGAATTAAAGAAAAGAAGTGTAAATATAAATTAATTTTTTTAAAGTGGTGAAAATAAAAAAAGCACGCTAAAACCCAAAACCTACGTGGGAGTTCATAAGCAAAAAATGTGTTAATAGTAATGTGCTAATTACCAAAGAAAAAATGAAGAAAAAATATTTAAACTTCTATTAAAAATAAAAAATAAAAGGTGAGTCTCAATTAGTTTTTGAATAGAAGATGTTTGTTTGTTTTTTTGGGTATTTTTTAGATCACAACTTATTTGTTATTTTTGTTGGTTTTCATAGTGTGTAACTAAAAGTACATATGACGCGATAATTATAGACATTTTAGATTTAAATTTTAATAAGTAAATATTGACGATAAGTAAATCACTTATATTTTAAATTTAAGTTATTGAGAAGAATGTTAGCAAGCAGGTTGGTGTAATTTTATTTTCTGCAAGTGATATTCGTATGATTCATATCGTACTAAATATCATTGCTTTATTAAAAAAGTGTAAAAATAATAAAATTATTTAATTATTCAACAAATTAAATATATTTGTCGCAATGTAGTTTTGTAATTAACATATAATATATATCATATATTTATTTATTAGCTTATTTAAAATATAAAATAAAATAATACATGTTATCTTCTAAAATAAACATGTTATATTTTTTTTGGGTGACAATATATTATCTTTATACCTAAAAAGGAAATAATTTATTTGGTAAAAAAAATGAAAATAATTTATATTTTTTTTTATTTTATCATATGTTGTATACCAAACATATATGTAGCATCGTATTTTCTCTCTATCCTATTTATAGATTTAAGCGTTCCACTATACGTATAAGTCAAAGCCGGCCTTACAGACTCTCTACTACCACTCTACATCAGTCGGAGACGCTTTTTTAAATAGATAAAGCGCTACGCTTTTTAAAAGCTCTATTTAAGAAAAAATGTCAAATCAGCGCCATAAAAAGTCTTCTAGTCGTATAAAGCCGACCTACTTAAGTAAACACAAATATTATTTTTTATTACTACTATTATTATATTTAAATTTTTACGCTTTTGTTAAATTATAAATTTGCTTACATTTTTATTTAGTTAAAATGTTGACTTATATCAATTTTTGACATATTTAAAGATATTATTATAAAATAAAGTTTAAATAGAATGTCTTATAAAGTCTATAAAAGATTTTGTTAGATCTCAATCTCGTTAATCTAATAGCTTATTCGTCTATTTATAAAATCCACATCACTCAACGAGTGTCAGTTTCTCAAAACAAATTAGTGAAATAGACTTTTAAACATGCTTTCAGGCCTTGTCAGACTCTCAAAAGTTGGTCTATCACAGACCACAGGTCAAACTCAGGCCTAATGAATTCAACGCAGATCAGACTAAGCAAAGTCTAACTTGGTCCAACCTATTCTCACCCCTGACAATACGACAAAAACATACTCGGTCTCCGTACTACAAAACTGAATTTTGATTGCAACAGAAGTACGGATTCATTCCTTATCCACGCAGCCTCCTTTGACCATACACGTGTGATATGCCCTTCCCCCACTTGCCCATTTTGTCCACCAGCTTTTGCCACATGGCATCTTCTTCTTCCTTCTATCGAGATTCGCGTGATTCCCGTTTTGTCATCGTCAAAAGCAACCAAAATCTAACAAAAATCTTTCAGCTTCCCTTTTTTTTAATTCTTTTCCGAGTTAGGCTTATTTGGTTCGGGACATCTTACAAAATTACAATTTTAAACATCTTACTTTTTTGATACATCATCACTTTTATTTTATTTTTAATTTTTTAATTCTACTTTTTCTTCCTTTCTCACTCACTCTGTTTCAATCTCACATTTTCCAATATTTCTTACTTCTTACACATACATTATTAGTGGCCCCCACACACTTTATTTAAAAATATTTATTTTCCCAATTTTTTTAATCCACTATATAATCTAATATAATTAAATTAATATTAAATTAAATAATCTACAATTTACTCTTATTTACTATCTAACCTAATATTTATTTATCTATTTATACAAACAAACCACATTTAAATTACTCAAACAAGCCTTTTGTCAAAAAAATTTACTCAAACGAGCCTCCCTATTCACTTGACAATTCATCTAACTAATGAACACTGTAATTTACTATCATACTTTTATCAAATTTCTTCTCTCAATGCATTTTCTTCTCACTCCCACTTTTTTCCTACTTTCTCTTACTTTTTTTTTTTCAAAATTCAAAATTTAAATCAAACTCACCAACTTTATTTCCCCACTATCTACTAATATTATCTAATATCTATTTATACAAATTAACCATTCTTAAATTACTCAAACAAGTTTCATTATTTATTTGACAACTCATCTAACTAAGGGCAACATTGTTATAATTTACTATCACATTCTTTTTCAAATTTCTTATCCCAATACACTTTCTTCTCACTCCCATTTTTTTAAGTTTCCCCTCTTTTTTTTTTCAAATTTCAAAACTCAAATTAAATCAAATCTACTAATAAACTAAAATAATCAATCTAAACTACGAGATAACTGCACTAATATATAAAAACACGGGATAACTTCACTGATATATAAAAAACACGATATTAATGTATCAAAAAAAAAGAAAAGTTAATGAGTATTTCAACTACTGATTAATATTTAAAACACGGGATAACTGTACTGATATATAAAAAAACACGAGATAACTATACTGATATATAAAAAAACACAGGATAACTGCACTGATATATTTGATAATCTTCTATCTATCTTTTACTATCTACTATAATCTACTAATCAACTAAAATAATCTATTGAAACTATTAGATAACTGCACTGATATATAAAAAAACATGGGATAACTATACTAATCTAATCTAATCCAATATCTATTTATACAAACAAACAACTTACAAAATTAAAATTTTAGACATCTTACTTTTTTTTTGACACATCACCACTTTTGTTTTATTTATCATTTTTTAATTCTACTTTTCCTTTCTCACGCATCACTCTCTTTCAATCTCACGTTTCCCAATATTTCTTACTTATTACACATTTATTATTAAGGGCTCCCACACCCTTTATTTAAAAATATTTTTTTCCCAATTTTTCTAATCCACTATATAATATAATATAATAAAATTAATATTAAATAATCCACAATTTACTCCTATTTACTCTCTAACCTAATATCTATTTATCTATTTATACAAACAACCACACTTAATATATTATATAAACAAACCGCATTTAAATTACTCAAACAAGTCTCCCTATTTATTTGACAACTCATCTAACTAAGGGCAATATTGTAATTTACTATCACATTTTTTTTCAAATTTCTTCTCCCAAAGCACTTTCTTCTCACTCCATTTTTTTTAACTTTCCTCTCTTTTTTTTTTTCAAATTTTGAAATTCAAATCAAATCATATCTACTAATAAACTAAAATAATCAATCTAACTACGAGATAACTGCACTAATATATAAAAACACGGGATGACTTCACTGATATATAAAAAAAACACGATATTAATCTATCAAAAGAAAAAGGAAAACTTAATGACTATTTCAACTACTGATTAATATTTAAAACACTGGATAACTGTACTGATATATAAAAAACACGGGATAACTTTACTGGTATATAAAAAAACACATGATAACTGCACTTATATATAAAAAACACTTCACTGAAATATTTGGTAATCTACCATCTATCGGTTACTATCTACTATAATCTATTAATCAACTAAAATAATCAATTGAAATTTTGAGATAACTTCACTGATATATTACAAAACACGTGATAACTTTATTGAAAAATATAAAAAAATACTGGATAACAACACTGACACTAATATATAAAAGAACACGGGATAAATGCACAGATTGTTTTTAAATGATACTTTTACATTTTTAGATTTTAATATTTATCTAAACTTTTATCTGAGACTCATTTTTTAACTACTTTAAATTTGTCTTTTTTTCACGAGGTGTTGTCCAAATTATTTAAATTATGTCTAAGTTCATTTCATTAAAAGAATATGACATCACCCGTGCGTATGCACGAGTATCCTACTAGTTTATAATGAAAATACTACTATCTCCATTTGTCCGTCTTGATGATAAGATGATAATATTCTCTACCCTCATTTGATTGAGTAGAAAGCAAGATGAAAGAAAGTTGTAAAATTATATGTAGGTTTTGGGTCAAATTGAAAAATGTTAAATTTGTTTTTGTCTTTTTTATCTTTTCTTTTAAAATTGGAGTGAATTTTTTTTTTGAGTTTCATGTAATTATTTTCTTTCTCTTCCACAAAATGAAGGAATGACTATCTGAAAATATTCTTTTCCTTTTTTTCTATTTCATGATGATACAAAACAAAGTGGTCTCCATGGGTCTTCGTCTTGCTTGGGATTCTGGATACCGAAACTTGATTTGTTATAGTGACTCATTGTTAGCCTTGGATCTGATTGGAAAGCAGCTCAAACCCGTTCCACCGCTATGCCGTGCTTATTCAATCAATTAAAGAGGAGTTGCAGAGAGATTGAACCGTGACTCTGAAGCACAATTGGAGGGAGGCGAACTCTTCTGCAGATTTGTTGGCTAAGTTTGGTGCTGATTGTAGTTCTCCTTGGCTGCTGGTTGAAGATCCAGAGCTTGTTGCTGAGCTTGGAAGTACGCTTGCGAGAGATGCAAGTTGTACCTTGTACTTCCGTAGCTAGTTTTCCTTTCCTGCCCTTTTGTTTTTTCCTTTTCTTTTTATTTTCTTTCCCTGTTTGTTACAAAAAAAATACAAAACAATAAATCCCCTGTGGCAGTTGGTTGACATAAGCTCAAGTAGAAGAGTATAATTCTAAGAACAAAGATAATATGGTTAAAATGTAAGTCATATTAACAAAAATAAATCAATGAATTATTGGTTGTTTACCATACCATGCACATTACAGTAAATATATTGCATTTCAATACCCCTTTTCAGTTTTTGACTCTGCTTCTTATTTGTTGCATTCTATGACCCGGTAATTTCCTTAACTCATTGAGCAAGACATATACAGATATATTGATAAACTTAAAAATTCATGTTACTACGCTGATAATTCATGTCTCCTAGATGGCGTTCGTGCAAGATGAATGAGAACACTAACATTAGTAATAGAACCTAGGTCTATAATTTGCCTTTGAAAAAATGTTCAACTAATGATTACAAGAAGAAAGCTATATAAGTGAAAGTAAGAGAAATGAGGTAATTTCTTACATTTCCACAAAGCTCGCCCATTTTGCTCAATCATACCTTGAATATAGGGTGGGGGATCTTCTCCATTTCTCAAAATAAATGAATGGTCTATTACCAAAGTTTTTGGTGCATAAAATATAGGCAAAATTATACTAGAGGATTTTTAAATTATTTATTTAATATGTTATGGCTTTTAAGTTTATTTGGAATGAGGTAATGTCTTACCTTTCCACAAAGCTCGCCCATTTTGCTCAATCATACCTTATATATAGGGTGGGGGATCCTCTCCATTTCTCAAAATAAATGAATGGTCTATTACCTGAGTTTTTGGTGCATAAAATATAGGCAAAATTACACTAGAGAATTTTTAAATTATTTATTTGTAACAAGTTGACCCTTTAAGTTTATTTGGAATGAGGTAATTTCTTACCTTTCCACAAAGCTCGCCCATTTTGCTCAATCATACCTTGTATATGAGGTGGGATCTTCTCCATTTCTCAAAATAAATGGATGGTCTATTACCTGAGTTTTTGGTGCATAAAATATAGACAAAATTACACTAGAGGATTTTTAAGTTATTTATTTGTAACAAGTTGGCCCTTTAAGTTTTTTTGGTAACAAATAGGCCCTTTTAGTGATTACGCTAGCTTATGTATTTTGATGTAATGCTACTTTATATATTGTGATTACTCTAGCTTATGTATTTTGATAACCAACCCATATTTTGATGTATTTTGATGTAATCAACAATATGAAATTTTACTAAAAGGGCCAACGGTGTCAATGTTAGGTAACCTAAAGGATCTATTTGTTACAAAAAAAACTTAAAAGGCCAACTTGATACAAATAAATAACTTAAATGTCTCCTAGTTTAATTTAGTCTAAAATATATAAATGCCTAATATATATCTTCTATTTTAGGAATGTGTGTATTAATACATTCAAAACGGGTTGAGATCCTCTCAACTTCTCAAAAGAAATTGAGAGGTCCATTATCTAAGTTTTGAATGTATATTAATAATCACATTCCTAAAATAGAAGATAGATATTAGACATTTATATATTTTGTACACCAAAAACTTAGTAATGGACCATCCATTTCTTTTTAGAAATGGAGAGGAGTACCACCCATTCAAAACTTAAGGTGCGATCATACTAGCACTAATGCACCAGATCCATCAGAACTCTGCAGTTAAGCGTGCTTGGGCGAGAGTAATTTTGACATAGGTGACCTCTTGGGAAGTCCTCGTGTTGCACATCTTTACCAAATATCTCAAAAAAAAAAATTAGGTAATGGACCTCTCCATTTCTTTTGAGAAATTGAGAGGATCTCAACCCTTGTATATTGGCAATTTCAGCTATTTATGGACACGTGAATGGATCTAAATCTCACCATTAAAGCTCTTCTCTCTCATTTATTGTTGTTATGGATGAGAACTGCGTTAGGCGCACCTCCCCTCCATTTTAAAGCACAATTCATAACTAATGGGTCAATTCGCTGAGGCCCATAGCCAGTGCTTGGACCTTACCATTTTTCTAAAATTTTGACACATCATCACTTTTAAGGACATATATGTCATTTCAAATTTATTTCTAGAGCCTGAGGCCCATAGCCAGCGCCTGACCCTCACCTCTCTCTCTCTCTCTCTCTCTCTCTCCATCTCTTTTATCTTTCTTACTCTCTATCCTCCGTTTATTCTCTCTTTTAACATTTCAATTTTTTAATCAATATCATCATCAATATCTATATAATCCAACAAACCACTACAAAAAATAGTAAATTATCCATTATACTAAAAGTCTAACACGTCGCCACTTTTAAGGACAAATATGTTATTTCCAATTTTTTTTCTCTCTCACTTTTATCTTTCGCGGGTCCTACTCTCACATCATCTTTTAATTTTTTACTTCACTTTAAAATTCACTTTTCTCTTTCCTCTCTCTCTCGCTCTTATATTTACCACCTCCCTCTCTTATCTTTCTCACTCTCTCTCCTCCCTTTATTATCTCTTTTAACATTTCATTTTTTTTAATTTATCTATCTATCTATTACCTATTTAATCCAAACAAGCCACCACTGAAAATTCTAAAGTACCCATTTTTAAAATTTTGACACATCATCACTTTAAAAGACAACGGTGAAACATTTAAAAGGTTATGATGAATTAATTTTAGTTTTTTATTAAAAAAGTATGATTAGTAAACTATAATATGGTTGTTTTGCAAACATCTTCCATCTCAATATAAAATTTAATATTTAGTATATATTATTTGATATAAATTTATTTTTAACTTAATTGATAATATTAAACCTAAAATGTAAATTTAGATATATACAAATACTTATAAATTTATTTTGAAAAATTGGTATATTTTATTTGGTAATTTTTTATATTTTAATTTAAATCAATAAATCTAATTGGTATATATATATATATATATATATATATATATATATATATATATATATATATATATGTAATATTTAATATTGAAATTCTGTAAACACAATTTAATTAGGAAACAATCTTAACAAAATTAATATTAATTTATTAACATAATTTAATACATTGAGTCAAAAAAAATTATACATAAAAGAGTGAAATAATTGCAATTAAATCTTGCAATGGGAATTGTATTAGTTTGTTCTGTAATTAATGCAATTTATGACAATAGCTTAGGAAGAATACACCAATTAATCGTTGCACATTATTTCACTTATTTGGTCATAAATGTCAAGCCACCTACTGCAGCCCAATGTCACTTTTTGTTTACCCATCCCCCCTTGGGACCAGATACATGCATCAACTTTAGTTGACTCACTTTTCTTTATATCACAGTAATCAAGGAGTAAGTTGCAATAGTACAAAGGTGATAAGCATTATCAATTTTCAAAAAAAAATATTGTATTTTAATTTAGAAGTTAATGCCTCAATTCAATAATAATTAATGTGTGCTTTGAAAATGATGTAGGTTAATGATGAAATAATTGCAAGTAGACCAACATTTATTATCAAAGAAGTAAATTACAATAATACCCTCAATTTTGGCGGATTTTTTCCCGCCTAAACACCAACCTTGTATTATTCTTTTATCTATAAAAGACGAGCTCTATTCCTTTTCTTTGACATTGCCCCAATACTTTTAAGAGCTCCATTTGAGAATTCACGTGTGCATTGGAAATGACCAAATATGATCATGAAGCTAAGCGTTCTCCTAATAGTGGGGCTTGTCTTTGCTCTCTTTAGCCTCACTAAAGGATATCCAGGTACACCAATTACAACTTTTGTTCTCTTCTTCGTGTTGTTGTTAATATTTTGTGAAGCAAAAAATGGAATGCAAAACACGACATCCCAACTATGTTGGAACCTTAAACTCTACCAGTAATCTTTAACATACAACAAATTTACAGAATAAATTATCTTAAAGGATATGAATCTATTTAGGTTATTGTTGTTATTAGAATTGTTTCAATTCTCAATATCGTTTAAATAAAACTAACTTGTGAAGGCATTTTATCACGCAGGCCCGCAACAGTGCCCTACAGGTTTTTGTCTCCAACAAGAGTCGTCGAATTGTCATGATAACTTCGAATGCTTTGAAGAATTCAACGGCAAATATGGAGCAAGTGGCACAGCTTCAGTTTGCCTTTGTAGACCTAGTAAACACACATGCTCTTGTTGTATTGCTCCAAGATATTGTAATGGTGTTGACCACAAGACGATCTTGCCTTGAGGCCAAATCAACAATACAATAAATAGTCAATGAAATAATCAACAATACAATAAATAGTCAATGAAATTAATCTATTAATTAGTTAATTGGAATTCTACATACCATCATATGCCAATGTATGTGTTGTTATAGTTTGAATCTCAATTTTTATTTTGTCAAAAAATTCTCGATACCAACTTTTTGTTTGTCGAATTTATTTTAAAAATTATTGGTGTGATCTAATAATTGTTCAGTTTAGAGTGATTGAGACTTGAGAGGCTCACAAGACATTCGTCAAAGGGATTTTCGATACCAACTTTTGTTTTTTTGAATGTATTTAAAAATTTAATGATTTGATCTAATAATGATTCAATTAAGTACTCTAATTTATTACTCTTTGCATTTCATATTACTCCCGCTACTCACAATTACTCACTCCGGTCCATAATATAGCAGAAAAATATTGAGTTTTGGTGGTTCACAATATAAGAAATAAACATATTTTTTAAGGTGCATTAAATGATCAATCCCAAAATTACCCTATTTAGGAGATTTAGTTAAAAATGATGTAATTAATTAGAAATGTAAATTATCATTTAATATAAAGGGTAATCTTGGAAAGTAAATAAACTTTTAGCCTTAGATAATTTCAATGTCATTCATTGGTTTTTCTTTATATTGTGAATGAAAAGAAGTATGAGAAAAATTAAAAAATAAATAAAAACCGATGAAATATATTGTTTTACACGTAAAAAAAATATTGATTTAACTTTTTGAAGGTTCCTCCATATATTAAATCAATATCAATATAATCGAATAGATTACTACTAAAAATATTAAATTACCAATTTCTAAAAATTTGACACATCATCACTATTAAAGATAAATATGTCATTTCCAATTATTTTCTATCATTTTTTTTCTTTCTATATGACTTTTATCTTTCGCGGGTCCTTCTTTCGCATCACCTTTTAATTTTTTTTTTTCACTTTTAAAATCAATTTTTCTCTTTCCTTGCTCACTCTCTTCCCTCCCTTTATTATGTTTTTTTAACATTTCAACTTTTTAGTCAATATCAATATAATTAAACAAACTGTAACAAAAAAAAATATAATTAAACAAACTACTACCAAAAAATAATATTAAATTATCCATTTCGAAAAGTTTGATACATCACCACTTTTAAGGAGAAATATGTTATTTCTAATTATTTTCTATATTTTTTTTTCATTTTCTCCCACTTTTATTTTTCCCAGGTCATTCTCTCCTATCATATTTTAACTTATTATTTCACTTTTAAAACTCACTTTTCTCTTTCGTCTCTCTCTCACTCTTATCTTTCCCACCCCTCTCTCTCTCTCTCACTTTCTCTCCTCCCTTTATTCTCTTTGTTAACATTTCAATTTTTTAACAAATAAGTCATTTATTTTCTACCACCTTTTTCTTCCTATCTAACTTTTTTCTTTTGCAGGCCATACTCTCAAATTATCTTTTAATTTTTTATTTCACTTTTAAAATTCAATTTTCTCTTTCCTCTCTCTCACTCTCATCTTTCCCACCCCCTCTCTATCTCACTCTCTCTCCTCCTTTTACTAATCAATATCAATTAATATAATCACAAAATCACTTTAAAAAAAATAATAAATTGCCCATTTTTAAAAATTTGACACATCATCACTTTTAAGGACAACTATGTCATTTCTAATTATTTTCTATCATTTTTTCCCTGTCACTTTTATTTTTTTGCGGGTCCTACTCTCACATCATCTTTTAATTTTGTTTTCACTTTAAAACCCACTATTCTCTTTCCTCTCTCTCACTTTTTATCTTTCCCACCTCTCTCTCTCTCCTCTCTTTCGGTCTATCTATCTTTCTCCCTTTCTTATCTCTCTCACAATCTCTCCTCCCTTTATTTTCTATCATTTTTTTCTTGTTACTTTTATCTTTTCACGTGTCTTAATCTCACATCATCTTTAAATTTTTATCTCACTTTTAAAACTCACTTCTCTTTCCTCTCTCTCACTCTTATCTTCCCCACTCTCTCTCTCTCTCTCTCTCTCTCTTATCTTTCTCACTCTCGTACTAGTATTTTTGAATTGTAGTTTTAATTAGATATTTTATATGCTAGCTTAGTATTTTTTTTGTTGGATATGAAAATAGAATTCATTAGGACTGGACAATGAGAATTTAAAATATTAAGGGATGAAGTTGCATCATCAACTTTATATAGATTCTCCCCTAATTGAGGATGAAATACAAATAATTATTACATGAATATATCTTGATATTGTCAAAAACATTTTTATTTTAATATATCATGGCAGATACTAATTAATTCTGTATCCAACCCCAGGGAGAAGGCCCAAAGGTTAATTTCTTTAATAATTATTAAACCAACGTTAGTTTAAATAATTGTTTAAAAAATTATAAAGTTTCTTTATAAATCATCTAACAAATTAAAAGGGAGGTGTTGCACTTGCAACTTGGGCCACTTGACTTTGATGTCATCAATGATATCAGCATATTGCTAGTGCATTTTAGTCTGGCACGAATGCTGGAGCAATTGACTGCCAGTAATGCTGGAGCAATGGTTGCTGATGCAATGCCTCTCTTCTTTGGAATGACTTTTTGTAGGAGCGCAGCGATGATTCTTTGGGGCAATGATCACAGTGCTTATTGCAAAGGCAATGATTGTTATAACATTGAACAAGCACATTAAAATACAAAATGGGGCACCAAAAGTGCCAAATGACTACAAATTAGCTCCTAACTTTCTTTTACTGTAAACAACAAATATTAAATACTTTAACAATAATATTACTTAGAAACTCACATTGATTTAAGTCATAGGACATATAAATAACTCTCTCTATATATATATATATATATATATAATAGAGTTATCAATCACATTTGAACAAACAAATCCACGGGTAAAAAGCGATTTAGCATGCACGGTTCATTTTGGCATTTAGAACACAGAAAAAATGCAACGAAATAGATTAGGAGGAACCAACCTGGGTTCCAAGCTTCTGATGAATTTGGCCTTCTTTCCCTTTTGAGTGTTCTGGATCAACTCTTTTTTTATTGGCTGTTAGTACTTCAGAATGAATCCTCATTTTCTATTAAAAAAACTTGAACTAGTTTTTTTTATGTGATTAGGGTTCTGGTTTGAACCACTAATTCTTTAGGTGATTTCTCAACTTTTGTGTGTTTTATTCTGAAAACTGTTAGCTATTTATAGAGGTTTATTAGGGTTTAGCCATTATGTTTTTTCTGATTCTAATTGATTTTTTTTTCCCATTTCAGATTTGGACTTAGGATTGGAAAACTTGCCCACCTTGCTCAATTAAGGTTGTGAAGCATTGCTCACCAAGTGAGCTCAAAAGATGCGTTGATGAGTTTTTTGTAATTTTCGTTTTTAATATTTTTATTTTTATTTTTATTTTGTATTTTGTCATTATTTTATTTTGTATAGTATTTGTAATATTATTTATTTATATTTTTGTAATTTTGTTATATTTTTTTTACTTGACAAACAAAAAACTAAGTCGGGCCAAATCCACTTAAAAGAAGTACTAAAACTAGGCCCAATCAAACAAAGTACTGAAATTAGGCCCAATCAAAACAAATCACTTAACATACCAATCACACAAGGATAGACCCAATTGAATAGACTTATGCCCAAATAAGACGCGAGATAGTATCCAAACGAGTCCATAAACCAACTGGGGTAATAGGACCTGCAAATTAAAAAAACGACCATAGTAGAAAAGAGGGGACAAAATTGGAGTTTGACACTAGGATTTCTTTTCCCACCTAATATTGTTTTGGTTTGTTTTTGACGGCATTGTCATCTACCTACTTCATAGATGCATTTCCTTGAATAATGATAGCTTCCCACATCTGTAATTATACAAATATTTCTTCATTTTTTTTTGGCGAAATGTTCATATGTCTTAGCATATGTTTGAATCCAAGTTTGGAGACATCAATTGTACTTTTCAATTGCTATATAAGTGTTTGAAGATGTTTGGGTTAAGGGAATTTTAATTCTACTACCTAACATGTTACCTATTTGTCAGTGGAATTTTAATTGACGTGCATGTCTTCTTAAAAAATTTAAATAATAAATATTTTCTAATATTATACACTATACACTATACAGTACTCTCCTAAGGCAAAACATTCTGGTAGAAGGCCAAGAGTTTAAGCACAGCGAGTGAATCACATTTTCAACAGAAAATTTATACAAATAAAAGTCATTTCTTTAATAATTATTAAACTAACATTAATTTAAATAGATATCTAACAAATTATAAAGTTTTTTTATAAAATTATCTCACAAATTTAAAATTTGAAATTACAAAAATTATAGAGTTTATTAAAAAAATATTTGTACTGCCATTTTTTTAAAATAAAAAAATTAAATAACTTGCAAGTATCCAATAAATTTGAATAATATTTTTTAATTGTAATTTTAATTTCGATATTTTATATGCTAGTTTAGCATTTTTTTGTTCGGGGTGAAAATAGAATTCATTGGGATTTGGGATTTGCAATTGATAATTTCATATATTTAAGGGTGAAGTTACACCATTACTTTATGTAGATTCTCCCATAATCGAGGGCGAAATACAAATAAATATAATCATTACATGAATTTACATTTTTTTTTGACAAATACATGAATTTATCTTGATAATATTAAAACATATTTTTATTTTAATAAATCATGGAAGATGCTAATTGATTCCTTATCCAACCCCATTAATCCTATTGTTTCTAGGATTTCTTTTCTCGCATAACTAGCGCCACGATCCGTCCAGATGGGCCAGGTTAAAGCTGGAATTGTTGATTAAGTGAAACACATAGAAATAAAAGCATTTAGGAGTAGCGAGCTTTAGAGATTAAAGGTTTATAGTTCTTAAAGACATGTAGATCTTATAACAAAAAATGGGAAAATAGGGAGGTGAAGAAAAATTGCATAATCTCTAAAGCGAGAAATGAGATAAGAAGGATGAAGGATTAATAATAACAAACGTCATAAAAATAGTTCAAAAGTACAGACATTTGTTACTGAGACTACAGAAGTTTTGATATTAAAATGGAAGATGAATTAAATAAATAATAAACCTCTAAAGAAAAGAAGCATAAGAAAATAATCAATAGATAATTTCGATCCAATATTTTACGACGATTAAGTAGAAATTTTGTGTAAGTTAGGTTCATGTAACAGAATTTGAGGATTAGTAGTCTGTGAGTTAGTTGCAGAGTAAAACCCAGTTTATACCAAAAAAATGTAGACATAAAAACTTAACTTATAATTAAAGAGAAGAAGACAACATAATTAAAAAGTGAAACACGAACGTAGGTCTCATGCAGAGGTTGATTTAAAAGTAAATATCAATTTAATTATGCTTCTAATAATTCTTGATGCGAAATTATCTAAAATAAAGAAGAAAATACCAATTTGGACATGTAATGTTTTTTCATGACTCTAAAGTACCCCAAAACACACTGCCTAGAATCACACTTTATGTATTTTCCCCTGAAATTATTTTTCCATCAAATAGATTATTGACGAACGAAGTATTTGAGTAGTTAAAAAATTTCTGAATTCTAAAGTAACCCAAAACACACTGTCTAACATTTCACGTTATGTGTTTTGCTACAAAATAATTTTGTTATATCAAGTACACAAAGCACACTTTTTAACATCCCACTTTAAAATATAAAAATATTTAAAAAAAATTAGATTAGTATCGATAAAACTCTATTGGGAGGATATAACATGTGCACAAATGGCCCAAAATTCGTGGCCACTCAGAACCGCCGGTGTAGATTAATAAATCGATAAAGCGGAGTAAAACTACACACACCAAACGATGAGATGGTAACAAAAAAAAAGTAAAAGAAAGGAAAAAAAACCAAAGTGAAAAAAAAGGCCAATTGGCCAAAAAATTAGAGAAACCAACAAAAAATCTTTCCATTCTTCAATTTCACGGGGCATGCCAAGCCACATATATGATAAAGATAAAGATATTGTTTTGGTTTCTTTATTTGGCAGCATTGTCATCTACCTCATACATACATTAATTTTCTTTTTTGGCAGAATGATAGTTTCCCACATCTGTAATTATAGCAATATTCCTTCATTCTTTTTTGGCGAAATGTTTATATATATGTCTTATACAAAAATTGGATTTGTTCGCAGAATAGTAGCTTCCCACGCATTTAATGCTAGCAGCGACTAAAGTTCTTGGCTCCATAGTCATAATAGCATGTTGCGTGTTTCTATTGGAAACAAAAAATTCTTCTCCACCAATAATTTCGCTACATTCACAAGAACTAAAATCAAACTTCGCTATTTTGTAAAGACTACAAATATCATTTTAGTCTCTACAAATATAAGGAACCTTTATGTTCTTATTTATACAAAATCTCGTTTTTCTTTTGCATTTTGTTAAAATATCAAGTAATGCTTCATAATATATATGAAGTAGGTCCAATCATTAAGCATGACATGATTGGGCTAGGTTTCTCAACCACAAAAATGGCCACTTAAAAGATGGGTTAGATATGTTGAATACCCAACTTGCATGATGATCATTCATGACATGCATAAATGCAGTTTTAACAAAATGGATTGTAGGTTTTAATTGTGGATACATTCTTTGTTAGGGATCTCGATTTGTCCTTTTAGACAAAACTTAAGTGTAATTTTTTATGTACTGTTTTTCAATTACAAATTAACACTTGTAGTGTATCCATTAGAATAAATATAACCAAATTATACCAAAAAATATATATAACCACTTCAAAGTTCAAATTTAAACATAATAGAAAATTTCAATACACGTTTAACTTAGCTATTTGTTTTTGAGTCGTCTGCTGTTTGTTTTGTATGAGGTGGTGTTGCTGCCATTGGACCTATGACAGGGACTAAGTTTGTTGTCATTAACAGCAAATTCACATTTTTTTTAGTGAAAAGAGACCAGATTGTGGCATATTGTTTGCATACATGGATGCGTGTGATACATATGTGTGTAATTTAAGTATTTTTTTGGTCTCTAATATAAACAATAAAAATAACAAAAAAATTAGTTTGTGGGCGTAAAATATAAGCAAATTTTAATCAATTTTACCCTGTTTAATTATATATATTGTACCCTAATACTCTATATATTTAACCTAAATGTTATTTCCCAAAGTTTTTTTTTATCTTATGGAACATGTTTTCATGAAGGATAATTTTGAGAATGTTTGTTTTTATTAGTTTTTTGATTAAATGAGAATGACAACTTTTTTAAACTTTTTGTACATTCTAGTCTTCTAGATGGAGGAGTAAGTACATAGTAGTAGTATTGATGGGCAAAAAAACGTGCTGATTTTTTTTTTGGAGTGATTTGCAAGTGGAGGTAAGTGGGAATGAATTCAGAATTTGAAAAGGACCGACAAAAGAAAAGATTTTTTTTAAACAACTGTTTAAGATTTTGTTAAAAACAAAAAAAAAACTATTTTTTGGTGGCCATTGATTTTTCCACACTCTTCCCTACTCACCACACACCTCCACACGTTGCAAAATGACCAAAATACTATTAATGGTCGCGGTCTTTTTTTTTTTTTACTAAATTACTGTTTTGGTCGCTATCTTTGGCTCCGATTTCATTTTGGTCGCTTTATCTTTTTTTTTTCGCTTTGGTCATTTATCTTTCATTTTCGTTTCATTTTGGTCCCTAGTTAGTTTAAAGCTATGAGACGCCACGCCTAGCGATTAAGCTAATTGGCGTGGCGTCTTAAATTCATTAAATGACGTGCAAAAATTAATTGAGGTGGCAATTACACATCAACATTTCATGTTTTTAAATTAAAATAAAACAAAATTGAAATAACAAATTAAATAAAAACAAAAAAACATTAAACTGCAGATTTCATTCTTCCTACGTTTTCTCTCTTCATCTTCATCTTCATCTTTCATTCTTCCTACGTTTTCTCTCTTCATCTTCTTCTTTTTTCGATTTCATTCTTTACGATTCTGCAGATTTCGATCTTTGTGGTTTTGTTCATTCGGTTTCTGCAAATTTCGATTTCGATTTCGATTTGGGGGTTTATAGAGATTTCGATTTTGTTTTCGTTTTTAGGGTTAGATTTCGATTTCCATGTGGGGGTTTCAGCAGATTTCGATTTCGTTTTAAGGTTTGGATTTCGATTTTGATTTTGGGATTTTGCATAATATTTCGATTTCAGTAGACATTGATTTCGTTTCATTTTCTGGGTTTTCAAATTCAACCCAGAACACATGTTTTTTCTGGTAATTTGTTTTTCTTCACTTTCTTCCTGTTCTTCTTCACTTTCTGTTCTTCTTCCTGTTCTTCTTCACTCTCAACGTTCTTCTTCCTGTTCTTCTTCACTCTCAACGTTCTCTCTTCCTCCTTTCTTCTTCACTTTCTAATTCTAATTTCTTTCTTTTGTTTTTCAAAATTGGTAATTTGTTTTTTGATAAATGTTTTATTGTTTGTTTCAATTTTGTGTTTTTCAGTTTTGATTTAATTTGATTTTTCTGTTTTGTTATTATAATTTTAACAATACTTTATTTTAGATTTAAATAAAACATTAAAATGCCAACTCAATTAATGAGTCCACGTCAGATGGACGCCACGTCGCGATTAATCGCCAAATGCGTGGCGTCTGTTAAGGTCATAGACGAAAAACTACAAAAAAAGACCAAATTGACACAAAACTGAAACATAAAGGACCAAAACGAGAAAAAAAAAAGATAAAGGACCAAAATGAAATCGATGCCAAAGATAAAGGACCAAAACGAGAAAAGATTTTTTTTAAACAACTGTTTAAGATTTTGTTAAAAACTAAAAAAAACTATTTTTTGGTGGCCATTGATTTTTCCACACTCTTCCCTACTCACCACACACCTCCACACGTTGCAAAATGACCAAAATACTATTAATGAGGTCAGTGCCTCTATTTTTTTTTTTAAATTTGTGTTGGTTCGGTTATGGCCAATCGAAGGTTCGGCTACCCGCAACCATACTTTATATTTTTTGACACACTCCTTTTTTGGATTTTTACAAGGTTCGGCACTACAAAAAACATTGGGTTTAGCGAGGGAAATATCAGTGGCTAAAAGGCTCAATTCCGTCGCTAATTGCCATTAGCGAGGGACCACCAGTTCGGTCGCTAATATCCTCCTCGCTAATGGCAATTAGCGACGGAATTTGTGTCAGTAGCTAATTAGCGAGGGACGGTCTCTCGCTAATTCCCTCGCTAATGCTGACAGCACGCTTCCCAAATCTGACTAGCACGCTTCTCAATCTGATCAGTTATTATTATTATTATTATTATTATTATTAGTATTATTATTATTACTGTTGTTGTTATTATTATTATTAGTATTATTATTATAACCAATATATCCAGAGAGAGAGAGTGAGAGTGGTGGTGGTGGTGGTGGCGGCGTAGAGAGAGAAGGAGAAGGAGAAGAGTAAGAGAGAAAGAGAGTGAGATCTATGTGGTGGTGGTGGTGGTGGTGGTGGTAGTGGTGGTCGTGAGATCTATGTGGTGGTGGTAGTGTGGTTGGTGGTGGTGGAAGAGAAGGAAAGAGAGTGGTGGTGGTGGTGGTCGGTGGTGGTGGTGTGGTGTGGTGGTTGAAGAGAAGAAAAGGCAAGAATAGAGTGGAAGAGAATAAGAGAGAAGAAGAGAGTAAATGAGAGAGAGTGGAGTGAAAAGAGAAGAAGAGAGTGGTGGTTGTGGTGGTTGGTGGTGGTGGTGGAAGAGAAGAAAAGAGAATAAGAGAGTGGAGGAGAAGAAGAGAGAAGAAGAGAGAAGAGTGTAAATGAGAGAGAGAAGAGGTGGTTCAGATTATTATAAAAAAATATATTACAGATTAGCGAGGAATTAGCGAGGGCGTCCTCGCTAATCCTCGCGTTTCCCAGCCAACGCCACGGGTCGAATCTGCAAAAATGTCGACCAATTAGCGAGGACTTGAAATTTACGTCATTCGCGCCTAAAAACGTGCTACTTAGTCAAATCGGCGAACATCTCTCATTACGTCGCTAATTCCCTCGCTAATGGTCACATTAGCGAGGGACTTGCAATTCCGTCGCAAATGTCTGTTTTTTGCGAGGGACAAAATTTCCCTCGCTAATTCCATCGCTAATCCTCGTTTTTTTTGTAGTGCGGGTTGCCTCAACCGAGCCCGTTTGAAATTTGCATCGGTCGAACCCGTTTCCATTCTCTTCCTCTTTTTCTTCACCCTTTTCTGTTCCTTCTTCTTCCTCACCGCTCGTTACATGATAACCGAATCGTTCGAGGCGCAAATTGAACCACTCGGACATCGGGCAACCTAACTATTCTAAAATACAACGTGGGAGGGTTTCCACACATGTTTCACGTGAGAGTAATTTTAGAATATTTTAGATTTGGGGTGTGTGGTGAGTAGGGAGGGTATGGGAAAGCGATGACCAACTAATTATGATGCCTACTAATTCGGCCCATCAAAAGAGTCTATGAGCGATAATGCTCGGGTTTAGTGTTAAACTAATTATTGGAGTATACTTTTTATTCATATTTTTAATACTATCACATATTTTATACAAAATTCGACAATCTAAATAGATGAATTATAGTTTTTCAAAAAATATGTTTAGACACCTTACTAACCACGTCATGTACTTGTCAAATAGTCGTTTAATTTTGTTTATAAATAATTGTAATTTATATTTATCTATTTAATTGTATTCACATTTTTGCATCTCTATTCATGTTTGAGTTTCTATGTCTCTTTCATTAATGTTACACCCAAAATTTCTAGCCAAGATCTCATACATTGTCCCTAAATGTAGGGTATTATCTTAAATTTTTAATATAAAAATAATATAGATAAATGTTATATTTTGCAAAGAGATTAATTTTAAAGTAAAATTAAATTCTCATACATAAATTACCAAATTTTTTTTACTGTACTTAAGTTGCAACAATAAATGCTTATAAAATTTTTGCAACAATGTATACAAAAAAAAAGATTGCAACAATAAGTATATGGTTAATATGAAAAAAATACAAATTTATCATGATATTTGATCGTACTTGACCAATGAAGTGTTGAAGTGTTGATTGATTCGTCTATGGGCGGTCGTTGAAGGAGTGAAAGGACCAGGTCCGGCTTCACGCGTTGAGCACCTCGGGTGGTACACGCAAAGACACTCCGACGATCTAGTGAGAGGTCGCTCGGGCGAGATAGCACAAGGTTAGAGAACGTGCACGATGCCATATGCGAATGGCGATATATATCTTTGAGGTCCGACCGTTAGCGAGATTTTCGGTCGGCGAATGCGCTCAAGCGGCGTGTTTGGGCCGATCGAGTTGGTGGGCCGCGAGTCCAATTGTCGCTGGCGCTTCGTAATTGCGATACACCCGAGAACGATTGCCCCAAGAAGCCTGGGTCGCTTAGAGCGGGCCGAGGCTTGAATCGATACCCCCGGGGGTGAAGTTATCTTGACGAAACGCGCGCGGCGTTCGCTTTCATCGTAGGCGGTGTCGGCCGCTTGTCAACCATCGGCCGTCTTTGTCGTGGCGGTTGGTTTTTACCGACATTTAAGACGTGACGTTTGGTGTTTCAGAGGCATGCCGAGACAACCATTGGTGAGAAGGCGAAGTGTTGTGACTCTTCGTATCCCGTCCCCCGCGCGCGAGATTTACACTATAAATAGCCCTTCTGCGCAGTCGTTTCTCACGCTTCCAAGAATCGCTCTGCGCCAACGGCCACTCGTCTGCGCCGCCGACACGTATCCGAAGTCGTTTACGCTACTACTATCGACCGATCCACCACATCCGCGCTTAAGGTATGAATCGATCTCTCCCTTTACCTTTTATGCTTGAGTTTTTTCTTGAAAGTACTTCGTGCTTTTCCACGCCTCGTGATAGGGGGTGTCAGGTCGAGGGATGGCCAGCTCGCCCCCTCTCATGAGTGCTTTGCTCGATCGACCTGACTCGATCCCTTTATCACAGGTGTTTGTGTATGCCACGGACGGTTAATCGCCTGTATTCGGAAAAACCGTCCCGATCTTTTCGCCACATACATGTCGAGGCCGGGCGAGGCCAAGTCGTCTTCGCGACAAAAGTTCTAGCTCTTCCAGCGAGTTCCTCGAGCAAGGACGGGCTCGAGTTCTCGTTCTTCCGGTCGGGGATCGGCCAGCTCCAAGAGTACTGGTCCCAGGTCCGTCCATTCTGCTGCGGCCGAGCAACTTCTCACCGCTTTGAGGACGTTGTATCCCGAGTGGAGGGAGAAGAGGAAGACGCCGATGTGATTATCATTGATGATGACGAGGCGCAGAGTGCCGTCCCAGTCGTGGACGAGGAGATGGTGGAGGCCGAGGGCGGCCGAGACGAAGAAGTCCAGGGAGAAGAGGTAATTCAGCCCGAGGTCGATATTTACGGTCCGAATGCCAACGTCGGAGGTCGAGCGAAGGGTCGGCCAAGTCCGCCGATGTAGCTCGAGAAGTGTCGACATGTCTTGGGTGTCGGAGACTCTTCGCTCAACAGAGCATTCTTACGATCGGCCACGATGCTCTGCCCGATCTCTGAGCCTCCTTGAAGACTCACCGGCCGGAGGATAAGAGGCATGAAGGAGGCGAAGATATCGCGACTTATTCTCGCCAACTTCAAGTTCACGATGTATCGGCTCGTGTTCGAGAAGATGAAGATTACGCCTCCTTTTACCGAATTCCAACGCGACGTCTGCGCGCATATCGGGTCGCCTTCACACGACTTCATCCAAACGCATGGGCGTTTTTAAAGACTTCAGTCTTTCACGACTAAGCCGGGTCGGCCGGTGTCGATGATGCTATTCTTTGCTATCTTCGAGTGAGCCGCTCGCAGAAAAAGGCCAACAAGGAGAAAAGGGAGCAAGTCTCCTTCAAGATGCGTAAGACCCACCACCGGTTTTTCAAAGCGTTCGAGAGTCGTTGGGAGCGGCCGGAAAAGTCAATATTTTTGGATCGTTCCCACCGAGGAGGCCGGGCAAGGCCGCTTGCGAGAGGTTCAACCGGACGGGATCTTTGGGTCCCCTTACTTCCCAATTATGTGGAATGAGGCTCATTTCTGCAGCGCACGCGACTACATCTATACTGATGAAGGACTTGGGTGAGGCCGACCGGAGACTCTTGAGATGATAAAGTCGATGGCGAGTATGATGCGCCCAGAGATCCTGAGGGCGACATACCTTGCCACCACTTTGTCTTTACGTAATGGCGAAGACACGGAGGCCGAGATTGGTTCGCCTTTGAACTTTTTCTTTATATTTTTGCTTTGTCCGGTCTTGTCAATCTTTTATTCTAACTCACACTTCGTTATTTCGCAGAAAGATGGCCGCAAAAAGCTGGAACCGCCGCCTGGCCCCGGCTCGAAGGAGAGGCTAAGGGGACTCAGCGCTTTGGTCGGGGGTAATCCTCGAACCTTCCTCCAAAGTCCACCAAACTCCCAAGAGCCGGGGAAAAAGCCGGTCGGCGGCCCTCGCCGCCTCTCCCGGCCGATCGCTCACCCAAGCGGCCAAGCGTGATTGTCGAGTCTCGGCCCACGAAGCGGAGGAGATTCCCATCATTCACTCGAAAGCTTGGGTACGCGATCCGATCTCGGAGCAAGATCGGAAGAAACCCATGGCGCTCTGCTTCTTCTCTGTATGGGGTCGAGAAAGTCATGGCGGGCCAGGCCGAACTGATGGTAATTTTATTTTTAGCCTCGTACTCTTCGCTTCTATCTTTGTTCGACCGACTAACAACCCGTCGACACAATTTCGCGAGAAAAAGACAAGGCTTTAGCCGAGGCGCAATGCTAAAATATGATAAGCTCGTCCATCGAAGAAGAGGCCTCAAACGGGGAGAAAGACCGCCAAGCCGCAAAGAGGAACGAGGAGCTTCTTTGCTCGTGTCGCACTTTGAAGCGGCGACCTTGAGGCCGTGGGGAAGCGAGAGCCCGGTTGGGTGGCGCAGAGAAGGCCGAGCCGAGAAAAAGATCCTAATGGTGGCCAAGGCGGTCGGGGAGGCTGCAATGAGCAATTTTACAACGCTCTTGCCGGCGCGGGTGTTGAATACCGATCTGCAGATCAACTTTGATGACAAGATGATCGAGCCCACGCGACTATGTCGAAAATAATAAGATCATGTTGCCCGCAGAATATGACGAGCGAGGCAACGCGTCATTCGCCTACCACCATTCTCTTTTGAAGCCCGCTGCGGCGGTGTAATTTTGTAATTTTAAATTGCCTTCTGGGCGACAATTTTTCGCGCTTCGTGCGCTTCTTTAATTTGTGCGCGCTCGGCAGGCAAGCGTCCCATATTTGTAATGACAATCTTTACTTGCTTTCAATTACGCCTGCTCGAATTTATATTGCTATGTCTCATGTACATTTCTGCATTTATTCGCCTTATTCGTTTTGAACTTGTGGGCGCTTTCGGTGGCCGCTTTTTCGTACTTACTTCAATAGCGCTCGTTTTTGGTCGCTTTCTTTGCGCGCCTTGTATGTTTATTTTTCTCTAAGTCTTTAAGCTTTAAGGCCGTTCGGTTGTCATTCGTGCTTATTTCGAAGCATCCATTCTTTGATAAGTTAATGTCCCAACGGGAACCTTGATCGCTTCGGCGACCTTCAATCGAGCCCTTTCGATGGCATTTAAGGTAGATCGTTTTCGACGCCCACCGCGATGGGTTATTACTTAACCTTTGGGCCATTTTCGACGGCGCTCGATGTAGATCGTTCGACGACCTAGCGTTGTTGGGCCATTTTCGATGGCGCTTCGGTTGGGACCGTTTCGACGGTCGCTTCGATTCGCATCGTTTACGACGATCTAAGGTTTGCGGGTTTTAACCCCCGGGCCATTTCGATGGCGCTCGATTGGGACCATTTCGATGGTCGCTTCGGTTTAGATCGTTTCGACGATCTAAGGTTGTCGCCATTTCGATGGCAACCGCTGGGATCATTTCGATGATCTCTCGATTGTAGACCGCTCGGGCTACTGCTCTGTTTGGGGTCCTTCGACCGCGGGCCATTTCGATGGCGCTCGATTGGGACCATTTCGATGGTCGCTTGGTTTAGATCGGTTCGACGATCCGCTTATGTTTGACCAAGTTGATAATCTTCGATCGCTCGCTTTCGCCGCGCGCGATTGAGCGGCCGGCCATACATTCTTCTGCGAGAAAGTAAAGAACATGTTTCTAAAGGTCGCCTCTGTAAAAACCCGATGGGAAAAAAGAGCGCTGCGCTTTTTCATTCATAGGTCGGTCATTCATTACACTCAAATTGTTCATTACATTCAAACGTGGCACCGAGCATCCGGATCGCTGGCATTGACTTGATGGCCATCACCGTGCTTCAACATTTGGGCGAGGTCTACCTCATCACAAATTTGCTTGATGCAGTCGTGGCTTCGTCTTGCGACCTCAAGGTCGGCCGCCGTGGTAACTACCGTCGTCCTTGTCGTAGAATTTCATCTTCAGTGTATCTTTGTTGATGCCACGGCCTCTAGCTTGCCCGGTGGTCGCCGCCAATGATGCAATCGATAGCATGATTTGAGGGGGAGTACGAGGAACGTCGTGCGGACCGGCCCCGCATAAGGTGCTATCTCCGGTGTCGTCACCAAATGTGACCATGAGTTCGATCGTTCCCAACGGGTAGGTGACCGCTCCATTGAAGCCCGCTGGGGTGTTGGCTCGGCTGGGAATTATCTCGCTCGGCCAACCTTGATCTTGTCAATTAAGCCTTCAAACATGATGTCGGCCGAGCTACCCAGTCGACTGTGATTCTTTGAACTTCAGTATTGGCCATGATCGCCTGACGATTACCAGCGGAACATAATTGTTTGGCTCGCCGTCGCAGCGGTCGCGTCTCCAAATGAGGCGGGTCTGTTTCGAGACCGGTGGGATCGTTGATGTTGAACCGACCATCGTGGAGCTCGCCCCACTTCTTTTTGGTGGCTTTCTTTGATTCTCTACGGTCCCGGCGGTTGCCACCGTGGATGACCATAGCAACGTTATGACCTCGGGACCGCGGGGCTCCTCGATCTTCGAGAGGTCTTTCTCTTGGGCGCTTGAAACAACTAGGCGCCTCTCCCTCTGCAGTCGCTTCGACTTCTTTGCGCTTCTCTTGAGGTCGGTCCGCCTTCCTCCGGCCTCACATACTTTCCCAACTTTCCTTTCTGAATGAGCTCTTCAATATCATCTTTGAGGCCACACGATCGTTAGTATCATGACCACTTTGCTTTTGTAGTAACGGCAGGTATCTTTTAGTCGGTCGTGCCCCTTCTTGAGCACGAGTGGATCGGGCCGCTTTACTCCCACAAATTCATTGTTTTGGCACTCGCTATAGATCTGCGCAATAGAGGCGTTTAGCCGAGTGCGATGATCGAACGCCTTGTCTCGAAAGTCGTGCCGATTGTCGCGGCGACCTTCATGCCCTTTTGGCCGCTTCATCGCTTTTTTCTTTAGGTCGGTACACGGGCGACCGCCTTCTTGCCGCCGAGTTTCTTCATACTGCATGTGGACGTTAGCCTCGTTAAGTGACCGAGATCTTGGTAATGATTCGGGTGAATTTTCTGAGAACCGTGGTCCTGTCGAATACCACGCTCGATATTTCAACTTGTCCTTATCTCGACAAGTCACGAATGCACTTCGGCCGATGATTGAACCGGGCGATATAATCGCCTCAACGCCTCATTCTCACCTTGAACGACGAGTCCAAGTATTCCTCGTATCGGTATTGCACCGGTTGGCGGTGTAGAGAGACAAGAAGATTCGATCGTCGTCCCAGAGGAGATGGAATTGGGTCGTAGAGACTCCCACCATTCCAATGCTCGGCCGTCCGCAGATCGGGAAAGAGCACGCATTTCATGGTCGGTCCCAATTCCCCTATAGCGCGCGGTAATTATTGAAGTAACGAGATGCTTGTCGGATCTCCTCGGCCGTCAAACTTGTTGAGATTGGGCGGCTTGCGGAGATCTCGGAATCTTATAACGCCCGATCTCCCGGAGAACGGGCGTGTTCGCTCGAATGCCGCTCGACCCAAAGGGTTGGTATTGCGAGGCATGCCTCGCTGCCGGCATTCCATAGAATCCTCCGATGGGCCATTGGTGGAAGCCGAGAGGCCTTCCAGGTCGCCGCTTTGGCTCTCCTGGCCGATGCGAAACGCCCCTAATTCTTCCATTTCGTAATCTTCCACTCTTCACGAGAATCCCAGATCTCGCTTCTACCGACGTGACCGGACGACTCATTGAGGAATACCGGTAGGCGGCGGCCGTCGTGGTGGTAGCTAGAATCTTCATAGTCATAGGACATGGAACGGCGTCTCACGCTGCTCCTACCGGGGCGATCTGTGTGCCTGCCGCTTCTTCTTGCCGGGAGCGATGAGTAGTGCTTCTCGGCGAAATGCTCCTTCGAGGAGGGGAGCGGTGTCTTCGCGCCCGGTCGGCGGCGAGCGTATGTTCTCCGTCTTCGCGCGGCGGCGCCCGAATCGAACCTCTTCGTCATCGAGAGGCGGCGCCTCTCTGCCTCATGCGATCACTTGATTTTTGTTTTGCGTGAGCCGCAAAACGGCTTGAGTGACATGATCTCGGTAGAGGTTCTCAATGCCCGCTTCAACCAAATCGGGCGGTAGGTCTCGAGAACGGCCGGATGGATCTGGCTGGAGGACCGGTCCACGCACCGCTGTGCACCGGGGTTCTGCTCGTGGAAGTCCTCGAGATTCGTGGATCGTGACGGCCACGCCTGGGTCTGCTGCGATTCTCGCCTGCGGATTGAATTGGTCGCGCCCGTGTGCGGGGCGGCCGCGTGGAGCCATGAATGTGGTAGGATATAGCGCGGGCCTCCCATCGTGGTCGCCAATTGATCGTGCCTTGACCAATGAAGTGTTGAAGTGTTGATTGATTCGCCTATGGGCGGTCGCCAAGGAGTGAAAGGACCAGGTCCGCTTCACGCTGTTGAGCACCTCGGGTGGTACTGCGCAAAGACACTCCGACGATCTAGTGAGAGGTCGCCGCGATAGCACAAGGTTAGAGAACGTGCTGATGCCATATGCGAATGGCGTATATATACTCGCGAGGTCCGGCCAGTTAGCGAGATTTTCTGGCCGCGAGAATTGCGCTCCAGCGGCGTGTTTGGGCCGGGCGACGAGTTGGGTGGGCCGCAGTCAGTCCAATTGTTAGCGATTCGTAATTCTTGATACACCTGCGAACAATATTATTACGATAAATAAAAAAAGGAAAACAGAAAATTAAATAGTACTTTATTAGTATATATATTTTCACCAATACGGGGTTGATCCAAGTGGTAATTGACTTGATCCCACCCTACGCCTCGGGTTCGAATCTTGGGTGTGACAAAAATTCTATCGGGGAGGGAGAACCACACGCCCACAAAGCTTGTCAGATGTAGTGGGTTTCCGCGCTTCTTAGTCAGACAATGGCCAAGCCAGTTGGAAAATCACAGACCAAAAACATTGTAGAACTCAAAAAAAAAAAAGTATATATATTTTCCCATTCGGGCTTGGATATTTATATATTTTTTAATTTAAAAACTTAACCTAATCTGAAGATGATGATGAGTAGATGCATTGTCAGCAGAGAGAAAAAAACCTTCAACATGAAGTCTCATTTCATCTCCACTTCAAGCTGAACTGCCACAATATCTACGCATTGCTGAGTCAGGCTTATCATCTCTATTAATTAATTATAATGTTGTTACTATCCACTCCTCAAGGAATCGCCTATTTCCTTTACAACCCCCACGCCTACCCTAAATTTGGATTATTAGATAAAGATAAAATAAATAAAAACAGTAAATAAATAATACAAATTGATGAGTCGGTGATAAGAAGTAAGAGCCCCTTTTGATTGGTGAAAAAAAAGGTAGTAACCGTCGTACTATATTTGGAAGCACGTGGATAAGAACGGTTTCTATTTTTTGGTCTGCAAAACATTTTCTATTGAGGACTCCAAACTTCCAAATTCCCTGGAAAAGCACACTATCCATTGAAATATAAATACCCCCTCTTATCATTCTTTCATCTCATATCATTTCTCAACACATTTTGCTTCCTTTCTCATATTTTTTCTGATCCAATAACTCTTCTGTGTGTTCTTTGTCACGTTGTTTTTGTGCACAAGAGAGACAATGACAATCCTTGTTGAGCAACTTGATTTTGGTATGTTTTTTTTTTTCTCAATTCTCAAGTTATTTTTTATTTAGTGTAACACGAATGAATGTTCCATGATAACTAAAACCATGATGTTATGTTACATGTTTTCAGTATCACAACAACAATTTGAAGATAAACTTGTGGTTTCTGAAGAGATCAATGAACTTGTGTTAGATGGTGGATTTCCATTACCAAAGCAAGTGTCCCAGAATTTATTTATCTCCCCAGATATCAATTCATTTGGCCATACTTTCAGAAATTATGATGAAGAAAGTGAAAGGCAAAAAGGTGTTGAGGAATTCTATAGACTGCAACACATTAACCAGACATATGATTTTGTGAAGAGAATGAGGGAAGAATATAAGAAACTTGACAAAGCTGAAATGAGCATATGGGAATGTTGTGAGCTGCTTAATGAGGTTGTGGATGAGAGTGATCCTGATTTGGATGAACCTCAAATTCAACATTTGTTGCAATCAGCTGAAGCAATTAGAAAAGATTATCCTAATGAAGATTGGTTGCATTTGACAGCTCTCATCCATGGTACACTACACATTACCCTTTGAATTTTCAATTTAGATTTTCTATAATTATACGGTTTTTTAATATTTCAAGATATAATCATCCTTACCATTATCCTCATTTGACCAAGTAAGTATGGTCACCCCTGTCTACTTTGGATATTAACTAATGATTATTGGATTTTTTCAGATCTTGGAAAAATTCTCTTGCTTCCCCAATTTGGTGAACTACCTCAATGGGCTGTCGTTGGTAAGAATTTGCTCCTTCAAACTTTTTTTAATAACATTTTTTCCCCACTTCCAGTAAGATTTGATCATGATTTTAATTGTGGTTGCGTTGTGATCCTTAATATTTGCGGAAAATTATGGTCATTTTCCTTTAATACATTGTTAATCACGACAAAAATCATGATATATGTGCATTATATTATGGTCGCGAAAATCATGGCGCTTTCCTTTAATACTACTCCGCGACCATAATATACCCAGATATATCATGATTTTTGTGATAAAAAAACATGATATTAATTTTAGCATGTATTACCGTCACGGAAAATCATGGTCAGATTTCTCAAATACAATGTGACAAAAAATCATGATATTCTAACCCGTATTACGATTGCGGAAAATCATGATATTTGGGTCTGTATTATGATTACGGAAAATAATGGCCAATTTCTTCTAATACAACGTCAATTACAACAAAAATCATGATATTTTGGTCCATATTACGGTCGCGGAAAATCATGGCCGGTTTCCTTTAATACTACGTGACAAAAAACATGATATTCAAGCGTGTATTACTGTCACGGAAAATCATAGTTAGATTTCTCATATGCAATTGACAAAAATCATGATATTCTAGCACACATTGATATTGCGGAAAATCATGATATTTAGGCCTATATTATGACCACGGAAAATCATAGCCAATTTCTTCTAATACATCGTCAATCACAACAAAAATCATGATATTTTGGCCATTTTTGTAGGAGACACATTTCCCCTAGGTTGTGCATTTGATGAATCAAATGTTCACCACAAGGTAATTAATTAGTTACTTTTCTTCTAATAAAACCTTATAAATGACACTATTTTATTCATCTTGAATTATAAATTGACCTAAATTTTGTTCTGCAGTATTTCAAGGAAAATCCGGATAGCATTAACCCTTCTTATAACACTAAAAATGGGATCTACAATGAAGGATGTGGATTGGAGAATGTAGTAATGTCATGGGGACATGATGATTATATGTATATGGTGAGTCCACAATGTTATAAAATTTATATAATTTTCTCTATATATTCTCTAACACTTAATTTAAGAAACAATACATTTTTTTTATCTGAATTTTAAAATCTAATATATGGTGCACTTGGATTTGTAGGTTGCTAAGGAAAATGGCAGCACATTGCCACAAGCAGGATTGTTCATTATTAGATATCACTCTTTCTATCCTTTGCATAAGGAAGGTGCATACACTCACTTGATGAATGAGGAAGATGTTGAGAATTTGAAGTGGCTTCACATATTTAAGTATGTTTATGTTTTAATTTTTGACATATTTAATAATAATTTGTAAATATTTTATTGCTAACATAAATTTTTTTTGTTGTAATCTTGTGCAGCAAATATGATCTGTACAGTAAGAGCAAAGTTCTGGTTGATGTGGAAGAGGTTATGCCATACTATCTATCACTAATTGAGAAGGTGAGTTTCAATTTAGATGATTTGGTTAATTTAATTATTTATTTATTTTTTCATTATTTTTGTATTTGAGGTTCTAATTTTCTTCTTGGTTTTTGTTTGCAGTATTTCCCTTCAAAGCTTAGATGGTGAAGATTATTAAGATATGAAGAGTTGTTTTTTTAGGAGGTTTCAAAATGTAATTCATGGTGTTTGTAATGTAGAATTAATAAATTATGGATTAATAAATTATGGATTGGTGTATGATCCTCTTGTTTGTAATCCTTTTTTCATTAGTTATCAATTAATAAATTATGGATTTATTTGACGTGTATGATATAGAATTTTTGTTGGTTACATCTATGGAAGAAGAGGAAAGAAAGAGAAGGACAAAAAGAGAAACAAAAGTCTTACAAAGGTGGTGCCTAAACTATCTGCTAGTAAGTAAACTACTCATCCCAGCTTTTAGGAGTCGTTTTATCGATAAAATTTAAGGAGAGTTTTGTATAAATTCTTTTAACAATGCTTCATATCCTTTTCTTTTAGAAAAAGAAAAAGAAAATCATAGTGTTACCAATTCCCGAATACACAACGTCATTTTAAGAGCATCAGAATTGTTTGTCACCAAGCCCATCAAATTTATTAAGCCCCAGTTTGAATTTGTGAATTTGTAGGCTCCAAGGGCCTCGGTTGTGCAAAATCTCATTGTCTTCTATCCATTTCTTCAAATTTGCCTTGTTTTAAATTTGTTTCACTTTTTACTTACAAAATTCTATAGATTTCAGATTCGTTTTGCTTTCAAATTTACTTCAATTTTCTTGTTAAACTAAGGAAGATTAATATCGGATCTCTATTGATAAATCCGAAAATATTTTCTTGGTTTCTTTGAGAAAGAAAAACCCTAGTTAATTCTTCTATATTTTTATTTTTATTTTTAATAACAATGAAATAAAAGTATAACCCAAATGATGGTGGACTCTTGCCACATCCGTTACAAAATGGCACGTTATCAAGTTTTTTTTTTTTTGAGATTAAACGGGGCTTAGAGCCCAAAAAAGATTACACGAGTATCACATGAGGAGTAGAAACTCCAATTATCAAGTTAATAGCCACATGTGTGTTTTGAAAACAAAGTTTAATGGAAATGTTAAAATAGATTAAAGTTGAGATCTTTTAAAATTTAAAAGACCAGTTTGAGAAAAATAAGATTAAATGAAATTGAAATTTGAAATTAAGTTGAATGACTTCAGAAACAATTTTGCCAAAATTTAATATTATGATATACTAAATCATATATTACAATATATATTATTTTAATGTAAAAAAATGTATATTGTTATTCAATTGTCCATCTCTTTAAATAAATGTTTTTTGAATAATTTTTTTTTGTAAATCTATCTACTATGTATTTAAGAAATAGTTAGGCTAGAGATATTTTCATTTTAGACATTCTACATATGTAACACATCTTAATTTTGGGGGTAAATTTGTCTTTAAATTATCTAACTCTTTTTATTATTTTTAATATTTCCATTTTATTATCGCCACGACTCTTTTCAAAACTCACGCTGTCCTTGAGTTTCACCTCTTATTCTTTATTTTTCATATGTACTCAAACCCTAATCTCATATCCTATCGGCAATCTATCTCTCATCTTTGTTTTCTCATCTTTCTCTTCTATATCACCCTCAAAGTTTTTCTCACGCTTTTCTCCATCATGCCTCATCCCCATTTCAATTTATTGGTATGAATCGTTTCAATTTCTCTCTTTTCCCTTTCTTCGCCTTAAAAAAATTAGATTTTTGATGCTTTTTTTTTCACAGGTTTCCAAACCTCCTATCACCATTGGGAGACCACCAGAGAGATTGTTTATGCAATCGATCTGTGTTTCAGACTCTATTCCAAATTTTTATCCCACCTTCCCTTTCTCCTTTGCCGCTCTTGTAAGGTATGTGTTGTTCTATTAAGATCTTTGTTTTTTTTTTTACAATAAGATCTTTGGGTTTATTGGTCCGATATTGAGTTTTAAAATATACGTTTCATTTCAATTTGAGAGTATGTTTATTGGAATTGTGAGTTTCAAATTTATTGGAGAACTTCTTTGGCAATTTAAAAGATACATTAAATAGTTGATTTTTCTCTCGCAGTGTTTTAAATTTACGTTATTTTAAGTTAAAGATGCGCGAGACGTGGTTTGCTACACATAAAAAAGAATAAAACAGACCATCTTTATCGAGCAACACTTGTTATTGAAGGTATGTACTTGATTTATTGATGAGCCATTATTTTTGTCAAATATGAGCATGAAAGTTAAGAATTTTACTCTTAGTGTGATTAAATACTTTTTATTATAGACCTCTTTGATCACTTTGTTATCGATATCAATACTATTAGTGATTGGATTTTCTTTGCTAAAATTTGATGAGCATTTGAATGTGGAAATAAAAAGGCTCTCTCACTTGCATAGCATCAAATTCATGGTGTTGCATTTCTTGTACTTGGTAGTTAACTTTATGTGTTGGTGTGATAATACCAGAATTTGTATAATGCTAAACGTTGGAAAACATCTAAGAGATAGCCCCCTTCATGTTCAAAGTCTTAGAATTTTTTTCCATCTAACTCATGAAAAAGAATTTAACCTTACAAATCATATTTAATTTAGTATATAGTTGCATTCATAAATCATTTGCAATATAAACTTTTTTACTATTCTGGTTCTAGCTATCAAATTTGACTAATTTCATTTTCTTCCTTCACGTCCCCAATCACAAAATTATTGCATAACTAAACTAAGAAACTGACAATATACCTCTGATCCCAATTGAAACTTTTAGGTTTGGTCAACCGATTAACTAAGCCCAATAAAAGATTCAATACAACCAAACCCATTTAACATTTATATAAGAAAGGACATAGTCAGGATTGGAAGGTTGTGGGGTGAGATAAAAAAACGAAAATCTAAAATAATCTTGATGATATTCATAGCTGATGAAAAAGATTTGCATTGTAGGAGCTGTAGTAACAGGCAATGCAATTATTGGAGTAGTTCTAGTCAAATTTATTAGACTTTATCTTTATTAATTAAGTCGGTATTTTTAATTGTTAGGAAGTGATAAATATTGTCTTCCATCAATTATTTTTAGTCTTTTTATTTAGGTGTTGTCAAACGGTTGTTAATTTTTCTAAAAAATTAATTGTTGATTATCCGTTTTCTTCTATTTATCAGTTAGGAGTTTTTTTCTTTACAACTTTTCCTATTCACTAAATATTCTCAAGCTATCCTAAATCTAACTAGTTCATTATATCAATAGTTTAAGATGGTATTGAAGGCTGAAAGCCGAAGAAGAATAGCACTAGGCCAGCTGCACTAGCCAACATATATCATGCCACTTATTAATTATTATAACAAGGACAAACAAATTAACATCCAAATAGGGGGGCTGGAGCCATGGCAAGGGTGTACATAACTCCGTCCCCGTATATAAGGAGTTTTACCCACACTCATCAAGTATTCTTAAAACCCTACTAAAATATTAAAGAGAAACCTAACTTAGACGTTAGAGTGACTTTGCATATACACCTCGAAGACACTCCATCAACCACTGTCGATAGGCAGAGTCACCTGCAGTATTGTCCACTCGAGGTATCTCTTGAAATTCCACACTAGTACAACCTCCAATGCCAAGTTGTGAAGGTGGAGGATAGTGTGGGTGAGTTAGTAGTTTCATAGAGTAAGGGAAGTGGGAAAAGAACGGGCTTCAATATAAGTGCACGAACAATGAGACGTTTGCTTTTCCCACACCCCCTCCTACTCTTTCACACTCCTTAACAAATTTTATTCCAAAAATAACCTCGCGTGAAACACTGTGAGGACGTGTTTAACGACTGTTCGAATGACCTTGTTCGAACACGTTCGAATGACCATGTTTGAACAGGTGCAATTACGCACAAGAGAGTGTGAAGTCAATATTTAACACACTCGAACTCGAGCGACGCTGTTCGAACGCGGGTTGAAGCGCCATGCGTGCGGCGATACGACTTTACGCGAATGCGAAAAACGCCAAGCAGAAAGAAAGTGTGAAGTCAAAATTTAACACACCCTTATGAAATGTGTTTTGAGTAGGATGGGCGTGGGAAAAGAAACGCGAACAATGAAGGACGGGCCTGACTGATGGGCTGGTCCAAGTCAGGAAGAGAAAGCCCAGCGCGTTGAGCTTGAGACAGCAATTGATGACGTGAGAGGTGAGACACAAGATGAGTCAACGTTGAATTGAAGCAAAAAAAGAATAATGTCAAACAACAACTGTGAAGAGTGAAGAAGGAATAGAAGTGAAGTGCACGTGCTGCGCGTGCTCTTCACGACGCAGCCATCTGTTTTCTGCCGCTCTTGTCTTTGTGTGTGACTCTCTCCTCTGCTTTTTCCTGCGCTAACTTCCTTGTTTGGAATTCATTTTCACTTTTTGGTTTAATTTATAAGCACAATAACAATTCCCTTCTTTCTTCTCATTCCTTCTTCTTCTTCGTTCGTTCGTGCGCGTTAAGTTTTCTTCTTTGTCGTTTCCAATTCATCAATTCCTTCCCCAAAACCCTTACCCAAACACAATCCATTTCTCCAAAACCCTTACACCTATATCATCAGTGACGAGTTTGCCTCCTTTTTTAATGGCTCTCACTCTTCACAATCAAAAGCCCTTTTCCTTCTTCACCCTTTTCATACTATACTATACTTTTGCTTTCTCTTTAAGTTTTGCTTCACAAGAGTCAAACCATGATTTCTCGATTATGGATTCTGAATTCCAGTCTTTCTACAGCGATTACACTCCGCCGTCGCCTCTTCCGCCGCCGCCAGTGCCACACCCGCCGTCTCTTTCGTGTGAAGAGGGTTTAAAGGAATTGGTTCTCTGAGCACTTCATGTGATCTCAATTCAAGTTTGGTCTTTCACAGTGACGTGTATATAGAAGGTAACGGTAGCCTAAATATACTTCCCGGTGTGAATTTGAGTTGTCCTGTTTTAGGTTGTGAGATTTTGATTAACATGAGTAGGGAATTCACTTTGCATAGTGGTGCGTTGATAATTGCTGGTTCGGTTATGGTTTCATCTAAGAATGCTACCTTGTTTGATGGTTCGTTGATAAATGTAACTGGACTGGCCGGTGATCCTCCGACTCAGACTAGTGGCACGCCGTCGGGGACTCAGGGTGCTGGTGGAGGCCATGGTGGGAGAGGTGCCACGTGTGTATCGGATAATACTAAGCTTCCTAATGATGTTTGGGGTGGTGATCCTTATTCTTGGTCTGAGCTTGATAAGCCTTTGAGTTATGGGAGTAAAGGAGGGACTACTAGTAAAGATGAGAAATATGGTGGTGAAGGAGGTGGTAGAATAAAGTTTGAGGTGGTTGATTCTATAGAACTCTCTGGTGATCTTTTGGCAAATGGTGGTGATGGTGGGATCAAGGGTGGAGGAGGTTCTGGTGGCAGCATTTATATCATAGCTCATAGAATGTAAAGTCTCTTCATTCAAATTTCCTCAATCTCAATATGACATTTGTGAATTGACTTATTTTGTCTTTTAGTTGGAGTGGCAATTGCCGCCACCACACACAAAAGAGACACACATTGGGTTCAAACCCGAGAGTTAGCATTCAGTAGAGGTAGCATACGTGTTGAAATTGTCGAAACAACCAACACTAGTGGACATTGACATATTTTATATACATTTATATTCTATGATTTTGTATTATTTCTTATTTGCTTTTATTATGGTTGCTGACTAGAAAGTGTGTAATTTGCTTGGATTGCTTGTGTTGTTTAATTGGTGTTATGTGTAGCATTTTACTGCTTTACTTTTTGTTTTTTGTTTTTACTCGTGTATGGTGTGGAATGTTAAATGAATGTTGTCAGAGGGATTGCATAGTTGCTCCCAATCAAGTAATTACCAAAGTGAAAATATATTAAGTGTTATTTAGCTTCAAATGTTCTCTATTTCTCTGTGTAATTTCAGATTGCCTGGGCTAATAAAATAGTTTGCAACTAATCGTGTCCTCTGCCAAGTGCAGGACCGGAACTGGCACAACTAGTGCTACCGGAGGTGCTGGGTTTGCTGGTGGTGGAGGAGGAAGAATTTCAATTAAGGTCTTCAGCAGACATGACAATACAAAATTCTTCATTCATGGTGTGTGTGATACAATGATTATTGTTCTAAAGATTCAATGTTTTTGTCACTTTCATTTTAATTTTAAAGAGAAAAAAGTTCTTCTACATGCTGACAAGTTACTATGGAATATATGTGTTATAAAAAAGCTTGTTCTGTTGCTTGCAGGAGGAGTGAGTCTTGGATGTTCTGACAACGCTGGTGCTGCAGGGACATATTATGATACCGTTCCTCGCAGTCTTACCATTTGCAATCATAACTTGTCTACTCTAACTGATACAGTTTTGCTAGAGTTTCCTAAGCTCCCTCTTTGGACAAATATTTACGTCCAGAATCAGGCCAAGGCATTGTTTCCTTTGTACTGGAGCCGTGTTCAGGTGAGAGGAAAAAAAATATTATGGCTTTTAATGTCATCTTCAATATCATCTCAAGTGAGGTTTTATTGCAGAAAATTTATTTTCATTAATTTGCAGGTTGGTGGACTAATTCGTTTGACATCTGGAGCTGTTTTAAGCTTTGGGCTTGCTCATTTCAGTTCATCAGAGTTTGAGTTGATGGCAGAAGAGCTTCTGATGAGTGACTCTGTGATCAAGGTAAGTCGAACAAGAAAGTTTCTTTCTCATGGATCAATAGTACCTTTTTACTTGGACTCCACTGCTTGCTTCATTTTTGACTAGTTCAATATATATATTAATTACTGTTTGTTATTCTTTCCATATTTTATTTAATAAGAAACCGTATCCTTCAAGCTGAAACAATCTAAAAGTTCTAATCGTCATTTCGCCTGTCACCTTTCTGAGAGAGGCATTAATGTTAACAGATGTCCATCTTTACTTTATTTCATGGTTTGGCATTTATGAGATGGTTATTTGAAAAGATTAACATTATCTTCCCTTTCATGTTGTATTACCATTTTTTAAACTAGATATATGGAGCTCTTCGTATGTCTGTCAAGATTCATCTGATGTTAAATTCCAAGATGCTTATAGATGCTAATGCTGATGCTAATGGTGATTCCATTGTTGCAACATCCTTACTTGAAGCTAGCAACTTAGTAGTTCTCAAGGTTATTCTCGTTGCCATTCTTCACATTTACATTGGTCAAAAAAAAAATTTCTTCACATTTACAGCATAACCTTAATTTTTGTTGCTTACTTTATACCACATTTGACCATGCGACGATAACCAGGATTCATCTATTATTCATTCCAATGCAAATTTGGGAGTTCATGGACAAGGTTTTTTGAACTTGTCCGGGCCTGGAAATTTGATCGAAGCACAACATCTGGTTTTGTCACTATTTTATTGTATCAATGTAAGTCAACTACTGAAATTCTAATGTTTCTGTGTTTTTGCGTTATATAATTAACTTATAGATATATAGAAGAAAGGGTGTCGCGCATGCTTACATGAAGAGCCGACATAGATAACTTGAATATTGTCTTTTGTTCCTTACATATTTATGCATCTTAGGATTCTAAAATTTGAATTTTTGACTGTTAAGATGTCTAACTGGATTATTATTGCTGTACTAATTAAGTAGCTGTTATCTTTGAAATGAAAGGTTGAGCCTGGATCTGTTCTAAGAGGTCCTTTGGAGGATGCTAGTGATGATAATTGGTAAGATTATGCAAAGCATAATAAGAAAGCTGTAGCATGCAGTTCTTTATTTGGTTTAATACCTTGTTTTCATTTTTTATTTTGCAAAATGGTAGGGCACCACATCTCTACTGTGAAGTTGAAAACTGCCCTGTTGAATTGCTTCATCCACCTGAAGATTGTAATGTGAATTCTTCATTGGCTTTCACTCTTCAGGTTTATCATTAGCCCAATTAAAATATAATCTTTATACCGATCAGATCTCTTTATATCATGGATAATAATTGTCTTGGGTTACTGCGCAGATTTGTCGGGTTGAAGATGTTATCGTTGAAGGCACCATAGCTGGCTCTGTTGTGCACTTTCACTGGGTTAGAAATGTAGAGGTTGAACACTCTGGAGTGATCAGTGTATCTGGGCTGGGTATTGTCATTTCCTCTAAATACAACACCCCTATAGAGCTTCATGCATCATTTTATGGTTTTCAATGCTTTAATGATGCTCTATTAAATTGTTATTTGGGCCATTTGCAGGTTGTACTGGGGGGTTGGGTAAAGGAAGGTATTTTGAAAATGGTATTGGTGGCGGTGGTGGGCATGGAGGATATGGTGGTGATGGATATTACAATGGCAATTTCATTGAGGGAGGTACCACATACGGAGATGCTGATTTACCATGTCAACTTGGTAGTGGCAGCGGTAATAACAGCTTAGGCGGTGGTGCAACTGCAGGTGGTGGCATTATTGGTAAGATCTGAAGTGAAATTTAGTTGTGGCTGAATTACATTCTTTGGCAAAACATATGGCTTTAAATAATTATTATCTCAATTTTGACAGTGATGGGTTCATTGGAGCACCCGTTGTCAAGTTTGACTTTGGATGGTTCACTAAGAGCTGATGGGGAATCGCTTTGGAGAAGACATAAGAGGGCAGGATGGTAGAATCGCTTCAAGCATTGGCCCTGGTGGAGGCTCTGGGAACTGTTCTTTTGTTTGTACAGACATTGTCTCTTGGTGACTCTTCTATAATATCAACAGCTGGAGGACAAGGGAGTCCTAGTGGTGGTGGCGGTGGAGGTGGTGGAAGAATTCACTTTCATTGGTCTAATATTCCAGTTGGAGATGAATACATCCCTTTAGCAAGTGTTAAGGAAGCATTATTACTGGGTTGGTATATGTCAAATTATACTTACTCTGTAATCTACTGCATTTGTTTTATGCATCTTTGAGTGAAGAATTGTTTGATTGTCCCAGTTTGTAAATTATTTGATTCTAAGTTAGAAGCAAGTTCATGACAGTTAAATTAATATAGAGAATCACATTGCTGGGTATAGGTATTGGATATTCTGAGAAATTAAGATTGGGCCTATCTCACCCTCAAAAGCTAGCTTGTGGGGTGAGGCATGCGCCCCACATATAGCCACTATTGAGGCCATATCAGTCTCACTATCCTATGTGGGACTCCAACTTTCACCCCTCACGCCCAAGTTTGGACATCTAGAGCGTGAAGATTGCAGGAGTGGACATCTGTGAGTGGCCCAACGAATGACGATGGGCCCTGCTACCATGTTAGAATTGGGATTGGGCCTAACTCATCACCAAAAGATAGCTTGCAAGGCGAGGTATGTCCCCACGAGTAGCCATATCACTATCCAATGTGGAACTCCAACATATGATTCACTTTGCCTTATGGGTTCTTGGTAAATTTAATGTATACTTGAATATGCTACTTAGTAGGTGAAACATGGCCATAAAATAGAGCCCTTAAGTTAATGTATACTTGGAAATTTGTAATCATATAATTGTTCTTTTGTCTTCAATTTCTTAGATTTACTCGCAAGGTGTATGATAAAAGCCATGTTTTGGTGTTAGTTTGGGTCAGCTAGCAGATCAATTGTTCTGTTACTGATGTATACCATCCAGCAGATATGACATACCTTGCAACTGTTTGTTTTGGGTTACTTTTAGTCACTGTAAGATGTGTGTATGTGCGTGAGCCTACACTTGTGCATAATTTTTCATCTTCGTTGACCATTTTGGTTGATATTTTATTTTTGATTTCAGAGGTGGATTTGGTGGAGGTCAGGGTCTTCCTGGGAAAAATGGATCTACAAGTGGAAATGATTGTCCCAGAGGGCTTTACGGTATCTTTTGTGAGGTATAAGAACAATAATCCTTCACAAGTTTCAATAATTCCTTGTGTAACTGAACTGGGGTTTAGAGGTGGCTGGACATCACTAACCTCAGTTCTTTGTGATCTTTTGCTGTTATTCACATTTGTTTTACCAATATAACCTGTTACCTCCTGTATATATTGTTGGATGGAATTTTGAAGATCAACTTGTCAGCTGCTTAGACTTTCTTGCATTTTAATTGCATGGTACAGGAATGCCCCGTTGGTACATACAAAAATGTCAGTGGGTCTGATAGAGCTCTTTGTAACCGTTGTCCGCCCCATGAGCTTCCACATCGTGCTATTTATATTTCCGTTCGAGGTAATTTTAATAGTTAAATTTGCTTTCAGCACGCCTGAAAGGAAAAGTAAAGGCTAAGTTATTCTGTGTGTGCGTTCACTTGGAAGGTCTCCTGAGGCTGAATAGGTCTCAATTAACTTTTGGCCGGTGCATGGTGTAATCTTAACTTTTAGTATGATAATTTATTGCCTAACTTACAATTGATTAGATTTCCTATTTCCGTTTCAAAAGGTGGTGTGGCAGAGGCTCCTTGTCCATACAAGTGCGTATCTGATAGATATCACATGCCAAACTGTTATACAGCTTTTGAAGAGTTGGTATACACTTTTGGTGGGCCGTGGCCTTTCGGTCTTTTTCTGTTAGGTCTCCTTATCATGCTTGCTCTAGTACTCAGCGTTGCAAGGATGAAATATGTAGCTGTGGATGACTTATCCGCCCATGGGCCTGCTCGAAATGACACTCGATTAAACCACTCTTTCCCTTTTCTAGAATCGCTGAATGAGGTCCATAACCAACTTACTTCCATATGAATTTCATGAATACTCACCACCTTTGGGACATTCAACATTACAGTCGATTTTAACTTGGTATTCCCATGATCTTTCAGATTATTGAAACAAATAGAAGTGAGGAATCTCAAAGTCACGTGCATAGGTTGTATTTCCAGGGCCCAAATACATTCAGTGAACCTTGGCATCTCCCTCATTGTCCTCCAGAGCAAGTAAAAGATATCGTGTATGTCTTCATAAAATATAGTGGATCGTCATTTGGTGTAAAACATATATTGTTATGCACTGTGCAAGATGCTTTTAGTTCATGTTATACATTAATGTTGATCTTTTAACTTCATGTTGCAGATATGAAGACGCCTTCAATAGATTTGTGGATGAAATCAATAGTTTAGCTACTTATCAATGGTGGGAAGGGTCTATATACACTATCCTTTGCATCACTGCATACCCCCTTGCTTGTTCATGGCTGCAAAGGTGTCGGGGAAATAAATTGCAGAAACTTCGAGAATTTGTTCGATCAGAGTATGACCATGCTTGCCTGCGATCTTGCCGTTCACGGGCCCTTTATGAGGGGCTGAAGGTACTTAAGATTTAGTTTCATAAATTTACTCCCTTACCCTGATTGGGGCTCTTGGCTTACTAAACTTATGCCTCATTCTTTGCATTATTGCCCTGGAATGATTTTAGTTCAACTTACAGCATGTTTAGGTAATATAAAAATATACGAAAGAAATGGAAAGGATATTTAACAATACATGAGATAATTTAAAAAATATCTAACACCTGGTTTCTCCAATGGATTTTTATTTCTTTAAAAGGATATTTAACATGGGAGTTTTTTATTCTTTTGTCGTTTTTTCTTTATTCTCTCGCCATGCTGCACTAAGTGGTTAGGATTTCTTTGAATCATTTTGTAAAAATGGTTTTAAATTTGATTATGTGATTTAAACAATACATGAGAATTGAGATACCTATATATAGTGCAAGTATAATCTATACATTAATTACATTTGATTACTATGAGTCATAGCCTACTCATAGTCTAGTCAGCCACACTAAACATATTAAATATGTTATTATAACACACTTGATGCTATTATTCACTAGTATAGTTACTTTATCTATATCATGTCACAGGTAGCTGCAACATCTGATCTGATGCTGGCATATCTAGACTTCTTTCTTGGTGGGGATGAGAAAAGACCTGATCTGCCTCCTCGGCTTCAACAAAGATTTCCCATGTCTATAATTTTTGGTGGAAATGGAAGTTACACGAGTCCTTTCTCTCTTCTTAGTGATAATATTCTTACTAGCATCATGAGTCAGGTTTGCTCAACTCAAAAATTTAGCTTTTATTTGAAATGTTGACAAACGCTCCCGTATGTTTATTTTGTTGGCTGATTATTATATTTGTCTGTTCTCTAGTCGGTTCCACCAACTATATGGTATCGATTAGTAGCTGGTCTTAATGCTCAATTGCGCTTAGTTCGCCGTGGACATCTAAAGATGACTCTAGGCCCAGTTATCAGTTGGCTTGATGTATATGCAAACCCTACATTAGCTACATATGGGGTACGTGTTGATCTTGCATGGTTTCAGCCCACAGCTTCTGGATATTGCCAATTTGGAATTGTGGTACATGCTACTGAGAATGGAAGTATGTCAGCCTCAGGGGAAGGTTGTGATGATTCAAGCATAACCGAAAAGCAGTCATGGTAATGCGAACTTATCATTTGTTCTGTTGATAAATTTGTTTATGAATTTAAGATCAACTTCTTATACTTTGTTATCTGCAGTTTTCTTAGAAGTCCTGAAATCCAGTGCTTCACTTGACAAGCACTGAACACCTGATTCCTAGAAGGATTTCCGTGAGATATTGCATGCCAAGAGCCTGAGAAGACTTAAAGAGAAAAAACTATATATTATCCCTTTGCTTTTATCATCTATAATACTGAAACCTATTGGTCATCAGGTAATAAAGTGACTTCCCTCGTCAACTTTACCACGTTTAGTCTTAGAAAATTCGGTTTGTCTCCTTGAACGTTTTTCTGACTCTTTTTGTATCATTGCAGGATCTAGTTGGTCTGGTTGTCTCTATATTACTCCTGGGAGATTTTATCTTAGTGTTGCTTACCTTACTTCAGATGTACTCGCTGTCACTGGTGAACTTCTTCTTAGTTTTATTTGTCCTCCCTCTTGGTGTGTTGTTTCCATTTCCATCTGGAATTAGTGCTTTGTTTAGTCAAGGACCAAGGAGATCAGTTGGACTTGCTCGTCAATATGCTTTGTGGAACTTGACATCCTTGGTCAATGTTGTAAGTTGTTCTAAAATCCAACATGCTTTTAACTAGTTTTTAACGTCAAGCAGTTATTTGTTACAATGGTGGTCTTGTCTACTTCTAATATGTAGTACATAGTTTTCATTGCATTTTTATTTTATTTTCCTCAAGCGGTATCATCATATAAGCTCTAGGCTTTTGTTTTAAGCTTAACAGTGAAATGGGTCTGTTGAAACAGGTAGTTGCCTTCATTTGTGGATTTATTCATTATACAGCTTATTCACATAACAGAGTTTTGAACTTTCCATCCTGGAATTTTAGTATGTAAGTAGCAAATGCTTGTTGCAGATAATGAAAAATGATACCACTTTAGTATTTTGCGAGTATTTGACAACTTTATCTAAATCTTTGTGCTATGCTGGGCCAATGCAGGGATGAAAGTGAATGGTGGGTGCTTCCTTCTGGTTTGGCCCTCTGCAAAATTATTCAAGCGCGGCTTGTTGATTGTCATGTGGCTAACCAGGAAATACAAGATCCTTCATTGTATAGCAGTGACCCTGACGTCTTCTGGAATTCTTGAACCATTTTTAACTTGGCTCTGCATTTTTCCGTTCCCTTCTGTATATATTCATTTAAGTGGGTAGAACTTAACTGGGTGGGAGCAGTCACATCGGGTAGTAGAATTGTATAAATTGTATGATGTTAGAAAAGGTTTGTTGAATTGTATGTTATGTGTGAAGTGGGTTGATTACATGATTTCCGTGTGATAATTACCAGTTTACTTCTGAGATAGGAATTTTTTTAAGGTTTTAGCCCATTTTTACCTCCCTCTATACAGGAATTTATGGATGCTAAAGAATACCATATATTGTTTTGGTCACAGTAATATTAAACAATAAGGTTTTAGTACAAAAGATTAATTTTTTCAGTTTAAAACGTCGTTTATTTAATACACACACACACAAATACCCTTGTTGTTAGTTGCTCTACTGATTCCCATAGTTGGGTAAATATGCAGAAAGAGATCAGAAATTCATAGAGAGATCAATAGATAAGAAATAAAAGTGGGTATTTTAGGCTATTAAATTTGCTCTTTGGATAATTTTGTGTTCAATGATTTGCTGGCGATAAAGGAGGATGAATTGGCAAATTAAATTTACTCATACTTGGCTGATTTGTTCGATAATCATAATCTCACTTTGAATACCATGACTTTGCAATTGTCTGAGCCTCCTCCTTTGGAGCTGCATCAGCTTCTCTTTTAGAATTACCTTGGAGCTTGTATGCCAAGGAATGTTAGATTGGTTATTTAGTCTTGTTTCTTATAGGGCTTTTGCCTTCTTTTGTAAAAAGAAAATAGAAAAAACGTGGTTACAATATCCTGATTATAGTTGGTACTTGGTACTGATCTGCACTCAGATGTGTACGTTCGATGGTTTGAGCTAATAATAAACAAAATTACAATTCTTGAGTAAATGTAATTAATAAATTCTTACTTTCTAAATCTATATAATGCACATAAGCTATTCTCGAGGAAAGTTTAGACATAGGTATCGCAACGAGTCCGGTCGGTTTGCATCCCCATCCCCGCCTCTATCTCTATCGGGGTTGGATTTTTCATTCTTCATTGGGACGAGTTTTTCATGGCCTGTTTCCGCCATAATTTTTGAAAAAATAAGAAAATGTATTTATCATAATTATTATTATATGATGATAAAAAATTAAAAGTGTTAGAATAGACTTTTGTATTGAAAATAGATCAAAATTAAAAATAAACAAAATTTATGAAACAAAATGATTGAGTATATATGCATAAAATAAAAGAAAATAATTAATTAATGTTTTGTTGAATAGGTTCGGAGTTGGGGCTTTTGCCTTCTTTTGTAAAAAGAAAATAGAAAAAACATAGTTAAAATATCCTATATATAGTTGGTACTTGGTACTGATCTGCACTCAAGAGATGTGTACGCACGATGGTTTGAGGTAATAATAAACAAAAGGGGTAAAATATGTTTTCCCCACTAATTAAATTTAATTTAATTTTATATACTAAAACCATATCTATTTTTGGACAAATTAAAATAACCGGTTATAAAATTACTATAAATATCCGAATTTATTTAACCGGATATAGATATGGATGTGGTTTAACCGTGTAACAAGTTAATTTGTGCACCCCTACTTATGATGACTGGTTCAAAATCTGCCACGCTATTGGGCCGCCA